>OW387026.1:105299632-105899632 GCA_936439885.1 Nowickia ferox
AATATGTATAAACCAGTAAGTAATTGAATTAAAATTGTTAGTAAATTTAATAGAAAAAACGAGATCTAAAAGAATTCATACATTAGAGTTAAACTGTGAGCTTTGGTGTAGAGAAACTTATGAGAGAATTTTAGAGCGAAATTTTTTTCGAACATTCTAAATCGTTTAATACCAAATTCTTTTTTTTAATATGATCAGCACTCAGGGGAAGACCCTACTCATACTTTTTGATCTGCTTTGAATGAAATCATGAAATGTACAGCACATTCTGCTTAAAATCGAGGGACAGGTGTTTGTTTCATTTTGTACATATTTATTTAGTAAGCATGTCTTAGCAATATTTGCTAAACATTTGCTTTGCAATAAAAATATAACCTTAGATGGCTCTTAATTTAATTACAACTTATGCGAATTACTGACAAATTATTTGCTTAGACTGCTGGCAGGGGCAGGGTTGCTTGTAATCAAAATTATTACGATTTACGATTAAGTTACCAGAAACTGGCAAAAACCTGGCAAATATTTATTATTAAATTGATTTGTGTAAAATTAACAAACGATGAGGAATACGTAGCGGGTCTTGCGACCTGGCACACCCATCCATTCATCTTCAGTGCAATTGAGTTTTTTTTTCTTTCCAATCACTCTCAGCGCTCATGCACAGAGGCACCTTAAAGTAGCAGAATATTTATTGTGTCTTACAACACACTGGCACACTATCGGCCGGCTCTCATGATTAGAGCGAGTGGTGATAAAGATTCTCGTGATTTTTCAAACGAATGGCGCCAACAAATAATTACGTTACATTATTGATAGAGAAAGTTTGTTTTACTAAAACGACTAAAATTATTTAATATTAATTTAAATATATAATTATAATCCCCCCTTTTCACCTCCTGTTGCATTGAAGTTACTCACTTGATGTCGTTTTGCCAGTATAATGAATTAATTTAAAGAAAAATTTAAAAAAAACCTTATCTGCAACGAACTTTCGGCCAACCGATTTTTATCACCTCAGACATGGGATTTACGACTTAAAAATCTTAAATGATATCAATAAAAATTATTAATAAACCATACATATTTGAGAATAAATTGTTTAACCGATTAAAAACACTTGACAATCGAGGACGCCGGACAACACGCCTTGTTCACGTGAAATTAAGTTACGAGTATTTCAAGATAAAAATTTCTTTTATAAACGTCTTTCTGTCTGCCGGTCACTAATACAAACATCCATTTTTTTCTTCAATATAATTAGTTTAGTTTATTTTCTTGGGGACAATACGGAACACAAATAGAAAAAAAGCTCTTAAAATTATGACGAAACTTTTGTAGACAGCGAATAGCAAATAGTAAGCGTATCATCACAGTAAATACCGCCGCTTACACACATAAATATATACATATGTAAATATATATATATGTTTGTATATATGTACATAAATATTTACTATGTACATTTCTAATCGAAACAAATTGATTTCATTTTCTTCAGTCTATGAATAATCAAGGTTGTTAATTTAAAACGAAAACAGAAATTACATATTTTTAAATTTATTTAAATTCATTCAAATGAAAATGAAAGAGTTGTTAAAAATTACGCATTTTATTTCATAATAAATAATGTTAATATTTGTTTATTGATTAAATTACTATTTGGGCAACTGTTTAATAGCTTTTCTATCAACATATTCATAAATACTCGTCTGAGCTTTTCTGAACAAAATTATATTATATTAAAATCAATATCATATGATATTGTGTGCACTCATGTAATCTCATAAAAAATGGATTAAAAGCGTTAAATCATACACTCTTTATGACAAAATAAAAATAAATAACACGCCCATATGCAAAAACACACATTAATTTTAAACCGAATGCGTATAACTATAAACAAGCAACAACTAAGTATGTACATGCACATTAACTTACGCAGCACAAACGACTAAAACTACAATTTACAGACTGTATGAGCTGCAATCACAGGCATAAGTATAAAAATACTCTAACTATTAATCGGCTACACATGCGTATATACAGGGATATTTTATTAAAACAGCATGTTTTCAAACAGCCAAAACATATTTTCCATTCCATTTTATATACAAAAAAAAAAAAAAAAAAATTTACCCCTTGTTTTCACAACATGGACGATCGATCGACTTGAATAAAAAACATGAAAAACAAGCACTCATTTTTTTGAGTGTAAAGAAAAAGATAAAATTAAATTATTACACACAGTTAGAGCTATGCTACTTAGCTATATACAACAAATTGCACGTGTTAAATAACAATGCAATAAAATCATTTGTATTTTTAAAACTATTTATTTATTTAACATTCATAAAATTTATTTATTTTATTATTATATTTATATAGCACCCCTATTTTTTAAAGTTCTTATTAGTAAGTCATCCGGCATTTCAACAAAGAAACCGAAACAAAAATAAATTTATATAACAGTAATAGTGTCGATTATTTTTGTTACGAAAATCACGCACTAGATTCTGTGCCTGACATAAAGAGCATAGTTCTAATAAAAAAAAATATTAAAAAATCGAATTTCAACAAACAATTTGAATTAAACCGACCAGAAAATTTTTACTAAAAATTTTTACGTTTAATTTTTGTTTTTTTCCTTCTTCAATTATTTCAATGTTCGTTTAACCCTTGTTTCCATAAGCCAGACAGTCGACTCCTCCAGAAAATTTGTGATATTCATATAAATTTTATACTCAGGTCCACTATCTGGATTGTGGCAACAGCAAATAAATATCTAGTTGACAAATTTACATCCCGTTTCCACAAGTCAGGCAAGCGACTCGTCTAAAAATTTTTTATGGAAATCACTCAAAAAAATGAGTGCGTTTCATATAAATTTATACTCAAGTCGTAAAAACAGGGTTTTAAATTAGAACTTCATATTTATTTTGTTTGTTTGCAAAAAAACTAAAATAAAATAAATAAAAATAAATAATCTTCTTGTCTGCTTATGAAAAAGTCACTGATAAATAACTTTAAATTTTTCATAGAGTTATACAATAGTTTATTAATGCAAAAAATATATTTTGTCTCAAGGTTTTGCATATAAGTTCATTACAAAAAGAGGCATCCTTGAGATATTCTCTACTTCATACGACTAACAAAAACAAGTTTTATCATTTGCCTCTTCCTTTATTATTCGATTTGTCAGTAGTATAGGCTAATAACCCTGATTTTTGCTGCAGTCTCTTTCGTTAAACTGCAGGCGATTAAATAAAAAAAATGTTTTGAAAAGTTTTACAATTTGGTGATCATGAAATTTATAAAGAAAAACAAATCAAGCTTTCGATTAGCAAACGATAAATTAAATCCTTGAATACACTGAAAAAAATTGAGAACAATTTGTTCACGTGATGGTTTTTTTTTTAATTTTCACGTAAACAAACTTTAGCATTTTATTCCCGATAAGGGTCATTACAGCTTATTTTCAACATGTCTGTCACATGACTTGGGACATGGGCATTTCCATACAAAAGACTACTTCTGGTGCGTATGTCACTTTTATTGATTGAAGAAACAGGCAATTTTTTCTTTGAACCTTAAAATCCGTTAGAACCAAAATCAAAATTGCAAAAAATCAAGACTGTAAATTTTTTCTTCAAAATAAAGCCATTAATTCTGCAAGTGTAGTTGCAATTAAATTTGATTTCCATATTCTCTTGTAAAATATGTGTTTCCTCCATACGAATATCTTTTGCAAGCCGTTTGCCTTCCAAGAACCAAGCAACCAGTTGCATGTATACGAAAGACCTTGACCCTTATTTTCTTAAAAAAAAATTAAACATTAATTGAAACACACGTAGAATTTAATTTTAAAATAAACTGACGGAGACACATAACCAACTTTATTTGGGCTCTCAACAAGAAGACAAATGATCTTGAACGGTCAGAAACCTAAAAATAAAGAACATTGGGAATACTACTCAAACAAACGCAACACACAACAGCAGCAACAACAAATTCGTAAGAAACAGGCTTTGCACGACGCATAGTGATGACACAAAAACCAGGCACAGTGGTGCTTAATGTGGAATAAATGAAGTAATGCAACATTTTTGCATTTTTGAAGAAAGGAAGCAAAATAAGACAACAGTAATTGCAATATGAGAGTTAAAGGCTTGTGTATGGGACACCGAAAAGAAAATAAATAAATAAATAAAAACAAAAATAACCGGCCCATGAAGGTCAGTGGTCATTAGATCGAGGTAGCGAGAAAGCACATATTATGTACATATATAAATAAATCAGTCAAGGGGGATGTTGCTACTCTCATTACGGTTACGTTACGGAAATGTAATATAGAACGTCCAGGCATAAAATAGACTAAAGTAGAAACATTCTCGTACGCTGGTGATGGAGCATCCATTTTAACATAAATGACTATATAAGTGATAACTGGTTTTCTCTCTGTTCCTATCACACTGATCTGATTTTCTGTTGTCTGTTGACGAATATAAAACAATGACACGCAGTTGAAGGTGGGTCTTTATCCTGAACTTTTTTGCTCAAATGATGTTAGGCAAACTTCCTCAGCCACTTACTAGATTAAATCTAGTGATCCAGGTCACTTATCCTTAACGCTGAAATAACTGCGTCAACGTTGTGTCATGAAGAATAATAAACCCACAAAATAAAAATAAAAACTGCAGATAAAACAGCAAGAATGACCTTAAAGCATCTAAAATACCATTACTTTTTAACACTGACAATAATAGCAGCAAATTCCACTACTTAAGGCGTTGCCTAAATCAGATTTTGCAATCGCAAAGCGTTGTCGTGCTGACTTATATTTGGCTGTAATCAGATTTGGGCAGTAATGATTACTTAATTGATTACAGATCAATTATAACATATTTTGAAATTGTAGTTAAAACTTTTCAATTACAATTACATCTGGTTGTAATTGAAAATGAGAAAAGAAAACAATTACATTTAAAAACAAATTGCGGGGGAAACGATTTGAGTTACAATTACAAGACGAGCCAAAACACATTAAATGAACATTCAAAATGGCCGAAACTGTTGGCATAAGTGAGAGACATGAGTACCAACATAACGCCACAAAAAATCAAAATTCGAATATACGTAACCCGCGAAAATTCAAAATTCGCGATACGTTTTGAACAAACCTCGTATATGTAGATGTCTGCATCATGAGTAAAACAAAGTTTCACATGTATGTCGTGGATATAATCTAAACTTGAACCCGATCCATTATGTATCTGAACAATCTCTAGAGTATGTTCATTTTAACCCACTGTGGCACATCATCCCATACGAACAAATTAAAAAAAAAACAGTGTTGTAATCAAGTATAAAATTAATTTTTGTAAGCAATGGAAGGTACTCGCACGTCCATACGTGATAATGTCATCAACACAATAAATGAAAGAGAATAAAGCGGAACACCGCGCGAACTTCCTTGCAAAAGTTAATAACCCCCATTTATTTTAATAAATAACATAACAAAAAAAATATCAAAACAAAATTGTATTCTCTGCCGACAGACCGAGCGAACGGACGACTTGTTATTGAAAGTTTACAGGCGGGCACTTTTTGTGTTGGAGGTAATAAACAAATATCTTTAATTGATTCGTTTGTTTAGAGGCCAGTTGAAGTAGTGAAAACTTTTGCATGTACATATTTTTTTTTTGGAGATTTCACTATTTGTTTAATTAATGTTCCCAACAAAACTATTATTTAAATGCAAATCATTATTTAAAGAAGGAAGTAAAACTGTGTCATGTGTTTGTCATGATGTTGATGATGTGTTATTGAAAAAAGTTTATGGGAATTTTATTTGATGAAGGTGTTTTTAGTGGGTTTATTAATCGTATTGCTTTTACATAATTTTTTGGCTGTTATAAACATGTTTTAATAAAGAATATTGAAATTCAGTAATAATTAGAAATCAGATTTTTTAAATTACTTGGAATACCTGGTTTCTACACATTGAATATTTGATACAGGAAATATTATAATATTTGGATGAAAATGAGCTTCCAAGGAAGTCGATAATATTCGGAACCATTGTCAGAAGTTCTCCTTTTTATGCATATTCAGTGTTCAGTGAATTCGTAGTCATTTTAATGATGTTAAGTAAATTTGATTTTTTCGATGTTCTTTTCTTTATTTTCCTAAATTTAATTTAAATCAATATGTTTTGTAGGACATATTTAATTCCCCTAAAAAATCAAAATATATCGTAAGTATTTGCAAAAACTGCAAATGATCTCCATTTTTGCATGAGTGAAATAAATTCTTAATTAATTATCTGGATGTTGTTAACAATCGATTCCTGAAAATTTCAAAATGCACACTCATTGATACTTTGGAAGTAGAGAAAAAGTAGTTCCCGAATAATTACTTCCAATTTTTTTACTGGGAATATATCGAGTCATAACAGCCAAAAAAGCTTAACCGGTACATTTTTTGGACCTGGTTTTTTTTGTTGAGGGAAAAACGATTATTTACGATCGCAAATAGTCGATTTTGGTCAATAACTTAAGTTCGAAAATTATGTCTTTTAAGCTCTTTTGGCAAATATGGCACGTATATTTGTATATTTATGATTTTTTACGTGCTGTTGTAGCAAATTAACAATCAAAAACTAAAACAAATTTTCAGCAATACATAAATATTTAATAAAAAAATAAGATACGTTTAAAAAGTCGTCGGCTTAAATTGTAAACCTGCGAACTCACTTCCGGCAAATTTTACAGGAGAGACAAAATACTGTTAACGGTTTCTATACAAAGCTTAAATTAGCCTAATACCTTAACGGCCTGTCCCACGATGTCACTAGAAATCTTTCGATCGAATACTTATATTGAAAACAACCACTAATTTTCTAATGTTGTTGTTTGCCATACAAGTTGTGGATCGAAGAATTTCTAGTGACATTGTGGGACAGGCCATAAGTTTTTTCGACATATAGAGCTTCAACTTAAAATAAGTATTTCAGCAAATTGATGAGTCGTCTCCTTCTCTTTCGAATGACATTAAAATGCCATATGCTATAAAAAGTGGATTTAGCAGGTTTACACTCTAAGCCGACGATATTCTTTTTTGGGGAAATATATGTAAACATTGCACGAGCTTCACTTCACCTACAGAGACAGAAACACATCAACACAACAAAATGACCCTGAATTGTTAAAACAATGAACTCTGCTGAAGTTAAAACAACCTCAAAAAAAAACACACACACACACATGCGAAATTTGTTATGCGTGAATAAACAAATTTAACCTGCAGTGCAGTGGCTTTTTTTTAATAATCAATAAAATAATTAAATAATTTGGCAAAAAAAAATTAATCGCATAAGCGTAAATTACATTTCGATATGGAAAATATGTACATGACAAACGAAATTTGAGAAAGGAAAAAAATACTTCCTTTTGATTTTGGTTTTGTATGGAAAAATTCCAAGTTCAATTTAATTCTATGTACTAGTTGTTTTCATAAATAAATTTTTATTGTGGTTTCAATATAAATTTTAAAATTGCTTAATTTATTTATTTACAAGAAACAAGCAGTTAGTAGTGCTTTTCACTTAGAAATTATAAGCATTTAAAAGGGATTTGGTTTACAAAATTAGGCCAAAAATATTCCTTTTAATATCAAGTGCTTATCGATATGCAGGTCTACAAAAGCTACTTATAAAAAAATTTTAAATAAAAATTGTTAATATCAGTAGTATCAGTAATCAATAAATATATACAAATGACATCAAAAGCATTAAATTTTATTACTGTGTAGTGTTGGCAAGTGCTGTTATTTCAAGTACAGTAACGGCAAAAATAATTAGACAACCAGACTGAGTTGATTTGAAAGACAACGACAAGAAAGGCATCAAATAATTCGTACTGAATATTTAGCTTCTCATAGTTTTTATTCATTGTTAAAGAAGACCAATTTAAATTGTAAAATTTTGCAAAGATTTCCAAATGCAAATCATAAAATAAAAATCACCAAAAAGTCTTCAAAGCATGATAAAAATCACCTTACCTTAAATAATTTTTTTTCTTTGTTGTTTGCCAAGAAAAATCGCTAATTTGGGGATAAATCTCCTAATCTAATAATTGTTCGATTCAGTGATAAAAAATTTGGAAGCATAAAAAACACAGTTAATAATTTTTATTGGTCGGTATTATTTATGATTTGGTGATTGAGTTACAGTCTTGTCCAACTTGTCGGCAGTAATATTTTCATTCACATTATCTTAAGCAGCGTATGCAAAATATATTATAATGTCTGTATGGCCCTCTCCTTAATATTCATAAACCGAAGTGGATGTCGTATAAACACCCGAGAGAAACTTTACTGCAGCCTTACTATATACGGTCTATATACTATCAAAATACTCATCAATCACTGTGGTAGTATTTGTGACAATAAATTTTAATATGTAACACTATGATGAAAAATGAAAAAGTTTAGATTTTTGCCACATTTTGATGTGTTTCTTGTGGTTTTTCATCAAGCACGAAAACAGTTTAAATGAGATTTAAAGATGCGCGGTTGTCAAACATGATGGATGAAAAAAATGAACACACAAATCATAAGTTACAGCATTGGTGAACTCAGCTCTATTTCTGGTGAAACATCAATGAATTTAACACATGGTTGTCAATAACGGAATAGTATGCGCTTAAAAGTTTGTCTAGAAAAATTTTGAATATAAACAACAGCCTTATGTCGAGCACAACTATGTCATTTTGTGACATTGCAATACTGTATACTCGTGGCAACGATATTTTCGTTGTGTGCCATTGCTTTCCATATAAAAAACATAATGGGAATGGCGTTGCACAAATTTTGAAAATGACACCACAAAACGACAGCACAAGAAATGCCAGATGTGTACTCGTCATTAGAATATTAAATTCAGTACCTGTAGTGATTGATATGCAATAAAAGTGTGGTACTAGTTCCGACTTTTTTGCTAAGTAGATATCATTTGTTTCTTTTTTCAAACTATTATTTCTCTTATTATCATCTTATTGTTTCAAATACAATGTCATTATTTCTACTTTGGATATTAAAATTTCAACAATATTGACAACAAAAAATCTAACTCAAAATTATTGCTTGACGGGTCATCCATCTTGTGTGTATCAAAATTTTCGGCAAATGTACACGAAACTTACATCAAGCATTTTGATCGTGCCTAGGTTGCTTTAAGGTATCTTAATGAAAAGAGGCACAGTGGTAAACGTATGTTTACAATGTCCCAATATAACATCTCGGCACTAAAAGTGCAAATTCATAAAATTGCAATTTTTTCTGAGCTATATCTTCAGTTCCTTAATATATTGGCCACGTATACAGTCGTGAACCGACTTATCTTTTAGACACATTAAACATGTCGTAGACATAAGCCACCACCAATAAAGCTTGAGTAAACATTGCCAACAATCAATCAGCTTAAGTTGCCTCCTTTTGCACTCAGTATAAACTTTGAAATGATGTCATTTCATTGTTTGTAAAAAAAATGCAACACATACAAATAACAATGACATCGTTTTGCTTATTATTCCCCCTTATTTTGAGAACAACAAGTGTTTATTGGAATTGTTGTTTAATAAAAGTCCCTGCTCTCCTACACTGCATTAAAACCAATTTTTTTTTTACAACATTACTGAATTATGAGTGCATTTTTTAAACAAAACTTTTAGATGAAAGTCGTTAAATTACATATTTCAATAAAACTTTTCTTAAAAATTGTTACGGTTTCAAAAGTTGACACTAATACAAACAATTGCCAGCAAAAACTTGGTATTAACTTACCCTATGTTTGTGTAAAACGTTGACGTTAAAAACATTGACGTTTTTGTAATAGATTAAAAGAAATTCGTACAACTTTTCTTTAATCTATTACAGAAACGTCAAGACTTTCATTGTCAACGTCTTACACGAACAGGCTGCCATATTGAGAACAAGTTACTTTTGAGAAGTTTCTAAAAACAATAACAGTGCATCATATCAGTGTTGCCACTCTCCAAAAATTGTAGTACTTGTATTATAGTGTTGAAACGGCCTTAACAAATCGTTAATAAAACAGCACACTGTAATTCTTTAAATACGACTTAAATTTATTCTTATTACCGAAAAGGGAAACCCACAATATTATTTAACACAGAAAGCAATTGTGTCGTTAACAATTTCTGCAATAATTGATAACATTTTCGTTTCGTCATCAGACATTTTTAATAATCAAATATTATTGAAGATTAAAATTAATCAAAAAGTAAAGATAAAGTACAGATATCAAGAATTATAATAAAGTTTAATTAAGGATCGTCTGGTTGTCGAAGTTGTGAAAATATAAAACACAAGGTGTGTGCATTTTGAGTAATTGAAAGGCTAAAAATAATTCTAAAAATAATTAATTTAAATGCTCAAAAAGTTTAAAAAAATATTGCAAATATACTACATCTAAAGGCTCAGTTAGCCGACTGTAATGCAATGTAACTGTAATGTAGGAAACAGCTGATCGATATTTTTATATGAAAAATAGGTTACGTTACATTACATCTCTATAACCATTTTCATCATTACTTTTCACATAACAATATCGATCAGCTGTTTCCTACTGTTGCAGTTACATTACATTACAATCGGCTAACTGAGCCTTAACCATTTTCATTACTTTTCACATAACAATATCGATCAGCTGTTTCCTACCCTTGCAGTTACATTTCATTACAGTCGGCTAACTGAGCCTTAAGACAGAAATAGGCAAAAGTACACAGAAAAAAAAACATTCTAATGCTGTCAGCGTCTGCCATAAAATTGACAGCTCATAGTTCGTAATTTTTCGGCAACTTTTGTTCCCAAATCTGGAACAAAATGTTGTCAATGCGAGTATGAATAGATAAAAATTACCAGAGAGATTGGAGAACGAAATTTGTCAAATAACAAAACGACTATTTTCAAAGCAAGAAAGCGTGGTTGTCAAATAAACAAAGAACAAAAAAAAATGTAATGTTGATTGTAAAAATGAAAATATTGGTTTCATAAAATTAAAAAACTGTTGCTAAGAAAAAAAACAAAGTTTTCGTTTTCAAATTCAGGTCAAATGCGCATTTGGAAATTTTTTTCCTCTTTGTATGCTTCCATCAAGCGGATTAATATGTTCACAAAAGTTGCTAAGCCTTACCGTAGCTACAACTTTGCCAAATATTGTTAGCCAAAATTCCATGTAAGTTACTCCAAAAAATTGAAAAAAAAATTGTTTCTCTTAATTTTTGCAAAAAAGTGCACGAAGATATTATTTTTTTTGGCATAAAATGCCAACAAGATTTGTTTGGTAGACTCTTAGCTACAGTCTGAATGAGCTGTTGGCCAAAAAGTAATGACACAATTTTTTCAGGGAGCACTGATTTTCGAGATCTATGCAGGCCTTTCTCTCAAGTCCGCGTGTTTTTCTCACTTTTGCACAGTGTTATTTATCGGCATTAGAAAAGAAGGAGGTTCTCAATTCGGTTAAGCGAGTTGAAAATTTATTTTCTTTATAGAAAATTGCATAGTCCTCTTACCAAAAAAATTAATAGGCCCATTAAAATTCAAACCGTCGAAATTTTAGAGTTTTATGCAATCGCCAAAAAATCTAAATTTTGTATTTGTTCAGCATTTAGGCCAAGAAGTCGTTCACAAAAGTTTCTGCAATGAAAAAAAACAATAAATAAATTTTTACTTAAGGCTAGGAAAATTTTCAAAATAGAATAACAATTCATCACATCGGGGTTGCATTTTTTCATAAGTCATGCCATTGTGTAATATAGTGAGTCACGGCCTTTAATGAAGTGCCTTACAAAGTCGCCTTAACTGCATTTTGCCCTTATATAGTACATATTGCAAAGAAAACAAAAATTGCTTTAATAAATATCTTTCATTTGCTTATTTTTCTTTATCTTACAAGAGAAACATTTTTAAAAATAAAATGCCTGCAGAAATTTTCTTCTCTGTCGAAAACAGAGGCGCTTGCCTATCAATTACACATTTAGACTTTGGACTCGCTGTAAATGCTCAACAGCTATTTTTGATATCAGGGTCATATTAAATACTCTATATACAAGTATATTAGACAAAAAAATAAATAAATAAAAAATTATTGTGTGAGTAAAATTTCAGTTGAAGTAAAAGAAGAACATATAAGCGCTCTAAATTGTTTGTTCACAAACTAAAAAATTATTTTTTGAAGTAATTTGATTATACCTACTAAATTTCTGCCTTTAATATAAACTATCTAAATTAATTTGTCTGCTCTCTATTATCAGCATTAAAATTCCTTTTAATTTTTACTTTATAAAGTCCATATTTACTTACACTAAGCAAGTCTGATTGCTAAGCTGATTAGTTTGATGGAGAGAGAGTGAGACAAGGGTAACAGTAACTTTTCTTTTGCCCTCGTCTCTCTTTCCTAACAAACTAATCAGCCTAGCAATAAGACTTGCATAGTGTAAACTAGGACTAATCATTTTAGACTTAATAAACATTTTCAACGTTGTGAACGTTTGTTATTACACATAATTTTATATTTAATTTATTTTTAGCCAGATGTAATATTAATTGTCTGTTATAGTATTAATTATGTTTATGTTTGTATATATCGGGTGATTTTTTTCTTGAGGCGAAAAATATTAGTTCTGGCAATTTTTTTTAGAAAATTTAATTCACGATAGGTAATGGAACTCCTAAATAATCGCTTTGACTGTGTGCTGTAAAGGCTTTAGGCCGCGCCCACATCGACAACTCAGAAGCAATTGAACATTTGCCGCAATCTGATACACTTTGAAGACCATAAATATACAAAACATCTGTTCGAACCAACCTTATCGTAATATGAGATTACGCTCTATGGACAGGTTATCATCCCTTAAATAAAACGTACTGCCAGTTTATCGATGCCGACGACGTACAAATTGTCACACAATTTCATAAAAAAATTTTTTTGAATTTGTTTTCGCAATCGATAAACCGCCACTAATTTCATGAATACTAGGGAGAAAAACTTTTTTTATTATGCTTTTATTTCTAGATCCTCACATTGAAAATATTACCCGTTGTGTGAATGAAAAAAAAATAATCTTGATCACATTGAAATCTTTTTAAAATTTGGAGAGAGATACAGCAAA
The DNA here is from genome assembly GCA_936439885.1 of Nowickia ferox. Taxonomy (NCBI): domain Eukaryota; kingdom Metazoa; phylum Arthropoda; class Insecta; order Diptera; family Tachinidae; genus Nowickia; species Nowickia ferox. The sequence goes on from OW387026.1 coordinate 105,312,823, forward strand.
CTGATTAAAAACACTCAAAATTATTAATATAATTTCACAATTACTTCGAGTGTGCTTTCATAAAAGAAAAATATCATAATTGCAGTGTTCAATGTTCAACCATAAAAATGATGAAAATAATTGTTTTAGTGACCAAGTAAATAATGAAACAAATCAAATTGTTATCAAATGAATGTGAAACTAAATTTGATTTATTATAATAGGACGCGAGAAACGCTGTATAGAGAGTGACATAACCTGCGTTCAAACTTTTTTTAAATACACCCTGTACAAGGCAGGTTCATAAGGCATGTGTGTAGATGTGTTGTGAAGTCAAGCTATCCTGTTGGAAATTCCGTTAACTTTAAACTAACCTTAAGCTAACTATTTCGCAATTAGTACTGACTGACATTTGGATTACTTTTCAATGTAATCAACTGACTATTTTAACATTGCGATGTCCTAGGCGGTAGTCAATTGTCTCACTCTGCATCACTTTCAACTAACTTAAAGTTGATTTTTTTTTAAATCAGCTGGTAGTCAATAAGTTAAAAAAAGTTTTCTGGGGTTCGAACATGTACGAGTATCATCACACGTTGTGTAGTCAACTTTTTTTTTTATAAACAAACACAATTCGCGAAGCGATTAGCTTGTCTGCGGAAAACACACAGAGTCTTTGGTGGGAATCGAACCCACGACCTCTGGACTGAGAGGCTAGCACCGCTACCACTCAACCACAGGGTCACCCTAGGACACCATCTAAAATAACAACAGCACAAAATGTCAATATAAAAATGAAATGAGTTTCAAAGTAGCTGAGAATAAATTTGTTGGCTCTCACCAAATACGATTGCGTACTCAACTTAAGAATTAATTTTGCATTTGTTCTGGATGACATTGTAGTTTGCTTTTAGTTTGTCTAAGAAAAATTAACTAATTATTTTTGTAGTTACCCACACATTCTCCGACAGAGTACTTCCCTTACTCTCAATTTGTGCAATCTGTTCTTTACAAATTATGACATGTAATATAGCTTAAGGATCAGTTAGCCGACTGTAGGTGAATGCAACTGCGGCGGTATAACGGTAGGAAACAGCTAATCGATATTGTTCGTACATTCCGCTCACGTTACATTACATCTCTATAACCATTTTCATTAATTTTCACATAACAATATCGATCAGCTGTTTCCATTACATTCCATTACACTCGGCTAACTGAGCATTTACTCAATATACAATCTTTAGCCTAATCGAATCACAATAGAAAATCAATTTTATTTTGAATATAATTTTGAATATTTTTCCCACATCTAACGGCAAATTCTGAATATTTTTGTTTTAAGACGTTGGCAACCTGCGTCGCCAAGGTTGAAATTTGTCTTTGAAAATGCCGAGAGTAGTAACCAATATGGGTTAATAGTGACTACCATAAGCCGGATACTGAGCCGTCGACACCGACATTCATAATAGGACTGATTCCTTTGTATTCATATGATGCGCTAAATTAAAAATTGAGTAGAATCGTTTGAATATTCTATGATATCATTTCAAAATTTCTATTAGTTAAAGAATAATTTAAATTGTGAAATTTTTTAAAGCCAGATGCAAATAAGTAGTCTCTACACGTATAAACATTTTCATATAAATATGTACCGATTTTTTGTACAAAACATTGCTTTTATTTTATATTAAAATTATATTTGTACAAATGTTCGAAATTTAAAAACTCTAAACGTTTCTGAAAGCACGTACCACACTGCCTACTTCCTCAATATTATCACTCTCTCGCACGCTGTTGCAGAGAGTGTTATTTAAGAAACTGCTCGTTTTACGCTCAATTAGAAGTTTATTATACTTTTCTGGGAGTGATAAGGAAATAAATTCATAATTATTTTCTTATTTATTAACAAGCTTTAGAATTAATCATAAAAAAGCTTAAAAAAAATTAATGCTAGTTTATAAAATAGAAGCAAGGTTGAAACAAAACATTTAAAAGATTTTTTTTTTTTATTTAGTGATCAGGGCAACACCCTGTTTTCGTTTCGTTTTTATGTAAGTGATAATTTTTTTCTTAAGTTTTTTTTTTAATTTTGTGGATATTGAACAAAAATTAAGGTCAACGACAATTTACAGTAAAATAAATAAAATAAAGATTGAATTACAAGGAAGCTCAGAAAATTATTTGTGTCTTTACATGGTGTTTTTTTCAGACACTTGGCGTTTTTTCTTCTTCTTTATCTTAATATTTTTATTTTTAATTTTTTTCTTCTTCTTGCTCATTAAAAACCAAGTGTAAACGATCTTTATGTAAAATTTCGTTTCAACTTCACTGGATATTTGTTTGTTTTTGTGTGTAATGCATTATTATAATTTTTCCATGTATTTGTAAAGGTTGCATTAACCCTTGAGTGCACTTAGAATACATTAGATTCCCAGCAAAGAAATTAGACATCAACACCAGAACTGCTTGCCATATAATGCCTTACTTTCAAATTTCATTACTCGCTTACAAATCACATTACATAAAATTAAAAAAAAAGAATGAAAAATTAATTGACGAGAAGAATGATTCGTCAACATGTTGCCAAATAAACCAAGAATCGATTATTTTAGTCTCAGGCCTTCTTAAAATCATTAAGTTGGTAATCCAGTAGCAAAGAGCGTCCACCAAAAATGTTTATTTCGAAACCCGATTATATACTTTACACTTTTTTGCTGGGGACTTCGTAGCTAAGAAAATTTTAAATTTTGGTTTTTATGCGTTTTTCTATTCATAGTAAACCGAAATAATTTTTGAAATTTAATAAACTGTTCCATAAATTTATAACACTATATGTGTTCTGCTTATATTTGTTGTGCAAAATAGCTTTTGAAATTACAATAATTGGGGAAAATCACTAGAAATTTCATTAATTTTGGAATTTAATTTCGAGTCACTGTAACTCTGTTAGTTTTTAACCGATCAAATCAAATAAGACATTATCCTAAGCATAATTTAATAGTCACAAAGCCTTTATAAATAATATATTTTAGTCGAATCAGCTTTCATTTAACTCAGGAAGTAAATTACGGCATTCCATACCGTTCGAAATTTTAAAATATTTCCATATATGTATGTACATAAACTCTATTGAAATATTTTGTAATTTTGTTTTATAACGAGTGCCGTAATTTGCCGCCAGATATTACTATGGTCATACAAATTTTTTTTTTGAAGGATATTTCAAAAGCTTTTGGCTTGAAGTCTACTTACGAGTTCCTTAAGTAGGAACGAAATGCATATATAGGAAATGCTTAATAAAAAAATCAACAAAATGCTTGAAAAAAGCTTAAAAACTGCACATTTTTATAGTAAGATCAGAGCTCAACCAACAACAAAGAAACATTTGTCATATACGAATTAGCAATAATAATTTGTATATGAGGCTTTCAGCGCAAAAGTGGTGTGACCCACAATAATTTTTGGTTGCTGTTCTGGTGTTAATACAGTCCAGAATTACCAACAATTTTTTTTTGGTATTCTAAAGAAGATGGAGCTTAAAATTCGTTTTAGTAATAGAGAAAATTAATTATTAAATGGAGCAATTAAATGATTTGATAATTTGGTGTTACACCACTATTGCGCTTACAGCCTCATACATCCTTCGAAGCAGAAGCACATCATCGGAGTTAATTGTTCATGACTTCCAATGCTCTGAATAGGCATTAAAGGAGAGAACTTCCTGTAAGGATAATCATTATTAATGATCCCTGCTCTTAGCACATGTTATATTACGAGTAATAACTTATCTGATCTCTCATAGCTAACTCAACAAATTTGACAGTTAAAAGGTATACTAGTAAGTAAATCAGATGCGTCCAAACACACATACTCTGATTTTTGCATTAGAGGTAGACAGCTTTGAAAGCTTTTAAATTTTTTGTTGTTTCTTTGCAAATTAAGATTGAAGCATTGTTGTCGCTGAGATCTGATTGGCTATTGTGCTCTCGTCGGTGTGAAAGCACAAAAGCTCTTTTGTAAAAGTTTGCACATTGTGCATATGGCTTAGGCGTAGCTGCTGTAAATGAAATGATAATAGAATAGCTTCTATTTTCAAATTATCTCATGTAAAAACTAAAAATTTTTATATTAGAGACACCATTTTGCTCTTCAGCCTGATACTCTATTCAATATTTCACGTGAAATGCTGTCAAAGTGCATATAAAAACAATTACATGAATTGTTTATGAAAAAATGTTGCAGAAGTAGTACTTACTCTGTTTAACTTGGAAAGCACATGTGTAATATATCTTCAACATTTTAAGTGATCATGCGAAAAAACATCACATTTTGACGAAAAAAATCATGACAAATTCAATTTTGTTTTAAAATAAAAAAGTATCAGCAATTTGCATAGAAATCAAATTTCCACATTTGCATAAGATATGGGAAGACATATTCAGGCTTATCCTAAATAAAATTTCATATGGAAATTTCCGAACGAGTAAAAAATCAGTATCAAAAAACTTCATACGATTGCGAAATAATCTGACAATTTATGAAAAAAATCATTCAAAAAGCGGAAATATGTTAGTTTTTAATTTTATTGTAATGGATTAAATGAAATTAAAATCCTTGTGAACGAAAAATTTGATTCGGAAATTTTCACATGTGGAATTCATCATAAGGCTGATTAGCAGCCCGGTTAATTTTTGACCAAAATTCTTTCACAATTAAGATTATCTATAATTGTAAAAAATGTATTAAATTTGATAAAGCAAAGTTCTCTGATCTCGCCATATATATAAGTTTGGAATATATGTACTTTTCATCAATTAAGTTAAGGAAAATTGTGTGTTAAACCTGTCAAAGAAGAAACTCTTATGTTTATAATCTTCAAAGGGCCAATACATGAGAGCTCTTTTAAATATAAATATCGTTAAAATCGAATCTGCTTAGTATTCACTTACATAAAACGATCTAAAATTTAACACAATTTTCAATAAATAATTTTTTCATTTGCATTGAGTCTTGAACAGATAGACATCCAAATCCTTATTTCCAAAGTCAAGTTCACTATTGAGATTCATGTTTTTTAAATATGTAAATTTAAGTAACCCATAGATGAAAGTGGTAGTTTGTGTTCTGTTATGAATGTACTTAATTGAAGAGCACTTACTTTCAAAATTGAATTTCTCATTCTGTAAAAACTTTCCAAAAAGAGCAATAAATAACAAGTCGGAGCAAAACTTAACTTTTTTTTAATATAACTAGTGATAAAAGCTTTAGAACAATAATGATTGTACACACTTAAAGTAAACATCATAATTTTTAAAAATTAAAAATAATCACTCGATAAAAAAATCATAAAATTGTATTTTGTTCAAAAAAAATCATCAAAAATATGAAAAACCATCATTCTGGCAATTGCTGTGAGTAGCACTTATTTCGTATGGAATTTACAACAAACTAAGATGTTGTAAATACAGCTTAAGGGCTCAGTTAGCCGACTGTAATGGAATGTAACTGCAACTTTGGAAACAGCTGATCGATATTTTTATATGAAAAGTAGGTTACGTTACATTACATCTCTATAACCATTTTCATTACTTTTCACATAACAATATCGATCAGCTGTTTCCTACTGTTGCAGTTACATTCCATTACAGTCGGCTAACTGAGCCTTAAGTGTGTGGCATGAAATCGTACCATCTTAGCACCAGCAAATTGGCAAAAAAACAAACAAGCCACTCAAGGGTTAATGAAATTGTATTGCCCTCTTCGTGAGTAAATTGCTTTGACCTTGTTGTTGATTTAGTGGGTGGGTATACAGCGAGAGAGAGATAAAGAGAGAACCAGTGCATAACAGCAGCATCGGCAGCAACAAAAACATCATAATCAAAGTTTATTTTTTTCGTTTTCGTTTCAGCTGTTGTTGTTATTTATTGCACACAAAGGCACAAAGATAAAATTTCAATGTTGTTCAATGCACTTGATGTATGCAACTCATACAAATATTTAGGTGTACATACATCATACATAAATGCTTATACGAGTACATATATATGTACACAGTGCAAATACGCATAAATATATGCAAACATCCACATTCACATATATTTGTAAAAATGTAAAGTATCATTTAATGTGCTGATTTGTTGTTAGCATGTGCTTTTTGATGTATTTTCAGAAGAAAATAAAAATTTTAAATGGACTGTTTGGTAAAAAAAACAGACAATAACAACAACAACAGCAGCAGCACAACCTGTTGAATGCTGTTTGTAAAATTTTGTATCATGGCAGACAGCAGACACACAAAATTATTTTAATTTTGTTTGTTTTGCTTCTTAATGAGCACTGTTGTTGCTTAAAAAGTTCGCTGTACTGCTGTTGTTTTTTGCTTTGTTTTTTTTGTTTTTTTTTTTGGAACATGAAGGTAAATAAACCCAAATTTGTATTAACTTTAAGTACAAAGAAAGTGCTTATGATGATTGTACATACATAAATAATTAACATTTAATATTGCAAACATATCCTGGACCACTTTGCTTGTTTTATTTTTATAAGATCCCAGTTCGTGCCATACAGAAGTAGTGCGACTTTCGAGACGTTTCCCATTGTTATTAATGCGGAGAGTTTCCATCTCTGATGCCACACAGTGGCAATAAACTAATTTTTATTGTGCTATTGCCCTTATAAAAACAAAATAATATTAAAAAATTAACACAAAAGATAAAAACAAATAAATTAAAATTAAATGAAAAAAAAATAATAAAGATAGTATTAAAGGCCTTATTTACACAACACTCGAAGTATTGACCGACCATATCACTCTCTTGAGGAATGTCAACTCGAGATCGAAGTCATGCGCAGTGGCCTACGCTGGAGACAAATAAAACACCTTCTATCGAACCGAACTGAATGTAAAGAGCTCGTTTTGACTCTTTCTTCCTAATATGAGCATAGGACATAAGATATAAATAGCAACTATCATCATCTTCTTCTTCTTATATCTTCTGGCTCCCGGTGGAGCATAGGGCCTCAGCAAAACTGCGCCGTCTATTCCGATCCCTTGCTTTATTTTTCACTTCTTTTGAACTAATATCCTGGTGTTTGCTATGGACATTTCCCTTTATTTTGTCACGTGCGACAGCAAGCAATTAAGCTTGTATTACCGAACAATGTGACTTGATTTTTCTTAAAATTTTACCTAATAATGTATATAAAGAAGTAAAAAAACAACTTATGTTTTCTTTGAAATAACAAGCATATTTGTTTGCTGTCGCATGCGACAAAAAGTTGACAATCCTGTGGAAATGACTATATTTTTTTCTAACGTTCGCTTCCATGTGTGTTTTGGTGTTCTTCGTGGCCTGATGCCTTGTGGATGCCACTGGAGGGCCCGTCGACAGATTTCAGTTGGTTGTTCTCACCTCCTCCGGTTGATCTCTAGGTGTATTGGTATTTGTTTACTTCTAGTTCATAGTTCTTCGTTTGAAATTGTGTTCGTCCACCAGATCTTCAGGATTTTTCTCAGACTTTTGTTGACAAACGTTTGAAGCTTCCTCGCGAGTGTTTCCTTCATTAACCAAGTCTCGCAGGCATATGCCAACGATGGTTTTTCATATTTTGCAGGTCCTACTGCAAAAATTTGCTAGCGCTTATATCGGATTCCAACCATTAGAATCCGGTTTAAATTTCGCTTTTAATTATTTTTTAATAGGACATTTCATTTCATTCTAAATGTCGCTTTTGGCATCTCGTTTTATTTCTTACTAAAAACGATTGTTTCGCACACATCAAAATCTCTTTTAAAACTGAAATTATAAATTGTAAAGTAATATTCCAAGTTCGAAGATATTTTTTTTAATATTCCAACTTTTTCGATCTTATTTGTAATCGCCTGACGACTGTCACTCAAAAAATACATACATAATAATTTTGTTAAAAATCAAATGAGAATTCTAACTTACGAGTACTTTATTATTATAGACGCTCATGTAGAAAAATCTAAAAAATTCTAGCTTTTGATATTTTTATTGTTACGTCGACTTTTTGTGGTCAGTTTCTTATATTATTAAGATGCAAATAAAAGTAATATGTTTCATATATTTTCCTAACTTTTCTTTAGACTCTGGCATTATTAATATTTATAATCGTATAAATAAACCTTCTTAATTTTGTTTTAATAAAATTTGCCTTAAATTTTTTTTTTTTAATACTACTGGCAGTTTGGATAAAATTGAAAAGGAAATTAAACTACTTTTTCCAATAAAAAATTCTAAAAAAAATTGTGTGCTAATTCCATTTAAAACTACATACATATTTTTCTAATTTCTTTCTACTACCACTCGACACTAAATCACCTGCAAAATAAGCTGCTAAACTATTTAAATGGACTTCTCTGTTTTTTTTTTGGTTGCTCAAACCAAAATCCACAAAAATATTACCGCATATTTTTTCTTTATAGTTCTATTTAACATAATAATTTATTGTATAAAAATTCTGCGTTTTATATTCATTTATTTCTGCTAATTCATGCGCAATTTTTTTTAAACACATCTTATTCGCAAGACCACTAAACATATGAATGTCCTTTTTTAAGGTGCTTCCTCCTTTTGAAGCCATTTATATAAATTGTGTTTTTTATTTAAATTACCCACCATTACGCTTGTTTGCATTATTTAGTCATAGATTTAAAAAATACTGACATTCAACGGAAATAACATTATTTCCTTTATATTTTATACGAATTAATGCTTGCAGAGGACATCACACGTTTTTTGTTTCATTTAATTTTTTTGTTGTATTTGTATTTGTAGCTTGCTTTGCTGCACCTTTTTAATTTGGTGTGCTTGGTTTTTTGTCTTTTGTGCTTGATTTCTTGTCTTGTAACCAGGGAAATTAGAAAAATATTTAATATAAGCTATTAATTTTTTTTCATGCTGATTGGGTTTGATTCTCAGAACGTCTATTTATTTGAATAGTTAATGTTTAAGCCACTGTTCAGGTTTTAACGAACCGTCAAATAAAATTTTTTAATTAAAACTATTCAGTAGACTTCAACCACAATGATTGAGAATTACAAAACACACAGTAGTAGAATCACCGTAGTCCAAGAAACTACTACTACTAAGTCCCGCTTCACACACTTCAACTTTAGTTAATCAACTTTTAATTCAGCTGTAAGAAAAACAGAGAAGGAAATACAATTACTTCCCCTTTTTTCTACCATATGAATTAAAAGTTGATAAACAAAAGTTGACGGTGGAGAACCGGGATTATATAAAAATAAGAAATTACAATAAATTTGTATATTTAATTTAATCAAAAACCATATAGAGTATTATCATTCTCGCTAAACAAATTTCAAATCTTTACAAACGGTTACACAAAATTACTACCTTATAAAACTCTGGGATTTATTATCTTCCAATTTAATTAAAAATTTCCCTTAGCATAAGCAAATATTTTACCCCACTTTAGTTTAACGCCCAAAACTCTGCTATACTTTTTAGCTGTAACAAGAAAAGTGAGTTCACAAACCACAAGGTGTTGTAAAAGCATTTCATAGCCTTCAGCTGCTGTATACCAATCAATATTGACATTTAACTTGAACACATGACATTGCTGGCCCTACAAGAAACAAAAAAAAATATTTAGTCAAACGTTATTAAATTAGTGGCTGCGAGGTGGTGATAATAATTGTAATAAAGTTAAAATATGCAATTAAATTGCAAGTGCAGTAAAAATAAATTGTGCAAATCGAAAGTGAAAGTGTTAAAATATTGAAAAGAAAGAAATTTAATTTTAAAGAGAAAAAATTCCAAGAAATTTAATTTCTTCCGATTGCAAGTGCTTTACAATTTTTTTTATTGAAGCACCTTTGTTGCTGTTGTTGTTTCTAGTTTGATTATAATTTGCATATATTTATTTATTGTAGTTGTGGGTTTTGTTTTGATTCTTATCAGCTGCAAACAAAATGGAAAAAGAGCGTGCTAGAGATAGGTAAATAAGTTTTTGTTTTTTCTAGAGAGTAAATTATGAGATTTTTCGGCTTGTTTGTGGGGAGCTTATTAGGGTTGTACTGTTAAGGAATAGGAAAAATTTTTAATTGATTTTCCAATTTCAGGAGGAGAACACTTGGGAGTTCTTAAAGATTTCTAAAAAATTTACTTCTATGCGAGGAAAGCTGTTAATTTTTTACAATAACCAATATATACCAAATTACTGACTACATATGTATGTATGTGTCTGTAAAAGTTTTCGAAACGAAAGAAAATTCTTTCGAATTTACATGTTATAAGCATACAAATTCGAAAGCATTTTCAGTCGTTTCGACTTACACAGTAGACCACCAGTAATTTATATTCAGTTTCATAGTAAAACATGGGTTGAAGTCTACTGATGAGTTCCATAAACGGGAATGAAATGCATATAGACGTTGCTTAACCCAAAAAAAAAAAACAATCAAAAATTTCAAATGTTTTATTGAGCTGAATCTAAAATATTTTTTAAATTTAAGTGCTTAATATTTCTGTGGCAAAAAGGAAAATGTGCTTAAGTCGAGATAAGCTGATTTTGAGTTAATAGTACCTATGTAATCTGCATATTCGAAAGTACTCCTGGTCAAAATTTCAATTAATTTGTGTGATTTTTCAGGAAGTTATAGCACTATGACTTGCGACTTATCTTCTTTAGACTTCTAATCTTATTTGGCATAATATCTCAATTTAGGTTATACTCTGGTATATTTCGACTTAAATGTATTACTTACAGTGTGCAAAATAATGTTTGCTTAAAAAAATACATTTTAACGGAGAATTTCCCAATTTAACTGTAAAAGAAATAAATTTCTGAAAATCGACTTGGCCACTTAAAAGTGCTCTCCTGCAAAACAGTCAAATATGTCTTAAGCACTTTTTCCAATTTTTCCAGATTTTAGTGGTTTAATTTTTTTTTAGTTTTATCTCTGCTTTCATGTCGCTCCCTACTACTAAAAAAAAAAATTATCAGCTGCATTCTGCATAATAAAATAAAAAGCGTTACAATTCTCATCTCTCATATACGTATTTGGGAATTATACGCTTTTATTTAACTCTCTTGTGTTATTTGCTCTTTAATCAATCATATGTTGCTGATTTTGCTGTCTTTTGTTATCTTCTACTGTTTGTTGTTGTTGTTGTTGTTGTTGTTGCTGCAGCCTTTAGCCGAATTGTTGTAATGTTGTTAGCAGAACAAAAACAAAGATTACTAAATCCGGTTCCGGTTTGTGAAAAATCCTCTCACACTCTCGCTAAATTGTGCTCTCTCAATCCCTCTCCTTTGGAATAGTTGTAAAATGAATGTGTGCTTTTTCGTTACAACGTTGTTGTAACAAAAACGCTTATCGTGGCTTTTGTTTTGTTTATTTATACTTATTTTATTTTTATGTATATTTTTGCCATACTGTGTGTGCATTTGATTGTGGTGCATGTGCATTTTCGTTTATTTGATTTTATTTTTTTTAAATTCTTTTTGGAGTTTTCGTTAAAGCAAAAGAAAAAAGTAAAAATATTTTGGCGCTGATTTCTTGTTTGCATTGCAGTGTTAGTAGTCGTCAGTGCATTTATTGTAAAATTGTTACATTTGTATATTTTTTGGCAGAGGGGTGGTGGATGGAGTATGCAGCTGAGCAGTAGGAGTGAGTAAAGTCAAAACGAGTCAAGATGTGTTGTGCTGTGTTGTGCTCAATGCATGCTTGCATGTAACTTCGATTCAGTTTAAGTTCAATTCAATTTGTTTTGTGTGTTTGGGCACTTGCCGTTTGTGTTGCTTTTATTGTCTTGTTGTTTTGTTCTTGTTTTTGTTCTTTTTTTAATTCGGTTTTGTTTTGCTGTTTGTTGTTGCTGTTTTTGTGTGTGTTTTTGTTGTATTTATATTTGTGTTCCTTTCATTCGGTTTGATGTTGATTTGATTCGTTTAATGTTTATCATGCATTAAACCATTTAGTAGTGAGCATTTCGCCGTGTTGTTTAGACGTGTTGACGTTCTACAAATTTCCCAAATCCGTTCTTAATCCATGTGTTCGCAAATTTTTCTTTTAGTTTGTGTTTAAATATTGGGCTTAAATTAAACAAACAAAACCACAGAAATACACATTTATTAAATATTAAACCAGCAACTTGTTAAAATAATATGCAATAATAACAACAACAGTGGAATTTAATAAAAAGAAAATAAATATAATATACGAGTGCATGCATTGTTATCAAAAAAAAAAAAAAAATACGTGTGTGTTTTAAATATTTCTTTCCGAAATTAAGCGTAAATTCTTCTTGCCATTGTTTGATTTCTTTAAAAGATAAAAATGTTTCCAAACAATTGAAATTTCAAAATAAAGTGATTTATAAACCTTGTTAATTCTTTTTTTAAATAAATGAAGGGAATTATGGAAAATATTCAAATTTGATTTTATTTTTTCATTAAGACAAAATAATTAAAATAAAAAATAAAAAATAAAATTTTTTTAGTGTGTTTATATGTCGGTACATATTAATGTGGGCGTGATTGTAACGGAATTTTAATGCATTTTGCAGTGTATGTAACGTTATCCTGTTAATTTATATGTTTAACACTTTGGCCGCAACAATGATGTCACGTCGCAAACAACTGAATCCAAAGCCGTTAAATAAAGGTGAGTTTTTTAAGTTAAATTATTGATTATTGATTACTTTTTTTCAATTGTAAGTTTTAATATGATTTAATAATGAGATTTAATACCATGTAATGCTTATCTTCAGTTACTACAATTTATATAAAGACTTTACTTGATTATTTATTTTCTAGTTGTAGTTACTTCAATTAAAACTAGTTTGGCGAGTTTGTAAGCGATAAAGCGAGAAACCCGCTACATCCATTTTATGTCTCAAATTAAACATTAATAACACTCTAAAAAGATGCTAAAATATTGGCTTTACTTCCTAATCTATATACATATACGCGTTTTCACAATAATGTCAACTTTTTGTCACGTGCGACACCAAACAAATATGCTTGTTTTTTTTTTAAGAAAACAATACTTCTTTTTTTACTTCCAGCTTTACATTAGGTAAAATTTTAAGAAAAATCGGGTCACTTTATTCTGAAATACAAGCTCTATGGCTTGTGTCGCACGCGACAAAAAGGTGGGCTTTCCCGTAGGAATGCTCATATCTAAATACAAGAACTGTAGTTAATGCTTTAAAAGCATAAGTGTGACCTAATGAAGGAAGGCGGTTATGTAAGTCCTTGACTTTTTGAATGAAATGAGCAAAAATTGTCGCCTTTACTTTATTGAATGACGACAAACCCACTTTGTCTTCTTTTGGTACCGATGAACCCACTCCTTTGACTGCTGTTTAGTTTCTGGTGTATTGAGGTGGATCCAAGTTTTCTCCACGGTTACGAAACGTCATAAAAAATGTTCCAAATTGTGGTAGAACAACGCCAAACTCTCCTGCGAAGTTGTCACACGATTGCGCTTGTAGTCGATTGTGAGCAAATGCGTCATCCATATTGCGGAAAGGTTTCTTATAGCCAAGTGATCATGTGAGATTCTTATGGCTTCCATCATTTCTCTCTCTCTCTCTCTCTCGCACCAAAAACTTGCGATCGGCCAAAACCCTATTCTAATTTTTTTTTTCAAAAAAATAATTTACTAACTTGTTTAACAAATGGCAGAGCTCTTAACATTTTCTCTTCCTTAGCAAAAGATGTAGAGAAGAAAGTATGATAGTCAAAATACCGGGTCTTACCACCTGCTCTGTGCACTAGCGTTTCTTTTTGAGTAAAGGTCAATAAGCCTAGAGTTTCATAAAACGCACCAGCAGTGATTTGTTTTATGAACTCGGATAGCTTTATATAAGAACGCCGCGTCACGGATGATTGACTTTCTAAATAGGTAGAATAAGGGGCATGGTGCTTTACACTAACGCCCCAAGGCTTACGAGTATGGGTGCTATAGAGTTTTATAGGTGGATATTCTTGCTATTAAGGGAGTAACGGATTGGAAATGGACTGGAGTAAATATCATTTCCAAAAACTTCTTGCATATATATGCATATGTATACACTGATAGTTAAGAGTCTGTTATAGCGCCAGCACCTCTACTTCTAAGAACAAGACGGCCCTCTAGTGCCGAAATTGCCGGGCAGTCAAATATAAGGATCATTTGGAACCCAGTGCATAAGGAAACGCTAGGGCTGAGGAGCTGGCGAGGTGTTTTATCACCTTGCTTTCCTGCCAACTCAGACTCAGTCTCAAGACCGAAGAGGAGACGGGTAGGAGGCGGACCATAAGAAATTACCAGACAGCTGTGAACAGACTAGAATAGGGAGCACATGAACTGCTCTTTTTTCGAGAAATAGAAGTTGTCTCATGAATAGGACTGGAAGTTATCTCATAAATAGGTCTGGGTGCAATACCATGATTTCGCTCATAGCTGCCAAGTCATGTTTAGAAGAGAGAGAGAGAGAGAGAAAAAAGAGCATAAAATACTTTCTATGTCACTGCCCTGGCCCAGGAACAAGACAAATGGCTACCATGGATACTCTTGAGTTTGAAGAGTTTTCCTTGGAACAGGCAGACATATTTTGTGAAGAAAGTTAAGTGGAAGTAAATTTTCGTCTTGAAATTTCTGAAAACCATTAATTTTTATTTATTTTCCTTGAACTTAATAAAGAAATCGTTGCAACAAAAGCAAGTTTTGCCAAAAATTCCGTCAAATTAAAATTTCATTACGCTTTGCAAAAAGCCTCTAATTTCAACAGAGTTTCAAACATTTCTATTAACAAAATAAATTTGCATAAATTTTTGATAAAACACTTTTTATTTTATTGTTTAATTCAAAGTTGTTTTTTTCTCCTTAAATACATGTGAATTATCGAAAATTCTTCAACCGAATTGATATGGCGGCTGGCTGTTGCAGTAGTTTTTATTGTTGTTGCTGTTTGATTATTTTTAACTTAAAACAATATATGTATACATATTTATTTTGCATTCTTATCGCTGACGACGGGGACATTTTTATGTAAATGTGAGTATTCGCTCCATGAGTCATTTGGATATTCGTACAAGTATTTTTGTAATTGTATGAAAGCGAGTTTCAAGTAAGTGAAAAAGATTTCAGATTTAAGATATTTTTTCCATCGAAAATACAAAATTTTTGCAATTTTGCCACATTAATTGATGCAGCAAAATGAAATGCAGTTAATGTGCCGACGCGACGGTGTTAACAGTCTTTGGCTGTTTTAAGAAGTTTTTAGCATATTTTTGTCGGACAAATAGTTTGATTTTTATTTGAAACATAATTTGCAAAAAAGGAACTTCCAAGGAAGTCAATTAGTTAAGAAATTTGTGCTTCAAAAATAAGGCAAAATAAGCATCTGTTCCCATTGCCTTTGCAGAAATGACTCCTTTTGAGTGTCACTTCATTGGGTTGGAAGTCATGAAAAATAGATTTTTAAGTTATAAAGGAATCATTTCACTTGTTTAAGGTTTAATTCTTATTGGAATATCCATGAAGTTCCTTGGGAGATACCTTTAGCACAACATGAAGACTCTTCAGTATTTTTGGCTTTGATGAATGTGCTCGAGTTGAGAGGCAAAATCCTGCAAGCTTCGATATAGTTCAAGTCCTTTGATTTAGTGCATATATTACATTTCATGCTGGGCTCTGGTTGGTTATTGCTAGTTTAGCTCTGCTGAACTTTTACAGTTGCTAGCGGCCATATTGTTGAAGCTACATCTGTCGAATTGGCTGTCATTTATTCAGCCTCTTTTGCAAATCATCATAAAAAAAGTAAAAAAAAAAAAAAGTTAAAAAGTATTTGCAATTGATAAAATTGTTTTAACAAAATGGCTGTTATGTTCGGGCAACGTTCCGCGCGCTTCGCCCATTTAAAAGTTGTCATAATCGTCCTAACGAGAGAAGTGTGCACAGTATGAATGAATAAATATCCCGAGTATATTTTTTGTCCGATTAAATATCCATAGTCTGAGTATAGGCATACTTCGACAATAAGTATGAGAGAAAAAGAGAGAAAAAAAGAGAGAGAGAGAGAGTCAATGCATTTGATATGTTTGTGCCTTTTTATTTTTAGTTGTAGCGTAATTTAAATTTTCGCATAAACGAATTAGAGATGCGCTTGTATGTTGGAATCGGCTAAAGTCATAGTTGCTTGAGAGAAAATATGTGTTCGTACAAATCGTTTGCGCTGCAATTATGAGATTATACGCAGTTACTAAAATTAAGACTTTACTTATGTATATTTTTTTTTGAGTACTTATTGTCATTCTCTGGTAGAATATTGAAAAGAATTTGTAAAGCAAAGTCAGCCTTGACCTTTAGCTTTAACTTTAAACTACAACGCTGGGGTTAACAAGAAAATTTTATCAGCTGGAAAAAAATAATAAATTCAAAACATTTGTACACGATTTTTTTTTTTAATTTGGCATCAATGACCGTTTAACACGCTTGTAAAATGACGATCACATATTTTTTTTATCATAAATAGTACAAAAAAAAAACTCTTAATAACCAAAATGCTTTTATCACACATTTTAATGAACAATTTTGCTCACAAGTATGAGATGCCTCAATGAAACTGCATAAGAAAATATTGAGAAATATATTGATATCATAAGAGGTGTTTATTTCTTACTGCCTGCCCGTTTATAGAATTTAATAATAATCTTTGCAGTGCACAAATTGGCGTTGAAAATTACAACTCAAGCACGTTTCAATTGATTTTATTATCGTGCCTGAACTTGTGGAATGTAATGTCTTCTTCTCTCGACTGACTGTTTTCTTTCATTCTTTTTGTATCATCGCAGTCAAACCGTTTTATCTGCTGCCTCTTCTTTTCTACAATAAATTAAATTTTCTTGACTTTTCTTTACATTCACTTTATTGTTGTGATGCCTTTTACGAATTGACAAACAATTAACAAATAACATAAATTGCAAATAATTCTTTTTAGATTGTATTTCCCTGTTGTTTGTTACAAACTGCAAAATTGAATAATTATTTAGTGTTTTTTACTCGCCACATGATTTTTGTTTTTTATTTTTTGAAAATTTAACAAGAGTCGGTAAGGTAACTTTGAGAATATTTGTGTGGCCAGCAAGCAGCTTTTAAAATGTTTATGAAAGGTGTGCCCGGTCTTTTGTTAATATTATATATGAATTTTTTCCCCTTAGTTTTGTTTCTGGCACATTGAAATTTGAATTAAAACACCAGCAGTTTTGTTTCTTTGAAAACTTGACCGTTAGAGAAAAAAATTTCAATTATTTGCGGCGAATATTTTTATTGTTTGGCATTTGAAATAAGTAACAAAATTTTATCCTTATCATGATTTCAAAATGAAGGTTGTATAAGTGAATATGTGTGTGTGTGTGTGTGTGTGTGTGTGTGAATCTAGGGTTAAGGGTTATTGAAAATAATAAAATTTCAATTATTTTTGTATGACCTACATAATTTGATAGGTTGTTTTAACGAATATTAACATAAAAGTTTTTAAAGCTGGCAAACATTCGAAAATATAAAAATAAATAAAGGAATAATTTCTAATTAAATTTGTGCATGTTTGACACTGGCTTGCGCACACACTACCCATTCGACCACACGGGGCACTCATATTTTAAAAGTATAAATACCAGTTGAACTTATGTTAGTATCTAAGTTAGTTACGGAACTGGATCCAGGGTGACTTGGCGGTTTCATTGGAGGGAACAATTAACATTAAATTTATACTGTTCGATAGATTCTGGATGCCACCACATCGAACTTGTTCAGTGCCGTCAAATACAAAATTAGACTGAGTCCCCATTAAATTGACTAAATGCCATTATTACTAATTGCCGAGGCACTACTCTCTACTTTTGTTAAAACTCCCATTTCCTCAAGTTATAGGACGAGTACGTTTGCATCGATTGTCCTCAAATTTTCTGCGGGCATGTAATACATACAGTACATATCATGGAATAAATAAAAAGATAAATTCATGCTGATGTTTCACAAAATGTATTTCTATGCAATTTTAATTTTCTTCACGTTTGATAACGCAACTTTCTTATTTACGTTAAACAGCTGTTAATTGGAAAACATTCCATAATATTTGGAAATTTAGTAGTGCTGCCATACCATCATCCTAATTAAATAAGAACAAAAAAAAAAAAAGAAGTCTTAAAATAAAATAGCTAATTACATACATATTTAATTATGAAATCGAAAAATGGGGGTAAGTGTGCTCAACATCTTTGGAATGCGCTAAATTTGTTTTCGATCCGTTGACGCGTTCTTAAGTTATAAAATGTTTACTTACACACACCAGCACACACCTATAGAGGGCAATCACAAATAAAATTCCGCGAAAACTTTTGCCCCGGGGAATTTCAAACAATAGCAAATAATAGGGAAAACAAAAAAAATTCTCATTGGAAAATTGAGCATTGCCGTGATATTTTTCCTAAAACGTATATGGCAACACTGGTTAGGTATGCGAAGTGCTTAGTACTTTTATGTAGAATCTAATAAGAAACATTTTTGTGGAACTGTTTCGATTGCCTCCCTTAGTAGGCCCTTAGTAGTCCTTTTCGAAACAGCAGGCATAAAACTTTCCTTAAATGGAAATACATATCGAGCCGTAACCACCAAAAAAAACTTAACCGACACATTTTTTGAACCTCGTTTTTTTGACGAAATTCGATTATTTACAATCGCAAATAATCGATTTTGAACTAAAAATTAAGTTCGAAAATTAGGTCGTTTAAGCGTTTTTTGGCGGTTACGGCACAATATATTGGGTTAATATGTTACTATCTTTGAAATGTTTTCATAAAACGAATAATGATAAACTTTAACACCCTGTAGTCGGGTCTTTGGTTAAAAAAATGCCTCCTTATTTATTTTCTTGCAGGCCACTGTGCGCCGCCTGCATAAATTCAAAAAGGGCGTAAGTTACAAAAAGTTCAAAATCGTATTTTTGATTGATTATGATATAATTATATAAAATCCACCTACTCACAGTATTTTTATCCGAGTATGCTCAAAAATATCAAATTTACTAACGAAATTCAAAAGACTACTGAGAACTAAATGCAATAAAACTTATAATAAGGATTTTCATGAGACTATTCAAAAGGCTCGCAAACTGTGCAATTGAGCATATTTACACTCTCGTAAATAAAATGTCGAAAATTTTATAGAAATTTATTTACACAAACCTGTTAAGTTTGTCCAATAATTTTGACTCGTAAACTTAAGCTGTGCAATTGTGCATTTTGTAAACGTTTGTTTCAAATTTACATAAACTGTTTGCGCAAAATTTTCTAAAGACCCTTCATGAAACAAATCTCGCAAGTTTGCCCAATTGCACAAATGACAATTTCACGAGTTCTCATGAAAACCCTTAATGTGTTTTGCTTTTTCTGTAAAATATTTTAAATGTAACTTACGCCTTTTTTTTAATTTATATGACTATATACTTTCTATATTCAGCCCAATCATGAATATTCTTCCCTCGGAATTTATTTCTCACGGGAAATATTTTTCTCGAGAAAAAAACTCTTCCAATAAATAAATTCCTTGGGAACGAAAAACAGTACTAAGTGGCATCACCGCATTACGAAGCCAGCTGATTTTGCTTGTTTGGTGACATTTTGTTTTTCCCCCTTTTTGGGGTGCAAAACAAAATTATTGAGATTTAATAATTTGAAAACAAAAATATAAAATATACATAAAAAATGACTATAAAATATTATTTTATTCATATAAATTTTTTTAATTAATAATATTTTTAAGTAATATTCACATATTTCGTCACGCTATTTTTGGAGTTTTTAAATCCCCGCCTCACCCCACCACCACCTTTTACAAAAATTTCAGTATACATTTTCTTATCCGTTCTTGGCGTTTTTTTCGTTTTGGCGATTTTTTAGGGTTTTGGTGATTTTTTCGTTTTGGCGATTTTTTTATTTTTTCGAAAATTTCAACAGCTTGCCTCTTACGGCTGCCAAGATACAGCAAGTTGCCAAAATTACATTAACTGATTATTCCATCACCATCTTTAATTTTGATTTTTTTTTAAATTTTAGTGTAAATTGACTTTAACTTTACAAATTTCAAGTGTCTACATATAATTGTATGTATATAACATTCGACTTTAAAATTTTTTCGTTCTTAGCCTTAGAAATACCCTTTAATTTTTAACTGTCATATGCTTGTTGTTTTAGTGGCCAAAGTTTTACGTACTCGGTGAAAATTGCAGGTCCGTAGCTTTTGCGGTTCACGAGAAAACAGCCTGTGACACAGAATACATACAGAAGTGAAGAAAGTGACTGGTAAAAAAGCTCGAATCAGCTTTTTTAAAATTCGTGGAAAAAAAGAGACAAATATAGTGTATTTGTTATTGTACTCGTAGTGTATTACTACTTACCAATAAACACAGCTAATAAAAATCGTTGTAATTTTATTGCGCTAGAAAGAAGAATCAAAACAAAAATGCGGACAAAATTTCAGGGAAAACGAGACAAATAAAAAAATACTCTTATCTTCCGTATCGTGCCATCTCAGTATACTTTGTGCCTGTGACATGGAGACAGACCGACAGCGTAGCGTACTGAACTCTGAAAAGGGAAAAACAAATTCACAATAGGAGAAAAGAGAAAAGTTAAAATACTCGCGCGTAATTTTTGTTTATAGCCTGATACTCTGTTCAACATTTCACGTGAAATTCTGTCAAAATACATATATAAAAAAATTGGCACGAATTGTTCATGGAAAAATGTTGCAGAAATAGTACTCTGCTTATCTTGGGAAAAACGTATGAAATGTATCTGCAACATTTTAAGTTTTCATGCGAAAAAAGATAGGTGGCACTTATTTCGTGTGGAATTTACAACAAACACATGGGACGTTTTTAAAACATAAGAAGTTGTAGCATAGTTTCAGGGCTAGTTAATATTGTTTACATGTCAAATTTTTCGTATGAAATAATCAATGTTGCTCAACATTTTTCACAAATTTGAACAGAGTACTATGCTTATGATTGGGCTGATTAACTGAATTATGGATATGGGGTAGTATGAATAAAAACTCAAGTTACACTATAAAATATTTCATTATCATTTATTTACCAATAGGAAGCAAGTTAGATAGAAAAATTCGCGAAAATGCCTCAAAAATTCGTCGTCACTCTTTTCTCCAATATGCTCTTACTAGCAAATAGAAAAAAGATTCATAATGTAAGTTCACATACATATTTCGACAATCACTATAAATTCTAATTTGATTTCTTTCTAACAAAATTAAGAAGCAAATCTTAAAAAAATTTCATAATACTGCAAAGCGGCCTTGACTGACGGCGCTTTGTCGTGCCATTTCAATTCAAGCAAAAACAATATAAAAATAAATTTTTATATGAAATTCGTATTTACCGCAGTTTTATGTTTTTATAATTGAAATTTTGTGCCTAACTAATATTTTTTGGCTTATCAAGAGCAGATAGCGTGGAATGCTACTACTAATGGACTTGCTTGCTGCTTATCGTTTATTTCCCACTAAAGAGCTTTCCACAATTTTAAACATTTAATTCCATTTGCATTTGTATGATTTTAATCATACATTTTATTATGATGGCACACAAAAGACTCCATTCAGACAATTTGGCAAAGTTGCTGAAGTATCAGCAGACTCATTATGTATATGCTGAATAACAAACAACAGCGACACATCAACAAAAACAAAAACAAAAACAACAGAAACATGTTGATAACTTAACCAACATGATTCTAGCCAACCGTTAACGAAAAATAAACAACAACTTTAAAGCATGTGTATGTGCAGCAGCTGTAGGAAAAAATAATAATTTTTTTTATAATTAACATAAAATTGCTGATAAAAAAAAAATATAAAAATAAAAACTAAAAGTAAGTAAAATACATACTTACCACACAAAATACTCGCTCGTACTTACTTGTTCTCCAGCAAAAGGGAAACAAATTTTCGACTTTATCTAAAACGAAACGGTTAAACTTCACAAATAATGTTCAAAATAAATGTGTTGGCTGATAGAGTTTTGAATTGGTGTAAACTAAACATTAAATTCTATTTCATTTCAGCTTTTGTTTTTTGTTGCTTTAAAATATTCATTTTCATAGTTTTGTTTTTATTACGATAAACATTTATCTATTATTTTGAAAATAAAACTACCAAATAAAAAAAAGTTTAGCTTGAAAATTCCAAAAAAGTTGATAATAATTATATATTGTACTTTATGCCACCATTTTCATGTTTGTTGTTTTTTTTAAAGCATTATTAACGTTGTTGTTGCTGCTGCACTCATATTCACAGTTATTGTTTTTTTTTCTATATTCATAAGATACGACTTGAGCAAATGCTTTGTTTCGTTCAAGCTTTTCTATTCTTTAACCATTGTTTTTTACATTCGTTCTAAAGTGCAATAGATAATTTTTATTTTTGTAAAATTATCATTTTATCGCTTGCACACTCTTGCCATATATTTTAGATTTTTATTTCTGTATAATAATAAAAATTAATTACGTATGTATTACTGGGGATAATTATAAGTACACCGAAACCAATTTTTTTAATCATTATTTAAATACATATTTTTTTTTATTAAATAACTTATCTATGCAATAAATAAACATTTAATTAAATAAGTAAATAAAGAGATTTTTAATGGAAACTTAGATGGAAATTATTGCTCAACGAAAGCATTTGAAAATGCCACAGTTGTATGCTTAAGTCGCGCATAGCAGAGAATGACATTGAGTACTAAGAAAAAAAAATATGTAAATAGTCTAAATTTTAGTAACTACGCTCACATATTTTCTCTCAAGCAACTATGATTATAGCCGCTTCCAACATTCAAGCTCACCTCTATTTTATTTATGCAAAAATAAAAAGACACATGCTTATCAAGCCTATTGAGTAGCTGTCATACTTTTAGCCGGAGTATGCCTATACTCAGACTATGGATATTTAATCGGGAAAAAATATATACGTGGGTGTGTGTGGCTGTTTGAAAAACATGTTTTATGTGTGTGTGTGTGTAATTAAAATAGCCCTGTATGTACGCATGTGTAGCCGATTATTAGTCAAAGTATTTTGATACTTATGCGCATGATTGTTTTTGAGTTTTTCTATTTTGCTGATTTTCAATACTAACCCATTTGTTTCTAAAATATAAAATATGTTTAAACTAATAAAGAAACAAAATTGCTTAAGTTGCTTTCTTTTATATACCAAACAAAGTTAAAATTTTACAACTCTGGAACCGTCTTTCCGGATTTTCAGGCTTTCAATGCCATTCTAATATTTCTTGCTAAAATATAGCTGATTAATAAATAAAAAATAGCTTTGCTGAGTGACTTTATTACACAAAAAAAAAAATATAATTTTCCAGCCCTGGAGCCGTTTTTTCAATATTGCTGATTTTCAAAACCAATCTATTTCCTTCTAAAATATGAAATATTTTTAACTAATGAAGCAAATAAAAATTGTTTAAGTTGGTTTCTTGTGTATAGCAAACAAAGTTTAAATATTCCAACCCTGGAACCGTCTTTCCACGTTTTCTGGTTTTCCATATTATTCTACTACATTCTTTCTAAAATATATTTAAATAATAGAAGAAACATATTAGTTTTAGTTAGTACTTTTATATACAAAAGAAACTAAAATAATTTTCCAGTTCATTTTCATATTATTATCGATCTCTTTCGAAAATGTAAAATATGTTAAGTTGGCTAAATTTTCACGGTTACAGGGCTGGATTTTTTAATTTTGCTGCATTGCTTTGAACTAATCCATTCAGCACAAATTTTGACAGTTTAGTTCAAGATCGAAGATCTTATAAAAATGTTTTTAATACTTAATTTCCTCGAGGAACTTCACTTTTTTGTCCCGTGTGACAGCAAGCAATTTCAGAACAATGTGGATCAATTTTTCTCAAAATTTTACCTAATGAAGAGCTGCTGACGGCCTACACAAATATATAAAGAAGTAAAAAAAACTTCAGTTTTCTTCAAAAAAAAAAAAAAACAAGCATATTCGTTTGATGTCGCACGCTACAAAAAGTTATTATTCCTGAAATGCCTAAATGTATGTCTTGTATCAGTTTTTTTTTCTTATAAGTATTTTTCTTGTACAAAATACTTCTCATATTGAAAGATATTGAAAAAGACATGGTGTTTCTATCGTACTTTCTTATAAGCGATTGTTCTTATGTAAGATGATCTTATATCCCCCATGTACTGTAACGCTTATTTAGTTATAATAATAAATCTTTATGGTATAATCAATTGATCTGCCGTTAATTGATTTATCATCTTCATTGATTCAAAAAGCCTGCAATTGCATTAGTAAATGAATGGATAGAGTACTGCACAAATGGCACTTACATAATTGCTTCAATAGTCATGCTTTTTAAAGTGTCAACTAAGCGGAAATTACTGTACACTGTTGTCTTTATTCGATCTCGGTGCGCATAAAGGTTCATAGTTAAAATTTGTAAACTATACACACAAAAAAAATATTTTATATTGTATGCAATTACTAAATTAAAAAAATTGAATGATAAATAAGGAATTCGTAAAACTAATTACCAAAACTCGTAAAAAAATCAATAGAATAAAAAACGAATTATTACTTTATTGAAATAATTTACTAACAAACAAATACCGTTACTAATAAAACTTAAAATCAGTTTCAAAAACATGTTTGTTAAAAAACACCTGTCATAATTTTTTCTGTGTACATACACTTAGAAAAAAGATATTGCGAAATCAACAACGCTTGTGCTCAATATCAATATCACAACCACTACTTATCAACTTGTACGCAGACGCGTACGAATTGATGACGATAAGTTGTCAACTTTTGGTTATTGATAACACTTGTTGGCAATACTTCGTTGTCAAATTGACAACGGTGTATGCAATTTTAATACAAACGTTATTGATACACTTTTAGTTAATTTTAATTATTACTGTTCGAACTTCATTTGTTTCTATATTTTATGATTTTTATCAGGCTAAAGTTCGTATCGCTTTTTTAAGCCAAATTACATGTGGTAATTATTAATGAACAAATAACACCAAAGTTAGTTGTAAATATTCTGAAAAACACGTAGTTGAACGGAACAACCGGCTGTTTTCGAAGGCCATTAAACCTTCCTCATCGGCGTTCTTTTGTGTTTGGTCCACTGTGTGTGGCGTCAGTTGATGTAGATTTTCTGCTTTATATACGCAACTTTTATTGCAAATGGAATATGTGAATTGTTTTGATTCATCGTATTACAATTTGCTGAAAGCTTGTTTGTAATGAAAGCTCATTTTTACCATCTCTAAATTTACAACAGTCTTGCCATTGTCGTTTGTTCTTTACTAATTATGCACATGTTAATTAATTTGCTTATTTTTGTTCTACTTAAGATACACTTTTAACAACTGATCACATTCAGTTTGAGCACGTATGGTGTCATTTTTTCTCTGGGTGTATGTGTAGCATATATTATTTTTTATTCTTAATGAAATAACAATAATATTTGATTATTGAAATTTAATACCTGATAAAGTGATAAAAAAAAACATTTTAATTACTACACATACAAACATACATATAACCCTGTTACGAACTTATTTGTTCATCTAGCCATCTATTTTGCTTGTAAAAAAAAAAAACTACAACGACACTTTAACTCAAGTTTAACGAGAATTTCAAATTACAACGAAATAAAAGCAAACAAAAATTAGATTTAACATGTGTGATATCGACTAGAAATCGTTACCTCAAACATACTGAGTAAGTAACTCAGATATATTGAAAAAATATTTAACATTTTTATCTTGCAAATGAAATCTAAAACTTTATTTTTCTAAATGATTTTATTATTATGTATTTGTGTTGTTCTTATTATTTGTTTCATTATTTAATTTTTTGTTTATTAAAATAACATTTGAAATCAAACAGAGATTCGATTAAAAAAGCCAACAATATCGGTAATAGTTTCAACCAGTTTTAAATTACATTGTAACAAAACCGCAGAGAAAAAAACGTACGTACTTGATCATAGTTATAGATAAATTATGAAATAAAGAAAAAAATAGTGGAAACTAAATTAAAAAACTATTACTTGTGAGTTTAACGTGGGTTGTGCTGAAAGTTTTTGCATTAAAATCTTCAATGAATTATTATTTTTTATATGAAAGTCAGTTTTACGAAGCTAAGCTTGCAAACAAAGAAGGCAGCGATATCACTGAAAAATTATGTAATTGATTTGGCACCTGCAAAAAGCGATCATAAAGGTAATTACCGGTTCTTAAGAGTTTATGGTCCTTTGCATCGGTTTGGAGTTGCTTGCTGTAAAATATAATAAATTTTATAATTAATTATAGTTAAGAAAATTTTGATTTGTCACCTCCAAAGAGAGACAATAAAGTCAATTACCGATTTCTGCTAGTTTATGGTCCTTCGCACCGGTTTGAAGCTGCGTGCATTATTTAAACAAAAATTTAATAAGATGTGTAATTCGTTTAAAGAAAATTTTGAGCTAACACTTCTAAAGAGGAGTAATAAAGACAATTGACGGCTTTAAAGCAAAGGGGTACTAGTGCAAAAAAGAAAATTCTGGGTAATTAGGCTTCCTAGTTATAAAACTTTCAGTCAGTAGAGTTCAGTTTGAGATTATAATACAGGTCTGATTTGCTGTAGAGTGAAAGATATTAGTATTAAGTGTGGAATGCTGCATCTAACTCAATTTTAGTTTGGCACTTGCACCCCTTTACTTTTAAGCGCCTCAATTAACCATTCCAACTTGTTTATGTTCCTTTGCACCAGCTTGAACTTGCTTACAATAAAGTTTAACAAATTGTGTAAATAAATCACAAAAACTTTTGATTTGGCACCTCCAAAGAGAGACAATAAAGGCAATTAACGATTAATACTAATTTATGGTCCTTCGCAACGAGTTAAAGTTGTTTGCATTCAAATTTAATTGCTTACTTTGGGACCAGGGGCCTGATTCCGTAACAATGAGTTGAGAATGAATTATTTTGTGACAAAATTCTTCACTACAAAAAGTACGGTGAGTTGTTAACACTGAAATTGGTGAATACTTCAAAACTCATACTTGCGGAATCCGGCCCCTGGAATGTCTCAGGGCAGTTGCAATATAATGCTCAGTGCCAACTTCTAATGATTTAGGAAAACTCCCTATAATTTTTACACAAAAATCTTGTGAAACCATCCCACAGTGCGTTATGAGGATATTAGATTATTTCCCTGAAAGTATGCAACGTTGTTCAACTAGAAACAATATATTAGAGCCTGTCCAACGATGTCAACAACGTTCGACATGTCGTACACTTACATTTGAAACGAAAACAACAACTAAAAAAAAAGACGAGTCGAACGTTGTCGACATAGTGGGACAGGCCTTTAATGTCAACTGTTTTAGACAAAAAAATTTCCAAAAAATGAGACTGCTACAAGCCCAGGAAAAAAACGAAAAAATTTAATGCTATTAGACTGCTCATTATGAATATTGAAAGTATTGCAATTTAAGTTTTACTTTAATTTAAGTTTTGAGCCTCCAAAAGAGCAAAATTAAGACTAACAATTCACATTTTTAAAGCTCTGCTCAAATGCATTCTTCCCGTCTTGTCGTCCCTCTTCCTCTCTCACTCACTCTTTCAGGCATTATTATTTGTTTGTTTCACTATCAACATCTGGCATCATTAATATTTTCAGTAACTCGATTTTATTTTGATTTGTTCAACTGATAATGACAGAATTAATTATTTTTTTTTGCAATGTCAACAATTTCGAAAAAAAATAAAATAAAATTATATTAAGTATATTGGATAAATGGCACATACATACATACATATGTATGTGTATGTATGTGATTAACACAAATCGCAGAAAAATTCCAATACCTGTAAAACAATTTAATCATGATTTGGGGAGCTTGAAGTAGAGAAAAAAGCAATGAATAAATAAACTATTTGTGCTATCAGAATAAAATCTAAATTTTATTAGATATATTTTTATGTCATGAAATTTCTTTAATAATGAAGTGACAGTGTGTATTGTTTAGAATTTATTTATTAACATTTTATAATTTTAATTGATTAGAGGTAGTATCAGACTGGTCGTTGTAAAATAATTAATAATATAAAATCAAGTACAATCTAGACCAGCTACGTTCAAACAAACATACTCTGACATTTGCATTTGAGGTAAACAGCTTTGAAAGCTCTTAAATTTGTTCTTGTTTCTTTGCAAAATAAGAGCAAGCCATGTTGTCGTCGAGACCTGTGGTGCGATTCAGTAACTTAACGATCCGACAATCGTAATCTTTTTTCTATACGTTTTGTCGCTTGCAATAACGATTGTGTGATTCTGTAGCTTCTTTTTAACGATAGTACGCAGCTGATATTTTCTGTTGATTTTTGTCGATAAAATTAACAGCACATAAATTATTGTCGCTTAAATAACGACACAGCTGACATTAACCTACAGCGAATATTGTTAAAAATGTTACTGAATACCAAATTCAATAATTTGTCGTTATAATTATTGGCTGGTGTGCTCTCATCGGTGTGAAAGCACAAAAGCTCTTTTGTAAAAGTTTGCATATTGACATATGGCTTGGACGTAGCTGCTCTAAAAATATCGTGTGGCATCGGTTTGTCACGGAGGTTGTTATGTTGTTATTAATGAGATTTCGTTTGTTTGATTTTCGTTCAGGTGTTAAAGTATTTTTAGTATATTTATTACCCTGTAACTGTTTAAATCAAAAACCAAGTTCCCTTTTGGTTGATTATAATTACCAATGCCTTATAATTGCTCGACAATTTGCAAATTTATGATTTTCAAAAGAGCACAAAAGACCCGTCAATTGTGAATTTAAAGTCGGCGTATTCCTAAAACTACCAGTCTTAAAATATTTCTTATTGAGTTATTGTGGAAACCTGCGCTCTAATTACTTGTGTAGTAAGATGTTGCACCCCATGTCAGATGACGACCTTCCCCGCTGTGTCTTCTTAAGTCGTGGAAATAAAAAAAAAGACAAATATGATAAGATATTATGTACCTTATTTAAGTGCTGCACAGTGTATGATTAGTTAAAACAAAATTTGATATTAATTATTACTCTCTAAATGATAGAAACGCAGCTCATTTTCAGTTGTTGTAGTTGCCTGTATGTATTTTTGGATGAAGTCACAAGTTGATTTTTCTTCAAGTGTTTATTTAAATTATTCAATTTAATTTCTTTATTGCTGTTTTACATCTCAGTCAAGTATTTGTGCGATATGCAAATCACCCGGTACGTATGAGTATGAGTGGATTATGGTTCATTTTATCTTTTGGCATTTCCTGTAATCAGCTGCAGTGCATAGTTATATAAAACAAAAACAATAAATATATTAAGTGATTGTTTTATACTCGTATATTTAGTATAAAAATATTCAACACTTTTAATATGATTTAATTACTCATAATGAACATTTTATCAAGAAAAAAAAAAAGCTGTGAAAGTAGCACAAACTTTAAAAGCTCTGATATGTAGTAAAAATAATACAGTGTCTGATTAGCTAAAGTTAGGTTGGAAAAGGTTGGGAATAATAGTTGACGGAATCATATTATAGTAGAACTTTTGTCCTCTTCGGTATAATGTGCGTTACACTAACAAGAAATGTTTTATGTTCCCGATTGAAAGCAAAAAATGAAAAGATTTAAAACAATTGGAGAATCGTTTGATGAAAGTTACGATTCTGATAGTGATTCGCACGATGCACCCACTCTCCATAATTAATCCACTCACTCGCCATAATTACAGCCAAAATTTTTGGAATCAAGCTTCGGAAATCTCGCTCTTAACGTTCTCAAAATTTTTTCCACTTACCTCCTGTTTCTACTCGTATAGAAAATTTTTATATATATGTATATATGCATATATAATGGTTTCGTTAATCATGTGATTTCGGTTGATTGAGAGATTAAACCTCTGCATCCAAGGCTGGTGTTAGGGCTGCCAACTTAAAACCTCCAGGCCGACATCTGCGTTGGTCACATTAGCTAGTACGAGTAGCATAACGAATGTTATGCTACCATTGCCCGGTGTCCACCTGCCCCGAAAGGTCGTAGGTTGTGTGTCTTCTTAGTTGGCTGCAAAAGCAAGGATTGGTTCTGGACTTTACCAAGTTCAAGTTCAAGTCCAACTCTGAACACCATAGAAAATTTTTATGAAAAGCATTTTTTTTTTAATGCTTTTCATATAAATATTTTACTCAAATCGACTGTCCGTGGTATGGAAAGAGGGAGTTAATCTCACGAACAAATTTTTTTTTTGTTATCGCTCACGCTCGTACGTGACAACTTTTGACTAACTACCAGTTTAAAGACGACAAGTAAAATGGCTCGTCTGTCTATTTATATTGAAAACAATAACAAAGCACTCAAATTAATTTTTGTTTTCAATATAAATAAGCAGACGTGACTTTTTTACTTGTCTTCTATAAACTGGCAGTAATATTAAAAATTTACTCACTCGCAAAAATGAGTGCTTCTACTCAACGGACGGTAGACGTGCTATGAAAACAGGGAGTTTAACTATCGAAGAAATTTTTTTTATCACTGACCCTCACTTTTTCTCAAGCGTGACAACTTTCTGCTAATACAGAATAGGGCTGATAATAAAATATTTTGTATGAAAAAGTATCATGATTTCCTCTCATTTGCCTATAGAGTATTGCAACTTTTGCTGTTTAAAGTAGAAGTCAATTAGGAACAGATTCCGAGCGAGCAAGAATATTTGTAAATTATTATGGTTCAAAAAGCTTAGTAGTACGTGTATGACTTCTTATTACAAATATCATTTCTTAAAACTGACTTTTACTTTCTTACAACGATAACAACAAACGTTTCCCTTTACTAATCTCTCATTTAAGTATTGATTGAATGCTATTTTAAAATACTGAAGCATAATCAAAAAGCCAAATATATATGTATACTAGTAATGAGTAGAAAACTATGAATTTAATATTCCCACAGATTTCGTAAAGCGATAAGCCAACGTTTACTGCTCAGCAGAGCTGGCAGTGATTTTAGAAAACGATTTGTTTAGCAGTAATTTTCATTTCCATTTATTTACTAATACATAATTAAAATCGTGATAAAAAAAAAAATTAATTTTATTTTTAAATATCATTTGAACAAAAGTATCCATGAATTTATGGGGTGTTGGCAAACATTCAATAAATCAAAATGTGACGCATATTTTTAAGTTTGATTTTTGATTTTTATTGCTTTTTTACGATAGCGATAGTGGTTTTCCAAAATTAAAATGCTTTTGAAAGGTATTGATTACTCGCCAAGATAATTAATTGATTTGTGATTTGCAGCACTTCAAGTCGTCATAATAAGTAAGCTTTTCAAGATGTTAATGTAACAAGTTTTAGGTATTTTTGCTTAATTCTAAAAAATTCAAGTATTAATTTAAGCGCACGTTTACTTTTTTTATAATTAAAATCGCGTGTAGATTTTTTTTATGATTATTGCACTACGTATATGGCATTTTGATACGATTAAACTCCGCTTGCAGGCCTTTCAAAACATACAGTTCAAAAGCATAAGCCGGTCACCAAAATGACATTTATTAAAACAACGACACAACTCAAAAAAAAAAAAATAGTGTGCCAGAAAACAAGTTTAAAATTTTCAAAATAGTTTTCTGACTATTTTCAAGTTTCCATATAACGGTTTATGATTTAAAAACATACCATCACTGGTAACACTGTTCTCAATGTTTGCCCATCATCAGCTGTTTGAATGTTTACCGCTAAGAAATGTTATGCTCACACTGCGGGAATGAAATGTTTATACCATCTGCTCTTTCGCTGCATACTTGCTACAGATGCAAAAAACAAGACCTGTGCTATTTTAGCATGTTTAAATTATTAATTAAATAATAATAAAATACATTTTTTGTTGCTAATTAAAAACTTAAAACATTTAATGCTGTTGCTAATCATCTTTAGCTGATTGTTGTTGTAGTTATACGTATGGCTGTATATGTATTTATGTATGTGTATATACATATATAGTTTTTTTCGTCTTGATTTCTTTTGTGTTGTTGCTGTAATCATTACCATAAATACATATATAAATTTTTAGTCTGATTTTGTTGTTTAATTAAACATCAAGTCGAGGAAGCGAGACACTGCGAGCCAAAAGACCGGGAAAGATCGCTTGGAATAGATAATAAGACCTCGTGAACTTTTTTTTCAGTTCGAATATGCGATAAGCAGGAATTAAAGATTGATAAAAAAAAGCTTAAGAAGCTTCATATACAAAGAAAAAAGAAAAAAAAAAAGAAAAAAGAAATAAAGAAATTTATTTTAAAAATTAAACAACAGCTAAAACGTAGAGTATAATATTTATAAAGATCATTTTTATAAGATCTTTGAGGGTTTTGTTTTTAATTGTATTGGTGACTGCACTGCACTACTCACTTATTCGCATAGTCACTCTTCTTCTCTTAATTAAGCAACATATAAATTTATTGCAAACTTTGTTTTCAATAGTAAATGCTGTTTGCTTTTTATTGTTGTTAAATGTATATTTTTTTAGTCACTTTTAGATGTGATAATGAATTCAAAGACACGAAGGTTTCTTTAAAATTGCTTGACCATTGCTCGTAGCCAAAGAAAACAAGATCGATGATCATCATCTTTGTCACTCGCATCCACTATTTTGCCATCAGTTTTTATGCTGGAGTGGGCCCTTTAATTGCACATGTGTGTATTTTTAATGTTGCTTGCAGTTACCTTTCGATGCGGGTTTGCTTAAGAAAGCTCTTTTTAAATGCCCTGTTGGTCAGCGAGAGCACAGAAATTTACTGTGTTTAGGACGATTGCAATCAATGTCTTGAGGCGTTTTGTTTATTACTAAATTTAGTATGCCATTGTAGAGTACACTAACACAGTGGTGAAGGCATAGAAAAGAAAAATATGACAAATATACCTGCAAATCAAAGTTAATTTGGAAAATATTTTGAGCAAGGCGAATTCATATCAGGTGATCTCGATTCAGCAGCTGATCATGAGTTCGGAAATTTTCTAACAGCAGGAAATTTTACACTAACAAATATACAAGACGAATATGCAGAGTTGTGAATCGAGACCACCTAGTATCAATTCGCCTTGATCGTAAACAGGAATTAACAATGATTTGAAAATTAAACCTTATGCCAAGGCGATCAGGGAGAAGTTTCTGTCGTCATTCTTTGGATTTGCTTTACTTAGAGTTGAAAATTATTTGCTATAAATTTGCACCATTTTCCGCGGAACTCAGAAAATTTTCTCAATCAGTAGGTGCTTTTCTACAAAACAAATTACGGCCTTCGAAAACCCGACTTCCATCTCTGGCTAGATCCAGGCATGCCAATGTCACAGACAGACACAGCGTCCCCTGTGTCGATATTTGCAGCAAATCGTCGGCAAAGTAAAATAACTAATAAAATGGCCACATAGTTTAAAATAATGCGCCTAATTAACACCAGAGGCGCTCCAAACGAAAAAATGAATTAAGCTTCTCTTCTAAAGTAAAAAAAGTTGGACAACTTGAAAATTTTAGTGTACGTTGATTAGTTTGACAGCTTTTATTTTTTTTTGTTTTGTATGTTTTGCTTTAGGTTATTGTGTTCTGTGGGAGGAAGAAAAAATAAAAGACAAAAAAAAATAAATTAAACTAAATAAAACTTAAGTTTACTTAATGAAATATATTTAGATTTAAGATTTGAACACTTATTGTTAGTTCATATTTGAAGATACAATAAGTAAATATTGAAATGGAGAACAAACTTATTGAAACTGCTGAAATATTTCCGTCAACAAAGTATTCATTGTGTCAACTTCGACCGGCGTTGCGTTAATGTCAGTTGAATGATTCTATGGGACTCGGCCTTATCTGTCATTGCACTATCCCTCTCCTAACATACAGAGATAAATTGTAAAATT
This sequence comes from Nowickia ferox, assembly GCA_936439885.1. Lineage (NCBI taxonomy): Eukaryota > Metazoa > Arthropoda > Insecta > Diptera > Tachinidae > Nowickia > Nowickia ferox. The sequence continues at coordinate 105,346,852 of OW387026.1, forward strand.
TTTAATTTCCACTTATTCCACTGTACCTATTTCATTAATTTAACTTTTTCCCATTTCAATTTTGGTCATGAATTCTTTCAGAATCACTTGCATGCGCTTATTTACGTCTTTCTTTATTTTTCAAAAGCTTTAGTTAGCTCAATTCATTGTCGTTTTTTATTAATCTAAAAATATATATTTTTTTAATCATTATTTGCTTGAAGTTATTTTTGGGTGCATCCTTGGCAATTATTTGCAAAATGATTTGTGAGAAAATGATAACAAATGATGAAAAAAAGAATTTGCATTTTACTTTGTTTTCCAGATATATTTGATCAAAGTACAAAAGTCAAGAAATTTTATTAACATACGAGTACAGCACTTTTTTCAATATAAACAAATTGTTAATAGCAACAATTAAAATATACACACACACATACATATCTGTCTATATGTATGCGTGTGTGTACGAGTATATATATTTTGGTTTGTCAACATGGATGCTCAAGACTGGCTTGCCAGCCACAATTAACAATTATTATTAATAAAAACTTTCGTTATATTCAATTAATTACTCGTACATTTTAATTTAATGTTTGATGACAAACGATTGATAGCACTATTTTAATCTCTATCGGCTTAAATAAAAAAAAACCTGACCGATATTTTGTAATTTTTTTTGTATCTTGTAATTTTCATTTCATATCACACATGTATAAATACTTTTTAATTATTACCTTAGAAAGCAGGTCGGTCGTGTTGTTATATTTTTCATTATAATTTTTTTTTTCAATTACATTGTCTTTTGTAATGATAATATTATTTAAACTACTAGAGCTTTTAGTTAAGAGTAACTACATAGAAAAGTAAATAAAATAAAAATCAAAAGTGTAACAAGTGCCCGTAAAGATTTCAAGATATTTTTATTTAATGTTTCTCTGACGGCTTATCAGCGCGTGGCATCCAGCACATACTTGTGTTTTTTTTCTTTCTAACATTAAAAGCTTTAAAAAGAGACAAGTTTTTTTTATAAAAAAATATATATTAAGTTCGTTTTGATACTGTTATAGAAAATTCGAGAAATGTCTACACAATCCACATTACATAAATATTAGTCGGGTTGCCTTTTATGTAACCACAAGTCTAAAGATTACTGGCATCAATTTTAAGAAATAAAAAGCTCTACTTTCACCATACTTTTCATAACATATGTTTAATAACATCATAATCCTAGACCAAGTTTCAAGTAAATGTTTCACAACTAAAAATTGTTTTTCAAGTTAACTGAGACAGACACTGCATTCAAATATGCACTCCTTAACTGAGTTTTCCAGATATGCCGTTTTATGCAAAATAAAGGGTTTCATGGCGTATGTCGGTGCCAATCAGTGCCTCGTTTCTGTAACTTGTAAGTAGTTCTCGCATCGAGAAAAATTAATTTATTATTTATTCATATAAAAACTTAAACTTACAAAACAAATGTACAAATATAGTTTTTTTTCACTCATCCGGTATTTCACAGGATGATGGCGGGACCCCGCCTACTTTTTTGAATGCAAGATTGTGTCTTAAGGTGTTCGTCAAGTTTCGTAAAAATCGCTCAAATAGAAGCACGTGAAATATAATATTAAGTTTTAATGGGCGTAGCTCCGCCCATATTTTTTTAACTTCGAAATTATGTCATTACAAGAACCCAAAAAGATCCTGCCAATGGAACTAAATGGAGGTCGCGTCGGCTGGGGTAGTTAGCACGTTGACTACAAAACCTAAAGTCCTGTGTTCTATCCTGGTCTCCGACAGTCATTAAATAACAACACTACACATTTTTCTCAAATGTATCAGTTGTTGTAGGAAAGTTCAAGAGATGAAGGCATATCCACTGGTCACTGAACTACACCGACTTGAGCAGATGCTAATCCTAATGTAACATCAGAGCGCCCTCCTTCGTCGGTATTATGTAGCAGAATCATCGGCAAAGTAAAATATCCAATAAAATGGCTACTAAACACAGCTTTGAAAATTTAATACGCCTCATTGACACCAGAGGCGCTGCAACACTGCTTTATTAAACGCGTGCAAAAAGCAGAGTTGTAAAATAGTGAAGCTTTCCTCTATCTCTTCCTTCACCACCTGTCTTCTCTATCACTATCCCTTTCCTACAGAAGGTAACACTCATTGCCTGAGTGTTATACTTCTCTTTAAAAAAAAAAAAAAAAAAAAAAAATGGAAGTTATACCCTCTCAGACAACAAAAAAAAAGAGTTTTTACAATCGGTCCAGAATGTACCGAATTATGAATTAATAATGTTAAAAGAAATACAGTCGAATTGATAACATCCTCCTTTTTTGAAATCAGTTAAAAAATGTGTTTTTGATTCTATTAATTGTTTTGCAAATTTTGATATTTAGTCTTACAAATTCTGTGGTAGATAAAGATATTATTTAATACATGAAATACCGATGTATATTTATTTGACATAAAGTCTTTATTTATTTAATTTGAAAATTTGGCTTATTTTTAAAGGTTAAGCAATTGTCTATATGCATTTTGCTCCCGCTTTTGAAACTCATAAGTAGACTTCAACCAAAAAAATTTTTGAATTTAGCTAAAAAACTTCGTATGTAAACAATTGCTTAACCATAAAAACAAGCCAAATTTTTTGAATTTAGTAATTGAATACAAAATAAAGTTTTTTCTGTGTGTGAGAGTTGGGTTAACTCTCAGACGGCCCAACTAACTGAGTTTACAACGACAATAGGCGCATAACTAAATACATATATTCAATATATTCTATATTTCTCAAGAGCTTATGAAGAAAGAAATTTTAAATCCAAAGAAAGTTGATGTCATTTTCAAGTCAAAAGCATTGCACCACTGTAAGCAAAAATACTTCATTTACCAAAAAAAAAAATAAAGAATTTACTCCCTTTTAAATGCACATTAACATCAATATAAATTACTCCAAAAGAAATATTTCACACAAAAAAATAAAAATAATACAAACTAGCTTGCCATATTCTTATCGGCAAAGTAAAAATATGTAAGTTTTATGCAAAAATCATTCGTTTGCTACATTTAACCAATTTTCCATTCTAAAAGTCTAAATACTAAAAAGTGCAACAAAAAAGGAAAAAAGTAACAAAATAAAAAAGGCAGCTTAAGAAAAAAAAAATACCTTAATCCTTACACTCAATAAAACCCCCACTCTGTAAATAACATCAACATACCGTTGATAATGATTCTGCTGCTGATGATGATGATGATGACAATGATGGTGATGGCTTTTTAAAACCATGCACATACTCGTACATACAGAAATACATATACATATGTATGTATGTGTACGTAGAAAAATCCCAAGAAAAGACAGAAACAGAAAAATTACCCGCTTATCTAAATGCCAGCCTTACAGTCTCGTTTTCCATTATGATACAAAGATATCAATGGTAGAAGCTCCCTCTCTCTCTATACATGTATGTGCACAGGAATAATAATGAATAAAAATAAGAAATTAAGTGAAACAACTGAAATCAACAAAAGTAATCGAATGTCGCCAATGCAATGGATTGCAGTCTCACTAATACAGATACACACACACACACATCTATACATACTTACACACCCTGTGATATTGACACATACTCCCTACGTACACACTTTAACGTTAACGTACTGCAATCATCATCAGACTGATATAGACATATTCTGCACTCCGCGCTATAATGGAACTATACAGGCTTTTTTGTTGTTGTTTTAGAATGGAGTTTTGTTTTCATCATCGCTCTCGCTTATCAGTTGAGAAACGACTGACTACTCCAAAACCATTATTACAGGCAGAGGGCATTTGAAATAACAACAACTACTTTTAAATATGATTAATCAGGCATGGTTATGTTGCATATTTTCCAAATGTTTTCTTCAACCTTAAAAATATTTGCTATATTTTAGAGTCCTTTAAGATCCTTTGAGATTTTAGTAATTATGGGTTAATAAAAAAAAATTGTTTCAATCTGATTAAAGAGTTTTGTAGAAACGCACTTAAACTTTTTAATCTTAAATTTTACTTATTCAGGCGTGTGTTGGGAATCGCGCGATCTTAAAATGCCATACTTTTTGTAATAAACTTTTTAAGAAACCTTTTTATTTGTTACATTTTTATAGTATTTTGTGTGTTCGTTTTTGGAATTTTTTCGGACTTCGGCATTTTTTTTTTGTTTTTGGCGATTTACTTTAGTTTTAGCGATTTTTCTTAGTCTGACGCCTTTTTCGAATTGGCAATTTTTTTTTGGTTTTTGGCGATTTACTTTAGTTTTAGCGTTTTTGTTTTCGTTCTGACGCTTTTTTTCGATTTAGCAATTTTTTAATTTTTGGCGATTTTTTTAAAGATTTTTTAGTTTTTGCGTTTTTGAAAATTTCAAGAGTTAGTCTCTACGGTTTCCAAGATACTGCAAGTTGTCAAAATTACATTTACTTATTCCCTTTAAGGGAATATTAGGGAGAAGCCCTAGCGATTGCCTGGGGCTTGTTGGCATAAACCAGCAACTTATAGTTGCCTCAAAGAAAGAAATCTGGAATGGTTAAATTGGGCATACTTGCTGGCCGTGCCAAATCGCCATACGGGCGATTTCGCGACCGGGAAACGCTTGCTTCACAATATCCATTGTGGCTTCTGCTGTGTGCTGAGGTTGCACCGTCTTGTTGATACCGTATATTCACCAAGCCCCGCCTTGCAAGGCCTTCTTCCTTTCAGTCTGTTCGAGTCGAGCAGTTAAGCGGTGAAATGTTTGCCCAATTGGTGCGACGTGAAATTCAAGCTTCGCTAACACCAGCAACCATTGCTTGTCTGTTTCTGTACCGCAGCTGCCCACTTTACAAATGTGAAATGTGAAAACATTCCATCTGATCGCGTTTGGCGTATTTCGACTACGACTACGACATTTTTGTAATAGATTGAAGAGCACCGCATCATTTTTTCTTTAACCAAAATGTCGTAGTCGAAATCCAAATACGCCCATTATAACATCTTACGGTAGCGTGATTAATTTTGTGTCACACTGTTCGATTTTTCTGCTCTTCTTAAGAAAAGCACATTAAATAATTACAAAAATTTGATATCTAGAATGAATTGAAAAAAGTAGTTAACTTGAGCCTAACTCAGAAATTATTCCTCGGATTAAAAAAGATTATTGAAAAAGGAAACTCCCCTGTTCCTGCCTTACACAGAAAAAAATTTTGCTGCAAATCAATTAAAAATTTTATTGAGTGAATTAAACTTTAAGTTAATTAAAATTTTTAAACATTACATTACATTTATTACATTTTTAATTGATTGTCGTTTTTTTTTCAATTAAACGTGTTTGTTGCAGGATAATGTTTTTCTGTGTGGTGGCACTTTTCATGCAGTGAAAACGTCATTGCTTGAGAAAAACTTCCAATTCTGCTTTGCTTGGAATAAGTAGAACATGTAACGTAAGGTTTTGAAAACTTTATATGAAATTTTTTATTACCCATAAATGCAGTTCGGAATGCCCATTTACCATCTCTGCAATTTTAAGAGAATAAAATAAAAGCCACCAGCGAAAGAAATGTAAAAAGAAAAAAAAATCATGAAGAAACCAAAATCTCAGACGACAATGAAGATGCTTGTGGTATGCATCATTATCAGCAGTGTTGATGCATCAGCCTTCAAGCAGCATTCAAGCAACTGCAGCAGGAGTGTATCACTAAGAAAAACTTAAACACAAACAAATACACACACACACACACACACACATCTTTGTACATATGATACGGTGCGTGTGTGTGTGTGTGCAAAGTGTTTAAAGTATAATTTACATGGCAACCAAACAAGCGCCACTAAGAAAAACACCATAAATATTATTGCGTTAACTGCCACAAACAACAAAAAGAAGACAACATTCAACAACAACAACCACTCCAACCAACTACTTTGACTTAAACAGCAATAAAAAGCAAAATCGCTGAAATAACAAAATGTTTTAAAATGTTGTACAAAATCTTATTAATGTCAAACTAATCGCCACAAACCACTAATACAACGAACACAAACAACAAAAAGAACACGGCAGGAACAAGTTTTTAGTTTTCTGATTTAATTTCAGTTTTATTTTTTTTTTCTTCAAATTTTTTCTTGTGTCTGTGAGATAAATTTTTGAATTATCACTTGTAGAATTTAAATGATTTTGTTGAAGCAAAAAAAAAAAAAAAAAAAACTTTAATTTTAATTACTTGTTTGATTTACGGATATAAAAAAGGATTTAGATTTAAAGGGATTTCTCAAAAAGAAAAAAAATAATATTAAGATAGTTGAAAGATTTTCAAAGGCACTTTATGCAACTCTGCAGAGGTAATGGCATCAGATACAAGTTAATAAAAACGTTCAAATGTATTTTTAATTTGAAGAAAGACACATACAAATATGTATATATTGATATTAATACTCTGTGTAAATATTTACTTGTATTAAGTATTGCAATAAAATTGCAAATTATGTTCTACGTTTATTTATCCAAGTCAATAAAGTAGAAAACCCCAACTCTGGGTGCTGTGGAGGATTTGCAAAATTAAATTTATATTCTACAAAAAAAAAAAATTAAATTAAATAAAAATAAATAAAAATGTACGTATGTACATATATAACGTTACCTTAATATAAAAAGGCCCTAACTCATCATTTTTTGAAATCGAGTTTTTTGTTTATTTCGATAGAAGAAATGTATTGAAAAATGCAAAAATCTCGATTTGCAAAAAATAATGAGTTAGGGCCTTTCCATATTAAGGTAATAATAAGTATATGTATGTATGTACATTATAGCGTAACATCTTACAGGCAAAAAAAATTATTATTGCAAGATAATTAAATTTTTTTTATATTTTTGGGGTCGCCTTTTTAATGTTTTCATTATAACTTCGGCATTTACAGTCGAATCTTAAAGTATGATATATCGATGTTTTTGTATCGAGGAGAACAACGTTTTGCCCCATTGGGTCATTGACCGCAAGTATCCCATCCTAGTATTGACCCACCACATCTCATTTTCTAATGTGGCATTACTACTGTCTCTGTTCTGCTATTGCTATTCGATATACACATGAAATAATTAATGAAATGATTCTTCCGTTCTTTGATATAACCAAGGCGCAAACGTTTATTGTGGCTCACCTACTATTTGTTTCATCTTCTGCTAAGTCTGAGTTTGCAAGAGAGTGGGGATATATACCTACACATTCCAATTTCAGTGGAATCAATTAATTTGTCCAAGTTCTATTAAGCTCAGTTAGAACTTGGAATTTGCCTGAAACTCTCAATACCCCGGGATCTTTACGATTCTAATATTAAACTAATCTGGCATCTCGTTTAGAGATGATCAGCAGTCGAGGAATGTTAGTGTTCTTAGAAGCGGGGATTAAAGGGCCATAATAGCTGCTCGGCTATCGTTGAAGTGACATTCAGTTTCAAATAATCCGCAACTTCCTGTCAAGGCGAATTCACATCAGGTGATCCTAATTCACCAGCTGACATAATTTCTCTGCTGTCAATCAATGCAAAACGCTAGGAAATATTCTGACAGCAGAAAATTTTACACTAACAAATATACAAGGCGAATACGCAGAGTTGTAAATTAAGACCACCTGGTATCAATTCGCCTTGCTTCCTGTATAGCAAATATCAAGCAGAGATCAGGCATCGGATCAGTGATCCGAAAGTCACTTTGCAATGCGAAGACCTAATGTCCCTGAAAAGACTCCATAATCCACCCCTTCTTGTGTTTTGAAGCCACCAGTATAAGAATCAGCACATTTTCTGCTACCTGGAGTACCATTCCTCCACAGTTCTATGGATTGTATCCAGGAGCAAGGCAGGGACGGTTTGATCAATCCTCCATCCCCAAGCTTCAGGTTAAAGTATACTACATTGGCCGGTGCCGTTTCCGTTGCACACAAAAACACAATAAAGGCGAATTGCTGAGATTATTGCTATCTGCTTTCCTATTAAGTCCAATGATAGCATGTGCAGGACATTTTCCAATGCATCCGTAGGGATAGTGCGAAGAGCAAGCGTTTGAACCTTGTGTAACATATGTAGATATGTCTTTTGCTCCAGGGACGGCCATCACACGATGAGTCCGTACATGAGAATTGTGCGTACTATGGCAGTATAGATCCAATGAATGTCTTTTTTGGGTGATAACCCTGTTTTTTCCAATGGCTTTCTTGCATAAATAAAGTGAAATAAAAATAACTTCATTAATAATTCTTTTGGATTAAAGTTTAATATTTTTATCGCACTTTTTCCTAAAATTAATATATTCCTTGTTCACATGACATTACAAGAAATGTCATAGAGTGGAACTCGAAGGGCAACCGAAGGAGAATACGCTCTGCTCACACGTTCAGAAGACAGGTTGACGCAGAAATAGCCGCCAGGTGTAAGATATTTAGTGAAGTAAAATCGACGACACAAGTCAGGAACACATTAAATCAATTTATTAAGGCCCTATGCAACTTAATTACATTTTTAATTGATTTTTGGTTTTATTTTCAATTGAAGTTGCTTACTACAGGCATATTTTTTTCTGTTTGCAGACCAGGCATATTCAAAGCGTTGCACACAACAATTATTCTCAATTTTACATATAATTTGCAGTTAAAATTGAGAACTAAGAGTAGTAAAAGAGTGTGTTCATACATCATACACCAATTCTATTCAGAACCTCAGCTTTCCAAAAGTCATTGTCAATAAAATTAAAATAATAATAATAAATAATAAAATAATATAAATAAAATCCATTTAAAATCTTTTAAAATAATCTCATTTGACTGTTATCTGCAGTATGAAGCTGTTGTCTTCATCCCAATTAAAAGAAATCAAATCAAAATATTAAAATAAACAATACTTCTCCTATCAATTGGTCTATCTATCTTGGCTTTCACAATATACTGAGGTAGTGACATGAAAATAAGACAAATAAATTATAAAGGAAAAATACAGAAAAATGCCTTATCAAATATTAAATAAATAGACTCAAAACTATATCAAAACGGATGCTATCAGTAGTGATTTCGATTTCATTTAATTAAGAACATTTAAAGCATAATGGCAACAGCAGCAGCAGCAGCAACAACCAGAGCAGTTGTAGCAGCAGGCAAATGTAAATCAACAATGATATTTGAAAAATTTGTTGTTGCAGCTGTTCTTCGTTCATTTTGTCTGAGTTTCGTTATCGGTTTGTTGTGTCTTGTAGTTGCTGCCTGGCTGCCTGTTGTTGTTGAGATGTTAGATAGAATTCTTGTGATAATGTCGTATCAAAATTCATAATAATATTCTATTTATGTTGTTGTTGATGTTGACATCAGCAAAAAAGTAGCAAAGAACAGATACATTTAAAAAAAAAAGTAAACTGTTCCACTACAAACTAATCATTCCCTACTTCCCTTGCTTGTCGTTTTTATGTTCCCTTTCATTTTTAATATTTCAAGCGTTTAACAGTAGCATATCAATTGCTTGTTTCTAATTTAATATAATTTTCGAGTTAATCACATACGAGTACATATCGATGTCTTAATATAAAAAGGGCGTATCTCAATTTTTTTTCGAAACGTTTTCTGGTAGCCCACGTATAATTACATCCCTCTTCAAGAACGACGAATTAAAAATAAGAGATTTATTTAATTTTAAAAAGAAGTTATTCTTGCATGTAAATGCTTTAGCTTTTATTCAGTTTTTTTTCTTCTCCTGTAAAATATAAAAAAATCGAGTTACACCTTTCTTTGACATCAATAAAAGAGATGTGTAGTAATAAATAAATGAAAGATTTTCTGTCATACGATAGTCAGTTTATAGATTTCTGTCTGCTAGACAATATTTAACTTGTCTTGTGTATAGGTTTCCATTTCCACTTAAGAATTGAAAATATTGAACTTTATCAAGCCTGATTAAAAATTATTCTTAAATTAAAATTCGTAACAGATCGAGGACAACACATGAAAAAAATTACAGAGTTTTTCTGCCAATAGATTCTGTTAGAGGATCACATCAGAATTTTATATTTGGCTTGGAAGAAAGGAAGGGGGGTTAAAGTTTCCTCTCTTTGACCTTTTCGTGCAGCATATCGGTATATGAAACTTTATGTTCTTTATATTTGAGGTGTAGGGTATATTCAGCAACATTGTAGAAAATATTAAGGCAAATATTTTTGTGAAACATATTAACCCTCTAACACCCGAACATAACGGTAATTTTTTCCTCTGTTATTACAAGTCGTAAAAAACACCCCTAAAAAGGGGCAGGCTAGAGATGAAATGCTCTACAAAAATGTTGGCCAAAAAATTTACTTCTTATGTCAGAACAAACGAAGGCCCAAAACTTAACACAGACATCAAAAACCAACCAAACTCAAGTTTGCCCATTTTTATTCCTACAAATTCCCTTGAAGGACAATTAAAAAACTAAACAGATTAAATTCCCACAAGGGAATTTGTAAGAATAAAAATGGACAATCTTGAGTTTGGCTGGTTTTTGTTTTTTTGTGTTAAGTTTTGGATTACTGTTTGTAATTGGTGATCCGGCATAAATAGTAAAATTGTATGACTAAAATTTTTCTAGAGCATTTCAATCCTGAAATACGCGTGGTGGCATAGAAAAATGCGGTGTTTCCCCATATTAATTAACAAAATATTTTATTCTGTCAAAAGAATTGAAAAAATAATGAACTTGAGCCCGATTAAGAAATTATGCCTTGATTAAATGAAAGGATGAAGGTTGGTTGTGAAGTTTTGCTGCAGAGAAACAAATGGAATGAATAGAGAGAGATAGACAGAGAGAGAGAGAGAAATATATATATATAAAGAGAGAGATAGAGAACTGCATCATTTTGGGCTGTAATCAGGGGTCTAATCGTCGCTTTCGATAACGAGCTGATTCGATCATGTTTTTCAGTTTGAAATTATGGCACTCGCTATATAACAATGTAATAATACGGTTAGATATCGAATGCCATAATCTCAAACTGAAAAAACGTGATCGAAACAGCTCGTTATCGAAAGCGACGATTAGAACCCGGGATTGTTACATTTTTTCCGACCTATTTTGCCAAATTGATTTAATAAATCGCCAAACTTCGCCAAGATCAATTTTATGTAGTTGTTCTTAATATATGTATATTTGATAATAAATTTGTTTTTATATAATACTTTTTCTAACATATATTTTTACAATATATGTAACAGTAAACAAAATTAAGCAGAAAATCGCCAAAAGAACAAATTAAATCGCTAAAAATTATTTATAGTAAATTTTTCTCATGCAAATTCAAAACTCTTTAAGGAATATAATTGATATTAGAAAAATAATAAAAATCGCAGTATTTTAGGGCCTATCCCACAATGTCGACAACATTCGATTTTTCGCACGCTTACATTTGAAACAGCAACAAAATATTAAAATTTGTTTTTGTTTTGAATGTAAGTGTGCGAAAAGTCGAACATTATCGACACTGTAGGATTGACCCTTAATTTCTTGTTTCTTTTTCTTTCAACAAAGTTCAAAATAATAATTTAGGAGGAATTAAAAAAATTTTAGTTCAATTATAAACAATAGCCATAAAAATTGCCAACATATTTATTTGTCACCAGAAAAATTTAAATTTAGACGCCAAACAAATTGAAAAATCGCCATATCTGAAATCCCTGGCTGTAATATTGGCTTCTAACTGAGCATCATGGAGAGAGTTAGAGAGATAGATAAATAAATCAATTTGAACTCTGCTCTTGCAAAATATCTTTGGATTCGATCTTTTGCAAGAGTTGTTACTCGAACCCAAAACATTTTCGCATTATCTATGCGACAATAATTCGCCCATTTGTACTCTGTAGGGTAACTTTTTGGTGGCCTCTGCCGAGTAATGAATTGCCTTACTTTGCTCATTGACCTCCAGCCTTGCCCCTCAATCTCATATAAAACATGTATGTACTTGAAAAAGAAAATCCTTAAACATACACAATTATCTTTTTATTTGTAAAAGTCATAAATTCTCTTAATCAATTGATTCCATCAATACAACTTCATTTACGTTTTCAATTTATTCAATAGACGAATTTCGTCTATCGACCAACTTAATATTATTGCTATTAAATATGAACAACTAAATATTTTGTAGTTTTGTTTAAGTATGATGCTCTTACTCGTATCAGTAACGTATCAGTATCAAATTAATGCTGGAATGAATAAATTTTCTTAATGCTCCCCAGCTTAAGAACACTGACTTCTGACTGTAATTGTCTTATGAATTTATGAGCATAAATTATCAATGAAATTGAAGAAACAAATATTGATGCTGATATCAGCACAAAAACTAAAATCAAAAGATAATTTTCAAAGTTATAAATAATTTTTGTTTGTGTAATTTATAGTTTACTGCATGATTTCACAATTGCTAAAAGTGCGAGTGTATGTTTGTATTTGTGCGCTTTTCAAGAGCCAAAAGGTTTAAAAGTTTATGTGTGTACTATTCTTCAATTTATGAAATCACAATTTTATTGGGATTTAATCAGGTTTATCAGCTCTTGCTGATTATCTCGATTTATCTTTTATTGATTATATTTTCCAGTCAAGCAGCTTAAGTTAGTTACAGTGGAGTTACAGTGGAGAGCAACACATATAAAAGGTAAACATATTAATCTCCTACAATTTTCCTCCCACGAAAAATTATTTGCTATCGTGAATTTCCTGTGATTTTTGTTCCCTTCGAAACCCCACAAATATTCTGCACAAATAAATTTTTTTTTAACTAAAATAAAATTTTTAAATAAAGATTGGAAATAGTTAGAACTGGTGCTATTTTGAACCGACTTCAAAAAAGGAGGAAATTATTGATTCCTCTGAATTTTTGATTGGATTTTATGTGTGTTTCTTCATAACTCCGGCATTTAGAAGCGATTATATTGTCTGCGGAAAACACCCAGGTTCTATGGCGGGAATCGAACCCACGACCTCTGGACTGACAGGCTAGAATAGCTAGTACTCAGCCACAGGGGCAGCCTGAATTTTATTCAGGAATGATATCTTGATCGGGCTTAAGTTCAGAGGTCTACTCCATAATTCGAAAAGGAAGAAATGCTTTCGAATTTATGTTATTAAGCTACAAATTCGAAAATGCTTTCTTTCTTTTCGAATTACAGAGCAGTACTTTCAATTCTCATATAATGAAATATTTTTACTAATTAATGTGATTTTCTAAAGAAGACAAGAAAAATTAAACTACACTTTTTTTTATTCTTTAGAAAATCACTTCCATTAAAAAAAAATATTTCATTCTTTAAGAATTGAGAATACTGAATGAACCTAAGCCCAATTAAGAAATTTTTCGTGATTAAAATCCTTCTTGCTTTGTCTAAAAAAAGTGAAGCTTCCATTTGGTTTCCTTGCCAAAAAAAGGGTGGGACAAGCCCATACAATTTTTCCTTCGATTTAATAAATTTTTTGCTTACGAAACTTAACACACACCTTGCTCTTCTGTAATGACACAGACTTGAACTTAAAAATGGGCGAAACCACCATTCAAATTTAATGTTATGTTTTACGGGCTTCTGCTTTAACGATTCTTACGCAACTTGGCATACATTCTTAGCCTCAAAAATGCCATGATCTTGCTCTGAAAAAAGTGGCCAAGGCCACGCCTATTAAATCATACGTACTTCTACTTATCCAGTCCCCAAGAAACTTGGCAAACATTTTGGATCCTTGCGAAGGCGTAATCTTAAGCTTAAAAAAGTGGGCGAAACCACACCCATTAAAACTTAGTATTATATTTCACGTGCTGCTACTTGGCCGATTCTGACGAAACTTGACACAATCCTAGAGCTGTGAAAGAGGCAATATCTGGCATTTAAAAAAACATGTTAGGACCACTAATATTTGCCCAAGTAGGCGTAACCACGCCCCTGAAAATTCAAAATGGGATTTAAAAAAAATTTAATCGACTTTCAAAATACGCACTAAAAGGTTAAAAACAATTTAGATCCTGTAAAGTAATTTTTTTTATTTAAATTACCCATAATGCTATTCGAAGTCGGTGACAAACGTAATGATAAGTAAATGCATAAAGACATAAATGCAGAATTTGCTAATCTGATTGGCACGGACTTCGAGTAGCACTATGGGTAACGGACATACAAAATTAATATTTTGTAGAATATAAATTATTTTTAACTTTTAGTGCTTCTTATTTTTGAATTTGCTTCAATTTTATTTAGAACCCTTTATTTTATTACAATTGGAAGCAGAAAATTAAAGGAAATCAGAGCAAAGGATTACAAAAAAGAAAATAACGAGATGCCTCAAATACTTTGGAGATGCCTGCAGAACACTAAAAAATTAATTTCAAAATAAATTTCTGTTATAATTATTTTTTGTATCCAGCATGCGTTTACACAATGGCAATTTTGCTAACAAAGAACAAAATCTCACATTACGAGTAAGTGTAAATGGAATCTAATCAATTTATTTTTTGTTCGTTTGAGTTGAATAAAAAATGTTCTGCGGAACATGTAACATTTAGCCGTTAATCGCTCTCTTGTAATTTAATAGTTACTACCTTCCTTATGTATTGGCTAAAAGTTCAGTCAGATGTGCCATACCATAATGCCATTGCCATGACCATTGGGTATATCCTCAAACATCTTTGATTCACTTATTAGTGCAGCCATAACCAAAACAGCTGTTTATGTTTGCATTTCGAAAGTGCAACAACAAATATGTCTAACCAGCAAACAGCTGTTTGTGGCTACGGCGAAAAACCAAAATTCAATTGGCTTCCGTGGTTATGGCTATGGCAAAAACAGTGCTGCCCATAAGTGAGATTCGAACAGCTGTTTTATATGGTTACGGTTACGACACATTTATTTGAACCTTAAAGGACTGAGTTATACATCGTAAGTAAAGATCAGTCTCCAGTTCTCCAGTCAACTCTGTAGCAGTATGAATACTTCCTCACAAGCATTTAAAGTTCTATGTCACTTATCAAGGTGATATTTCACCTTAACGCACATTTTATTTTCTACATGAAATAATTAAGCCAGTCACCACAAAATTGATCAATTTACCGGTTCGCTCTTCGATGCGCCAGATTATTTCCTTACTTTGAGACTAAAACATTTCGATCAATCAAACACACAGTTGACATACGATATTTGTAGGATGAAGAAGAAAAAAAAATGGTATAATTTCAACCTTAACTCAAGTCATGAAAAACACACACACTCGCATCTGTTGCTGTGGCCGACTTAATTGGCCGTCATAAGAAATCAATTCTTTATGGCTTAAATGTGTAATGTGCCCCTTTGTATAGTTAAACATAATAATTGCCGCCGCTTAAGCAGCTGTGCAGCTGAGCCTGTTGCTGGCTGGCATAAATATGTTGTTGTTGTTCTCGTCGTCGTAGCGTAGTCTACAAGTGTCCAAGCAACATTTCAACAACAAGTATTAAATGATGATATTCGTTACAATAATGTTCATTATTTTGTTGTTGGTTTGTTTTCTTTTTGTTTGTTTTGCTTTTTGTTGCAGTTTTCAATATAAATGAGACAAACGACTTAATATGCCCATGGGCCAAGAAGGCTAAACACCGGTCTGGGGGAAAATTAAATGCAAGAAGCATCATTATAAGGCCTTCTCATATGTAGTGTAGGACTACTTGGTCCACATGACTAAATGAGTTTTTATTTTTTTTTTTTTTTTTTTTTTTTGGTAAAGGTGTGCGTGTATATAAATTAAATTGAGTGTTTGCTTGTTCATTTATTCATTCACATGGGTTTGTTTGTATATTCGGGGGGCCGCCGCTGCTGCTTATTTTGCTGGTGGTTTGTTGTTTGTTTGTTTGTCCATGCTGCGGGAGAAAATTAATGTTAACAACATGTTTTTGTGTGTTTAATTTCACATCAAAGGATCACAAACTTGTTTTTTGTTCTTTCTTTCTTTCAAAAAGTGTTTGTGTTTATTTTTTCGTGCACATCGTTTTGAATCCATTGGGGGGTTTTTCGTATTGCCTGTGCCGTGTTGTGCGTCTCTTGTTGCATGCATGCTTGTTGTTGTTGTAGTTGCCTGTCTGTGCTGCTGTTCTTGTTATGTTAAGTGGTGTAAGCCAGCACCACACAAAACGGTGGCATGAAAACATTTTAATTATGTTTTTTTCTGGTTTTTTGTTTTGTTAAGTACTCGCATGTTTCTTCATTACAAATAAATTAAAACGGAGCCAAACTTAAATTGAATTAAATAGTGTGTGTGTGTGTGTTTTTTTTTGAGTTAGTTGAAAATGTTTAAGATAAATTTATCCCTTCTGACAGTAGTCTGCATCCACGTACATAGAGAATAATCATTCAAGATCCGCGAGCAGTCTACTTAAATATTTACGAGTAATGTTTGTCACCATAATCTCCTTCTTGTTAACAGTTGGGCAATAAATGAAATAATTGGTGTATAATAAGGTGTATAAAGTGGTATTAAAAAATTGTTGCTATATTTTTAAAATACATTACACAATAAAAGAACAAAATAGCGTAGAAAATAATCTATCTTACTTTGTTCATAAGATGTAAAGACTTCAGAGAACCAGTGTTCTAAAAAATTTAATATTTTTCATAGAAATTTTGCAATATAAAATTGTCTGTCATATCGTCGTGTGGTTACTGGTTTGCCGCACAAATATTGAGAATAAATTATAGATGCGGCAAACCAGTAACCACCCGACGATATGGGATTTGGATTTTCCGAATTGATTGCAATAGCTTCTAAAGGCCATGACTCACTATCTTACACAATCGATCTGATGAATTGTTATTTATTTTTGAAAAGTTTCATAGACTTCATCATACCAGGGTTGTATTTTTTAGTAAATCGTGCGATTGTGTAGGATAGTGTATCATGGCCTTAAATAATATTTTGGAAAAAAATTCCTCTTGTGAAAACGTTACCTTTTAAAAAGTAATATTTTTTAAGAAAATACAAATTCAAAAAGTGCCCCTTTTAAAAGAGAACCTTTTGTAGACAAATATTTATGGTTTAAAAATTTTTCTACTTTTTTTAGAAAAGTAAAATTTTTAAGTAGATTTTCCTTAAATGCATTCTATTAAAAAAATTTCTGCTAAAAATTACCTTTTGTTAACCTTTTTAACTTTATTAAAAAAAAACATTTCTTATTAAAAATTTAATTTTAGTTTTAAAAAATTTCTTTTTGTTAAAAAGAGTTCTTTTTGTTAAAAAAAAGTACTTTTTATTAAGAAAATATACTTCTTGTTAAAAATGCTCTTCTTGTTAAAAAAGATATTTTTTTGTTAAAAAAATTTACTTTTTGTTAAAAAAAGGTATTTTTTTAAGAAAAAAAGAAACTTTGTAAAAAAAGGTATTTTTTGTTTAAAAAAGTAGTTTTTCTTAAAAAAGTTACTTTTTGTTGAAAAAAGTAATTTTTGTTAAAAAGGATACTTATTGTTAAAAAATGTACTTATTGTTAAAAAATTTATTTTTTGTTAAAAAGGTACTTTTTGTTAAAAAAAAGGTACTTTGTATTAAAAAAAGGTACTTTTTCTTTATCGCTTTAAAAAAATCATCTTTTTAAAAAATTATATTTTTAAATGAAAGTGCAATTTTTCGTATTTATGTATTTTTAAAATGTAACAAAATAAATTTTTCGGTCTTAAAAAGTATTTTTTCAACAAAATTTTTATAAAAAAATCTTTTTGAAAAAAAAAAATACAATTTCTTAAATAAAAAACTAGCTCCATTTGATAATAAGTGCTTTTTGTTAAAATTTTATTACGTCTTTTATGAAAAGAGTACCATTTGTTAAAAAAGTATTATATGTTGAAGAAGTGCCTTTTATATCAAAATTGCCTGCGGCTGAAAAAGTTTAAAAATCTATTTTGTGAGAAAATGTCTTTTGTGAAAAAGTTCCTATTTAAAAAAAATTACCTTTTGTTATAGAAATAATTTCTGTTAAAAGAGTTCATTTTGTTAAAGAACCAGCTTTTATTAAAAAAAACTTGTCTTAAATGAAAAAGTACTTTTTGTAAAAAAAAAGTATCTTTTACCAAAAGAGTATTTTTATTTACACCAGTAGCTTCTGCTTAAAAATAGTTTTTGCCAAAAAGTACCTTTTGAATATCAAGAACCTTTATATTTTTCAAAAAAGTACTTAAATACTATTTTATTTGACTAAAAATAGTCTACCTAAAAAATAATGTTTTACGGAACATACTCGTTCTTTCATATCTGTAGTAAGATACAACATTCTCTAATAAATTTAATTTTATGAAAAATTTTTCTAATCTATTTTGGACACAAGAACTTTTGTCAAAAATTATTAAGCCTCCTTAACATTGCGAACGGTGTAAATTAGATATCTGAAATATTAAACCACTACAAAAATGTTAAAAAATATTTATTGATTAATGTGGAAATAATTATACTCACATGCAGACATATTTTTAAGATGCCTTTAAGCAGAAGCAAACAAAAAACAAAAATTAATTACAACTATTATAAACAAATTCATGCTTTGATATTTAATCGATATTTGAAAATCATCATTTATACTTGAAAAAGTGCTCTTTATTTGTTGTTCTCTACTCGCTTTCATTCTTTAGTTCTATTTCTATAAGTGCTACGATTAATTTCGCTTATCAGGTTGCGCCACTTGTGTATCTATTTTAAGTTTAAATAATTTTTTTTTTGTTTCATTTCTTTGCTACATCTTCTGCCACATACTTTTTGATTCAATTGTGTTGAACAGCTGCCTTGAACAACTGCAATTAAAAGATAGATTTTAAAATTGTTTTTTTTCATACCAACTTGAGTGTATGTATCGTATATGTACTTCCATTGTTGCTGTGTTCGAAAAAAAAGAGATAAGCAGCACACAACAGATATACGGATACGAGAGACTACATTTTCATATTTATACACCCACCTTTAACAATTCAATATTGCTTAATCACCTACCGCTTGACATGGATAAATTACATGCTACGGGTAAAATTAAATTTGTATGTTTGTTTGTTTCTTGGTTTCGTATTCAATAGATAGATAACATTTCTACACATACTCGTAATACATACACATTTTTTTATTAACTTGATTCTATAGCTTGTTTTCTCCTTTTAGTAATATGGGGCCTGATATGACATGAACGACAACAGACAGAAAAAAACATAAAAATAACCAAAGTAATTAAGAGATAAATTTTCTTCTTGGTTATTAGTTTGGAAAAACAATAAAACTTAAAAAACAACACGAAATGTTGCCGTATCAATTGGCTGAATTTTATAGAAAATTTGATGTACTTTTTTAAGATTTGGCCAGTTTCGAGTTCGTTTGGATTTTAAAATTGTCTTCCTCTATAGATTTTTTTATTAATAAATAATAAATACCCACATTTAAGTTGTTTTAAGAGATAAAATATGTACGTATGTCCCAGCCTAATTATTCTTGTTTTTTTATTTTTTATTCCAGGTTAGTCCATCTCAGCTTGATTGAGTAAGTATTTCAAAAACAAACTAAAAACAAATTAATTAGATCTAAGCAAATAAAAACCGCTGTTATCTTCAGAAATAAATTAAATCTTATCGCTTAAAATTTTGAAAAAATAAGCCGGCATGGGCCCTTAAATTTATCTCTATAACTGACCGCAAGACTACAAAGATAGATTTGAAAATATCAACAAATTAATAAATTAAATTAAAATATAATCACAAACAACAACATGTCACTCGAAAAACAATCAAGAAAATCATAAAATAAACCAATAGGATAAAAGCATTGAAGTAAATGGGGAGCCACAGCACTTAAGATGCCAAGATCTGATAAATTTTATTGTTGTACGTACTTAAATATTGAGAAGGTTAAAAGGGAAGAGAACAGTGCATTTCTTGCGCTCTCTGAGCACACTTGCTACGAACAACCGTATTTTCTGTTTGAATCTTTGCATTGTCTTTACTACAATAATCTCATACCGTTATTTGTTCAATTTCACAATTTCTATGATTGATTGAAATTCATATTATTAATATTTTTGCTATGACTCATTATTATCTTTCGTGTGTATTTATTGTATACATTCCTTCCTTCATTTCTGTTGTTATTGTGGGATAATGGGATACTAAAATGGAAAAAAATGCAATTACAATACAAATTATTCAATATGATTCATTTGTTAGGTTTCAAATATCTGCAAATAAGGGTTTGTTAGAAATAAAAGAATAAAGTAATAAAGTAAAATAAAATAAAATAAAGTAAAATAAAATAAAATAAAATAAAATAAAATAAAATAAAATAAAACAAAATAAAATAAAATAAAATAAAATAAAATAATATAAAATAATATAAAATAAAATAAAATAAAATAAAAGAAAATAAAATAAAACAAAATAAAATAAAATAAAATAAAATAAAATAAAACAAAATAAAATAAAATAAAATTAAATTAATCTACTATAAAATAAAATAAAAATAAAACAAAAAATTAATTAATACGTATATATATTTATATTTATACATACAAATATATAAATAATGAAAAATTATTGAAAGTCAATAAAGACGTCAACACGAAACGTGAGTTAGATTTATTAAAAAATATAAAAACAAAAAATAAAGAAACCCACATAATGCGGCTAACAGCCACAATCTGTGATAATTCATTTTGTTAAATATATTTGAAAGGAATCTAATACAGCTCGTAAAATGCTGTTATAAATTGTTTTAAAACTTTGCAATGAAATATTGAACATAAAAATAGAGAAAGACGGACAGACAAATATGGGGGTACATCTAAAACAAGTTGCAAGACGAAATGCAATCAAGTGATTTGTTTCTGTGCTAAAAAAACCGCAAAAAAATGTAACAAAAATAAAAAGTTAACGTGTTAAAACTTGAGTATTTCTGGTACTTAAAAGAAGTTTGAAATACATACATTTTAGTTAGTGTATACAACCCAGCAAACTTAACGGCGAGATAATAAATTGAACGGTATTCGATATCGAAAAAAATGCATGATGTTCAAGAAATTTATTATTTGACATATTGGGTAGTATGAATAAAAAAATTATTAAAAATTTTTATAAAAAAAAAACAAAAAACCTACATATTTTTGGTTTTAAAACAAATTTTTAAAAAAATTTAAAAATTTTTTTTTTTTTTTATTCATATTACCCATTGTCATAATTCTATTTTAAGTGAAATTTATAATGTTTGGTAGAATTTCGTTGTAAGTATTTTGATTTGTGCACCGAAATAAAACTTAATCTCAAATGATAAATTAAAAAAAAATGCTGATTTTGCCATTTTTTTTTAAAGGCAATAAATAATTTTGTATGGAAGTTGTTTCAAAAAACAAAAGTCTTGCTGAAGTAGTTCGAAATTATAGACTATAAAACAATGTAACTTATGGCCATGAGTGACAACCCTGCACAGTGGTACAATAATATCAAAAAGAAATCTGACAGAATTCTGTTCTATAACAATAAAATATGCATAAATAATTTAATAATAAATAAACCCATTTTAATAGAAATAAAAATTTACATTAAAAAATTTTACCAATAACCACGTTGTTCGATTTGTTTCTAAATGTAGAGCTAACTAAGCTCCAAACCATCATGCAAAAAAGTTTATAAAACACAAGTTTTTCTTTGAAAGACAAGATACGTCAAAAGTTGGACTTTTCTGTAAAAAATTCTCATATATAAACAATTAACAAGTGCCGCATTATTGCTTCTTGTCATAAGCGCAAAAATTCTACTCTGAAGATATTATCAAATCAGAAAGATCGTATTAGTAAATGTGAGAGTGAAGCATGACTTTTAGCGAGCATAGTAACAAAGAAGCAAAGCAGACCGCAGTCCTCGATGTTTATCGAACTGATCACTGCGAGACTGAAAGATTACCACACAATTCACTGGACTACCAAGTAACTCCTAATTACAAATTATTTAATTAATATTGAGAAAAATTGAAGGCAATGCAATTTTGTTATATAAAACGAGTTGTTTTATTTTTTGTGAAATATAAATAAAAATTTCTTCAATTTACAAAAATGTTAACCTGTAACTTGAATTTAGATTTGAGTGACATTTTCTGCAAGACAATCGATTTCTTTTAAGGCGTAGTTTAAGTTTGTGTTTGCTGGGTACAATAGCACTGTGGTTTACAAGTAAAATTACACTCGAAAAAAAAACACAGAATGTAATACATACTCCTGCACTTATAATTTACAATGGTGCTTACACAATGTTGTCCTGGGAAGTGTTAACCCAGATTTCGAAATTGTTATTTTAAATCAATGACTTCGAACAGTCGTGGAAATAGTTAGGACAATCATGAATGAAATTCCGCTAGGGATTTCTCCCTTTTCCAATGAGAATTTTTTGTTTGCCCTATTACTGGCTATTGCTTGAAATTGTTGCCCGAGAAAAATTTCTCGTGGAATTTTATTCATGATTGCCCTCAATAATCCAGACGCATCAAATCGCATAAACATAATGATCAATTAATGGAAGGCATTTTACAAATAACTGCTTTAGTAAGTGGATTGTTTGACGCCCTTTCTGGCCATTGCGGTTCTGATCAGTTTAAAAAATATGTTTTCATTTGCCAACTCTTCCAATTGGAGCCTCAAATAATGCTCTCGCCTAACCCAGTTTTACACTAAAAACTAGTTTTTTTTTAATTCTGATTTTTTTTAACCATTTCAATTATTGAAATTTTTCCCTGGGTGTTTACTCCTGGGTAGTTCATACATCAAGTCTGACACTAACACTTTCAACAATAAAGAAACGTCGCTGGCTTACCACTGTCTGTCTGTCTGTATGTCTGTCTGCCAGTCGTTATTTTAAAACGGCAACCGACAACGTCGGACACAAGTGACCTTTTATGAACTGACACGCTCAGACTTGTGGTAATAACGTAGCAAAATATTTAAATCAAGAAAATTAACACCTTGGTTCACTTCTTTTACTTTATTTTTTGTTTTTGCTGTTTTTTTCGCAAAGATTTTGCGTTACAGATTTAAGAAAAAAAAAAAAAAAAAAAGAGATACTTGCAAATGAAAACAATAAAACAAATGTTGTTCGTCGTTGCTGGCTTGTTTTTATTCTTTAATCCAGTAACGACACAAACCCAGAACACTCAAACCGATAGTTGGTCTTGAAATTTTCTTCTTTCTTTTTACCAAGAATTGTAGCAACGAACAAACAAACAAACAGTCGGACGGACGGACGGTATGTATACAGATTTTGATCCTCAGCAATTGTTGCATATTCGCAGTGTGCTGTTTGTTGTACGAGTAAGTGTTTGGTGTCTTCTCTTAATATTTAGTAAATAATTGTTTCTTTTTTTTTTTTTTTGTTCATTTGTAGGAGGAGTTGTTGTCTAAGATTTTGTTAATGTTTTTGCTATTTTTTTTTTGCATTCATTTTAATGGAAATTCTTTTTCATGTAATTGGCTTGTTTTACATGTGAATTGAAAATTGAAAATTTGAATATAACTTTTGTTGTTCTAGTTGCTTGTTTGTTGTTTGTTTCTAAAGCCAATATAAAGATCTGTAGCATGATGATGTTGCAGCAGTGCTAGTGAACAACAAAAAGCAAAACACTCAAGCAAGATATGAAAGATGTTGCTAGAATACGAGTACTTTTTACTAGCAACAAACAAGCATTTAGTTAAAACTCCTTTGCTCCCAAGCTACCGTGATTTGAATTTAGCCAAAAAAAAAAAGAAAAAAAGTTAAAGTTAAATAAAAAGTTCTTTCTTTAAGTTTGTTAATAATTTAGAGTCTTTTTGTTTTTTTTGTTATGTGCGATCTTGCTGTTGTTACTACAATCTATTCTCACCTTTTGAGAAAACGTTTAAAGTCTTATTGTAAACTCCTAATTTGCCTTTTTTATATATTCCCAGCTGCAGTTTTATTTTTGTTGTTGTTGCTCGTATTTTTGGTTACAGATGTCGATCTTTGGTGGTTTAGTTTTGTGGTTGGTTTGTGGTCTTTCAATTTGGGGCGTTTTTATTTCGGGTTATTTGGCGGTGGGTACCTGCACCATGTTATTACCTTTAAATACATTTCGTCGTCTTCATAATCATCATCAGCCGGTGCAGCGGCCACATTCTAAACTTCGTTCGTTCCATTTCGTAGTTACTACTTTTAACTACTACTCCTAAGAAGCATCTTTATGCTGCAATCGTTTGTCTTGAGATCATCTCTTAACTCTTCTTATTTTAAGGCTTTTTTCTGTGCCTTCTACAGTTGTTGTTGTTGTTGTTGGTTGGTGTGTATATGTTTTTCTTTTTTTCATAAAGCTCTAAAGAGTGAGAAAAACTACACCATTTCTTATCGGGTGCACGAAACAATTGCTTATTTTTCCTTTTTCGTAAAACAAGAGATCTCAACATGATTAAACGCGAAAAAATTACACGAGACTTCTTTTTTTCGCAATGAAAGCTTAATTTGAAATGTGAATGTATGCAATCTTTACGAAGAGTCATAACTCAAAAAACCACTTTGCCAAAAAAAAGACTTTAAAGTTCTCAATTTGCACATAAACTTAATGGAAAAAGAAAATTTTATTTTGCTTTCAAGATTTGAGTAAACAAGATATTTGTATGAAATTTTTACACAATATGAAGCATGATATGAAGATTAATCTTGCATAATTAACTCAAAAATTCCATTTCTTACGTATAGAAACTATTTGTCAAAAAGTATCGCATTAGAAAAGTACATTTTGATAGTCCCTTTTTAAGAAAGCACTTTTTAAGCAAAAGTACTTCAGAAAAGGCACCTTTTATGAGCTAGTACATTCTGGGAATTTTTTAAATAAAAAGTACCCTTTTAAGAAAAATTAGTTTTTAAGAAAATTGCAATTTAAGAAAAATTATCTTTAAAGAAAATTTTGTTCTAAGGAAAATTAAATTTTTTTTAGGATAAAGTGTCTTAGCATAAAAATTAAACATTTAAACATTAACATTTAAAAAAACTTAAAAAGTACCTTTTAAAACAAAGTTCATCTTAAGAAAAGATACATTTCATAATTAATAATCGTTAAAAAGGAACTTTTTAGGACAAAGTAACCTTTTAGGACAAAGTAACCTTTTAGGAAAAAGTATCCTCTAAGAAAAAGTGTTTTCTAAGAACGTGTACTTTTCTAAGAAAAGTACGCTCTAAAAATTTGTATTTTATATAATTAAATTTATTTGAATGAAGAATGAATTTTAACCAGGAATACTTTCATAATTTTTCATTTCATAATAAGAATAGAAAAACTTAACTGAAGCCCGATTAAGAAATAAGTCATGAAAAAAATATTTTCTGAGAAAAACAACACTTTTAGGATAAAGTATCTTTGAAGAAAAAGTACATTTTAAGAAAAAGAATCTTTAAAAAAATGCCTTTTAAGATAATATAGCTTTTCTAAGGATAAAGTATCGTTAAAAGACATAAATTAAAATAAGTCCTTTTTAACAAAAAGTACATTTTTTCTTTTAAAAAAAAAAGTACTTTTAGGAAAAAGTATCTTTTATTAAAAAGTGACTTGTAAGAAAAAGTGCGTTTTAAAAAAAATCCCTTTTTAGAAAAAGTACCTTTTTAAAGAAAGTACTTTTTTAGAAAAAGTACCTTTTTAAAGAAAGTATTTTTTTTTAGAAAAAGTGCCTTTGTAGAAAAGTGACTTTTTTACAAAAAGTACCTTTTTAGAAAAAATATCTTTTTTAGAAAAAGTACCTTTGTAGCAAATTACCTTTTTAGAAAAATTACCCTTTTAGAAAAAGTACCATTTTTGTAAAAGTACCTTTTTAGAAAAAGTACCATTTTTGTTAGAAAAATTTTCTTTTGGAAAAAGTAACTTATTAGAAAAAAATATATTTGTGTACCTTTATTAGAAAATAATTTTTTTTTTTTTTTGAAAAAGTACCTTTTTAGAAAATTTAACTTTTCAGAAAAAGTACATTTTTAGAAAAAATACCTTTGTAGAAATAATACATTTGCCGAAAAAGTATCTTTGTAGAAAAAACCCTTTTTAGAAAAGTACCTTTTTTAGAAAAAGTACCTGAAAAAAACTTCTGAAGATTTTTCTAAAAAAATTAACCTAATAGAAAAAAAATAATATAAATCAAAAAGCATCTTTTTAGAAAAATTACCTTTAGAAAAAAATGCACTCTTAAGAAAAAAGTATTTTCTTAGCAAAAGTACCAATTAAGAAAAAACTACTCTCAAGGAAAAGCACCTTTCAAGGAAAAGTTTCCTTAGAGAAATGGAGCGTTTTAAAAAAAGTATGTTCAAAAAGCAGAAGTACGTTTAGAAAAAGTACAGCAGGTTGTGCATGTCCATCTTGTTAGACTTCCTTCAGTAGGGCTTGTCAAAAACTATGTTTGCAATTTAACAGGAGCTGTCAGTTATGCAGGACTCATATACTAGCGTACAAACATCCTCTTAGTCAAAGAGTCGTTACACTGCCAGTAATTAAGGCCGTGTATTTTCCAGTCTTTCATTCATTTTTCCCCTAAATTATATGACATCTAAGTACAAGTATTCAGCAGTTTTCGAATCTTTAAATTTAATTTTG
Organism: Nowickia ferox; assembly: GCA_936439885.1. NCBI lineage: Eukaryota > Metazoa > Arthropoda > Insecta > Diptera > Tachinidae > Nowickia > Nowickia ferox. Next base: position 105,373,454 of record OW387026.1, read on the forward strand.
TTCTAATCATTCAATTCTTTTAATCTACTTTTAGTTTTAAATTTTTTTTGTTATTGTTCTGTTGGGTGTTAAAAACAATCGTTTTGTCTGCCTAAACTAAAGTTGGGTGTAGCTTTCTTTCACTTTTTTAGTCACTGCTGCATATTATTTGTTGTACAAATTACACTGAAACAATAGCGCAGACAGGTTAAATAAAAGAACAAACGTATTTGCTAAATATGAAAGTTAAAATTTGGATTGGATGTATTATAAGCTCAGCAAAGCAGTTTTTAAATCATTAGTGGATCGTTGCAAAGTAATTAGAGCTTTTGTTGGCAATTGTGTTGTTTTTTTTTGCAGTGTAGAGATCTCGGATTTGCGTTAAGTTAGTGATAGTTTGGGGGGAGAATTTATTTATGGCAAGGTGGGATTCGTAATCAAAATAATGAACTATAAATTGAAAGGTTTTTGGGCAAATGAGAGTATGAAAAAGTACGTAAAATTAAAAAAAAAAAAGAATTATTATAATGATTTATAGCCAAATGATTGTAATCAGATGGAATCTTTAAATAGTTTCTATGCATAAAGAGCATTTTTTATTTTATTGTATGTGTGTAGTTGTGAGTAAGGTTTTGAATATTGTAGAACATTTTGAAAGGCTTTAACAATTTTAGTGGAAGAAGAAAAGAATTATATAAGAGCGATATAGAAAATAATTGTTTTAAATTATTGTGTTCATAGTTGACTGCATTTTGAAACATTTAGTTCCAATTCATATGAATTTCTTTTTAATAATTTAAAAAAATATTGTTCGAGAATCGAAAATTCTGTGTATTTGGCATAATTTTTTTTTAATTTGGGAGATATTTTCAATTGTTTTGAAGGCATTAATCACACGCAATTCTCTCTAATATAATTCAAAAATAATAGTTTAAAGAAAATTAAAGAAAAATTTTTTTATTGAAATTTATAAATTTCGCTGTTAAATTTACGACAATCCTAAATAAATTTTGTTTTACATTTCCAAATGCCAATAAAATTTTTTTTAAACAGCTTGCTAGCATTGCTTTCCTTTGTTTTTTTTAATAAAGTCATGTTGAAAAGCCAGTGCTCTGAAGCATTGAATTTGTTACCAAAAAATATCTTCCGTATTGCTGCAATTACAACTGATGCCTCATCAGCGGCAGCTGCATCGTCAGCTTCATCGTCATGTTTGTTGCACTCGTTACATTTTAAGTGTGACTATTGTCGTTATAATGAACATTAGACACGATTTTTGAATTATAAGGTGCGAATTGTTTTTCAAATAAAATAAATAACAACTATTCACCGTCTTTACTGCGAAACATCAGTTTAGTTTCAAGTATCTTTTGAAAAAAAAAAATTATTAAGGGTGTATCTTTTAGGTGATTTAACAATTCTCAACTTGGATTTCTAACAAACTTCTCATTTATTTCGACTATGGGGAAAATCGCCTTAACATTGTCATATGCGTTATTGGGGTTCCTTAGGGTTCTCTAATATTTCTGCATGCTTATGACATTCAGTCATGGGCTTAGCGGAATAGATGAAGTCATGTTTGTTTAAGCAATACCCACAATTAACTAGAACCACGAGATTTCGTTTTGACATGAAGACACACACACAAATTGCACATTAAAATTAACGTAAACAAGGTTAATTTAAAAATTTTCATCAATGATTTAGCTTCATATTTGTTTCATGTTAATTCAGCTAGTAGAAAAGAAGAGATATTTGTATATCCTTCTTCGTCTTTCTCGGAGCTGAATTAAGAGAATCAACAAAAGTTGAGGTGTATGGAAAGGGACTAGCATTGTGTTGGCATTAAAATAATCAAAATCCTAAAGACATTCACTTTTATTCCAGTTGTCGATAGCAAGGTCACTTTAACACAATACCAAAAAATTGGAGCTTGTGTATCCGTTGTCGAAGACACCTGACTCCTCTTGGCAGGTTTATGCTATTTGCTGGACCTTAGGGAACAGAAATAGATTGCCACTAGCACAAAATTATTCTATACTGCGAATAAACAAGCCACAATATTTTGGTATTGTGTTAAAGTGATGTCGATGTCGACAATTGAAATAAGGGTGATTAGACATTTTTTTAGCTCAATTAAACAGTGTTCAAAATATGAGGATTTGAAAGCTTTAAAAGAAATTTAAGAAATTTGTTGCGTGAAAATTATTCAATAAATTTCTTGGCCTCTGTTCTGCCAACGCCTCAACTCTTGACCCTGTTGCTTACTTCGGCATCAGTTTGTCTTCGCCATGTGTGAGCTGCACGTCCCCTTCTGTTGCCTTGCGGATTCAGGCCTTTGGTAATTTGAGCGATGCCGCTTGAATGCCTTTTGAAGGTGTGGCCAATCCACCGCCATTTTTGCGTCGTTATTTCAGTCGATATTAACTCTTGATCTATTGTAATAATTGTATAAAATTTTTAGAGTTAGTTTTTCTATAAACATACGAAGTTTCTTAGATTTTGGCAAAAAATTTTTGGTTGAAGTCTCCTGATGAGTTTTTTAAGCAGAAACGAAATGCATGTAGACGTTGCATCTCAACACTAAAAATATAATTATTTGCTTTAACATGCGGCATGCACCCTTTCAGTATGAACTCTAATCCTTGATTCTTTTTTTATCGCCACTTTTTAACCCCACTTCAATTACAAACAACTCAATTTATTTATGCAAAATGAATTAAAATCTCTTTTTTAATTTATACTTGAACTATTTATTGCAAGTGCATGTTTTTGTTGTTGTTGTTGTTATGCATTTTCAAGAAATATTTAATTTATAAATAATAAAGAAACAATTCAGAAAAAATAAATAATACTCGTGTTTTATAGCTTAAGAAAGAAACAGCTAAACAAATGTAGATAATATTTAAAAAATAAATAATGAAATCGTTTATTAAAAATCGTGATTAATTCACACCCCAATAAAAGAGAAAAAAATTTAACACACATATAAAATCGCAACTGAAAAAAACTTAAAAAAATACAATTATATAAAAAAAAACTAAACGCTTATAAATAAATATTGTGTTAAAATAATTATACCCTAGGCTAAATTATTTAAAAAAATAAAAATAAAAAAACAACCATTTCAAAAGGAATATACACACATACAAAACCTGTTAAGACACTCTCACAGAAATACATTTGCCAAAAAATAAATTAGAAAAAACCAATAAAAAAAAACTAATCTAGTGAAAATTTGTTAAAACCACATAATTTTTAAAAATACACCAACACCTTTAATCACCTTATGAAACTATTACTAAGTTGAACAAAAAATAAAATAAAAACTACAAGATATGAATGTGGCTGACACTGGCAAAACAAAAAAATAAAAAATAAACGAAATGAAACTACGAAAAAAAAAAACTAATTGGTAGTACAATTATTTTTGAACATGAAACCTTAGAAAGAAGCCAACACTATTAACAAGAATGGCAACTTCAGATGCAACATGATTTTCCTTGGAGATGGTGAAAAAAAAGCAGAAACCGTTAAACTGCAAAGATGTGGATGCTGCATTTAGAAAAATAACAGAAGTAACTATTTTCAACACTCGGTTTTTTTTAATACTTCTTGAAAGAAATTAAGAAAAACTACACTCAAGAAAATCGGTCAAACCAAAGTAAAATGTTTGTTTGAGGCATTTGCCAAACATTATTGTTTTTTAATAAAATGTAGTGCAAAATTTATGATATGAATTTGAATTTGAATTGGCTGCCATTTATGCAGATGGCGCCAATTTGATTTGACATCCAATATGCAAATTTGTACTTTTGAGAAGAGTGCAAAGAGTCTTAAATTAAATTTAAAGTCAGCGTACTCCTAAAAATTCCAGGCTTAAAATATTTCTTATTGAGTTATCTATCGTCTACGAGAATTTCAGCATTTTGAAACGAGGCATATGCTAGAAATTAGGTTCTGCCCAGGTAACGAATCTAAAAAACGAATTTTGCATATTGGATAGTTTGACATGGTGGGGACGATAATACAGGTTACACTTAAAATATGATGAATTGGTTTGATAACATTTATAGTGGATTAATGTCAGCTTTTATCTTAAATCTAACACCTGTCATAATATTAATGTCACAAATCAGCTGACAGCTCATAAGTGAAGCTCGAAGAACCATAAGAACTTGATTTAATGATTTGAATTTAAAGCATGTCCCTCATGTCTGATAAACTTTCCTTGATCTACAGTTTTTTTTTATATTTTACTTATAAATAACATATCGCTCGCTTACTCAAACAACATCAGAACTCAAAAAATGAAACTTTTGAGTTAATGATGCAGAATTAATCCTCATATCATTCTTCATGTTGTGTAAAAATTTCATACACATGCCTTGTTTACTTAACTCTTGAGAGCAAAATAAAATGTTATTTTTCCATTAAGTTGTGTGTAAGTTGAAAACTTCAAACTCATTTTCTGGTAAACTGCTTTTTTAAGTTATGACTAACTAACTAACTAATCAACTAACTGACTAACTTTGCTAAATTCTGATATTCAAATTTGATTTCTAAGTCCCTTAAATTTTTATGAACTTCTGAAATTTTAAGATTCAGTAATTTTTGCTTTCATTTATTTTTCATAATATAAAGTAAAGATTAGAAAATATATTACATACTAAAATCGGTTAAAAATTACGTTAGTCATTTAAATGAAACAATTTTAAGTGTTTAGTTGAACTATAGTGAATTTTAATCAGAAATAATTTCTTAGTCGGGCTTAAGTTCAGTAATTCGCGTTAAATAGCTGATGTTAATAACAATCTCTACCTCAGTAGATAGACTTGGGTGCTGATGAAGTGCGTTGCTGCACAGAAAAATATCGGTATTTCCCCCAGCTTATAGTCTAATTTAATTTTTCTTCTCTTCTTTAGAAACTCACATTAATTAATAAAAAATATTTCATTCAATAAGAATTGGAATTGGAACTGAACTTAAGCCCGACTAAGAAATTATTTTTTTAGTCATTTAAATTTAAATTTTTATATCGACTTTCCGTGAAATATGTACGAGTATATTCGAAAAATTCGAAACTTAGTTCAATTTACATTTATGTACTTTCATTTTTACTCACAACTATTTTTAAGTGTAAAAACCTCTCCTTTTAAACCAAAAAAAAAAAGAAAAAAAAATTATAATAATCATTGCAATCATCGTCTTTTATATTTTGGTGCCGTTTTTTCGCTTGTTGTATGCCTTTTTTAGATGCCGGAGTCATTGTCAGCATTAAATTAGAAAAAAAACAGAAAAAATCTAAAAAAAATTTACACGAAAATATTTATCATTCATCACTTCACATTTTTTTCATATTAGAAAAAAAAACACACACAGAAAACAATAGGAAACAATGAGCTACAAAAACAAATCACTACAAATAATATTATAAATGAAATAACAATAAATTCAAACATTTTCAATACTTTATAAGAACAACAACAGCAGCAACGGCTAAAAACAAGACAAAAAAAAACCAAAAAAAAAAAGGTTAAAACCCCAATCAACGTCATCATCTTTAGCATCTTGGCAACAAAAAAAATTACTGAATGTAGAAGAGAAACTACAAAAATATATATTTGTTTATTTATTTTCGCAAAATGAGTAAAATTTTGATAAAAAAAAGGAAAAGCCATGGAAAAGTAAAAATATGTTCGAGAGCCTGAAAACAAAAAACGTTCACTTTTTATATTAATTATAAGAATATTATATTTTTTTAGAATTTTATTGTTAATTGTTAAAATTCTGGCAATGAAACGGTTGCATTAAATCATCTTCATTAAGGTAATGAAGCATTTCGTTAAACCAATGATTAATTCCATTCTATACATGAAATCTTTCGTTATATGCTGTTTAATAGTTTTTCATAACTCTTTGTTTTACAGCAAGGCATTTTATTATTCCAATGAATTTTCTTTTTGGAAAATTTATTATTTATTATAAACGCTCTTACATTAGGGACTTCCAGACTTTGACAGGCTGTCATTTTTTCAAGCCGCTTTACCAAATCAACAACACGTGCATTGAATGGACATTGATCTTTATTTTCATCGAAACATCATCTTCAAGACTGAAGCCCATTCAAACGAAATTTTGGGATTTGCGACGACACCAATTCACATGAGATGCCAGTGCGTCCAGTGTCCAAAATCTTACTGCCACTATGGCCAAAACCTTCCTCCTCAGCGAATCAAACCTATTCAGAAATAAACACAACAAATTATACTATTAAACTGCATTTACACTATCGGCTATGTCACAGAGTTCAATTCCGTTCGGAAACGGAATTGAATCCACCTCAAAATATATAGCCCTAGCCGGAGCATAACCCAAAATACCAGCGCCCCCAACAGTTTGGACTCACCTGACAAATTTGCGAATTTTAGTTTTCTTTTTTAGACACCATCTACAAAAATGGGATGGATTGAATTCCGATTCCGAACGAAATTTAGCTATGGGACATGGCCGTATATCTGAATTTTATTTTATGACATTTTTTAGAAACTCTTGAAAAAATATACGAGTAACTTAGTGAAAAAATCTTACTTCGATTTCCATGAGGGAATCCACCACTGATGGGAATCCACCACTGTGGCCAAACAGTTTTCCTCAGAATAATTGTAGAAATATAGTTTAATAGTATGATTCGTTGTCTTTATTTTCCACCAGGCTTGATTCGCTGAGGAAGAAGGGTTTGGTTACAGTGGAAATTTTTATTTAAAAAACCCCTTAATTTCAGTATGAAATTCATACCATATAAAAGAAGAAGAAAAATTTCATACGCGATATTTTTGTAAAACTTTTTTAACTCGATGAATTTACATATCTTCACACACATATTTCGTCCACTCTTTATTTTTCTATTACATATCGTTAGAATTTTTATTTTAATGCCAAATAGTCTCTTTGCACTCACGTCAACTTTTGTTGATCAACTCTTAATTCAGCTGCTAGAAAGTCGGAGAAGAATGTATAAATATCACTTCATTTTTAACAGCTAAATTAAAAGTTGCTCAACAAAAGTTGATGTGTGTGCAGCGGGACTTAAGTGTCACAAAAATTATTTTTCTCTCGAAAATTTTTTAAACATATTTTTTGAATAAAAAAAATTCATTTCGAGCGTAAATTTTTTACAGGACGTTTTGTGTATTCCCATGAAAAATTAGATTAACGACATACTCGATTATTCCCAAAAACTAAAAATTTGTTATTCCAAATTCACAGCCTGTCCCACGGTGTCGGCAGAAAATGTTCGATCGATTACTTATATTGAAAACAAAAATAAATTTTTTCATTGTTGTTCGAACTTTGCACGCAACCAAAAGAAACTTTTTTTAAAAATATCGCCTAGCAAATCGAGGTAGCGGTGTATCTGCTTTTAATTCCTTTACAGATCTTCTTCTTGTCTTCTTCACTCGCTAATCGCTGATCTTCATACATACTTGCAACATAATTTTATAACAGCAAGACGAAGAAGAAAAAAAGTAATCAAACATTTACACAAAGTATTAAACAAACCGAACATAAGAATTATTATGATGATGATCCCCATCATCAAACACATCAACTTTGATGGTGGATGGCCCTCTTGAATACATCAAAAAAGTTGTGTATGCCTGCCTGCCTGCCTGGTCTGTTGCTCTGAGAGGAGACTACTTTTAGCGTTTAATGTACGGTTGCATTATAACACTTTCACGCTTCGTTGAGTTAAATAAAGATGATGTCAATATCAATCAGTTTTGGTCAGACCAACAAAGAAAGAAAAAAAAGAAGAGAAAATCTCTGAATGCAGCTACAAAAAAAGTCTTAAAGCCAAAGAATATATTTTGATGAGTAATAAATATGCAGTTTCGGGATTTTTTTTTTTTGCTTCTTTTTTTTCGTTTGTTCAGAACGAGAGATGGTGTTATGGAGGAGTGCTCGTTCTGGAATTATGAAAATATTAAAAACAGCTTTTGGTTTCTGATCGTTGTTTTCTAGATGATAATAAAACATGAAGTTTTCTCATCATTTCTTCTTCCTAAAAAACTCAGGAAATATACTTAGATGTCAAAAAAAACTTAAGCGACGTAATTCACGAACTTATTTTTTTCACCAAAATCGATCATTTGCTGTCATAAATAATCGATTTTCGTACAAAAACGAGGTTCAAAAAATGTGTCAGATAAGCTTTTTTGGCGGTTATGGCTCGATGTATTAAAATAGTTAAGTTGACCGCCAGCTGCGCCAAGGGTTAAAGTTTCTCCCCTTTGGACTGCTCGTGCCGCATATCGGTATAAGAAACAATGTGTTTTTTTTTATACGGGATGTAGAATATGTTCAGTCAGCAACTTTGTAGAAAGGCAAATATTTCTGTGGAACATATTAACCCTCTAAATCCCCGACATAAATAAATAAATTTTGGATCTATTCTAAGAAATCGTAAGAACAGCCCTAAAAAGGTGGAAGGTGAGGATGAAATGTTTTACAAAAATGTCATAACCCCGTAATTTTGGAAAAAATCTCGAAATTTTTATAAGTGTCATTAAATTTTTTAATTAAAAGTTAATTGGAGAAAAAATTTTCTTTGTACGCAATTGAAATTTTTTGTGTCTTAAAAATATTCGTAAATCAAAAAAATTAGAAATGTTTTGTTAACAACCATACTTTCAGTATTCGCTTATTTATATCTCTGATAGTGGTGTCAATTGAAAAACGTATAAGGCTGCACAGATTTGCTTATTCTTTTCTTCTACTTAAATAAACGTGAGTGAGTGAGTGCATGGGTATGTGTGTGTGTGAAAGAAATCCTTGCGACGATTACACATATTTTTTTTTTATTTGCTGTATTGGCAATTTCATTATGCTCTTAGCACGATTGGTCGGTTGAAATAGCTGGTGATAACGAGTTAAGCTTTTTTTCTTCACCTTTATTTTCCTTTAAATAAAATGAAACGTGCTTTTAAAACCTTTAAGAAAAAAAGCTAAAATAAAAAATAAGATTAAGAAAAGTAGAAAAAAGATGTATAGTCCCAAGAACACGTTTCGCGCCAAATATTTTATTTTCTAGAACAGATAAAGTTTTATTTCACTATTCCAGTATTTACTATAATACGATACGTACGAGTACAACTACTCCATATATTTATTCCATGTTTAAAATTGTGAAATAGACAAGAACAACTGCAGTCACAACAACAAGGAAAAAATTTCCATATGAATAGAGTAGCACCTGAAAAAAAAAAAAATAAAATAAAATAAAATTGTTTATCCTCTTGAAACAATCTTGAAATTGTTAAAACACGCGATATTTCTGTAAATTTTTAACAAGTACATCTTGCTTCTCTGCCATTTTAGAAGTGTGCAAACAAACCCATCGTAGTTTTTTGCATTTGCCTTTTAATCAAGCTTTAGAGATTTTTAGGTTTTCAAACGAGGGTCGCAAGTTGGTAGAAATTTCAATATAAATTAATTTACTTTGAAATCTTTTTCTTGTTTTTTTTAAGGTTCATAGTAAAAAGTTAGTTTTTGTATTACACACTTTTTCCACTAATTAAAAATAATTTGTTTAAGTTTCAATTAAATAATATTTATTTTAATGGAAATTTATTTGTTGGGGGTTAAGCATGTCTACATGCATTTCATTGGTGCTTTGTCAAATCATCAGTAGACTTCTCAAATAGGTTTTGCAAGTCTGTACATAATTGAAATTTATTTCAGAACTCACAAATTATAAAATTAAAATTTCAAGATCACAAAATAATAAAATAAAAAAAATATTATTATGTGTGAATTCAAAGTCTGTGCATAAGATAAGAAGAGGTTTTTTTGTGGCTGTTCGAAATGTGTGGTTGAAGTCTACTGATGATTTGGCAAAGCACCAATGAAATGCATGTAGACATGCTTAACCACCAGCAAATAAATTTCAATTAAAATTAAATTATAGACAATATGTCAAATAATAAATTCCTTAGAGCCAATTTCACCAACTTTATTTTTCCATACAAAAATTTATGAAAATCGGCATTTAAATATGAATTGATATTTAAATAGAGGTGGTGAAATTGGCCCTTGAAGGTGTACATAATAGAACTTAATTTAATAATGTGAAAATAAATGTGAAAAGTAGAAAAATGTTGAAAAACGTTGGTCATTGTCATTACAGTCGATCCATATATCGAGCCATAACCGCCAAAAAAGCTTAACCAACACCTTTTTTGAACCACGTTTTTTTACGAAAATTAATTATTTACTGTCGCTAGTAGTCGCTTTTGGTTAAAAAATTCAGTTAAAAAATTATGTCGCTTAAGCTTTTTTTGGCGGTTATGGCACGATATGCCGGAAGTTATTAAGTGGTTACACAAAAATGTTTAAACGTTTCTTCTCAATTTAAGTTAGGATTGGGCTGCTCTATATATGTATATGGAAAAATATATGGAAATTTCGATTTAGATGATCGTTCCCTTGGAATCAATTTGTTTTGTAAGCTTATCTATTGTTTAACTGTTAAGTTCACAGCTCAATTTTTTCAAAACTTACTTTAAGTTTGTGTTAATTTCCATAGTTTTTTTTTGGGTGAGAGGTGGGGTGGATGGTTTACCACCCAAAACTCCACTGTTGACAACTGCACATACATTTAAATAGTTATCCAGCCATGAACGCCATTTTGTTCTCTGGTCTTAAAAAATGTTCGCATTTATTTTCATTATTTACTGACTTTCAAAATGAAATCGTTCGTTATCTTTGTTTCTGTTATTTGCACAAATACCAAGAAATAAGACTAAATACGAGCATAAATTATTTTGTTGCTTTTTAAGTTCGAGTGTAATTGTGTGCAAGTATGTGTGTGTGTTTATGTACTTTCTACAGGCCATAAAAATTATTATCAGAACAACAATGAACAACAACCTTCTACACAAAAATTTACAAAGCCAACAACGACGGAAGAATTGCTCCCAACGACAAACAACAACACGTACAATTTTGTTTTATATTTATATTTTTATCGCAATTTGAAAATTTTTATTTAACTTTTAATTTATTTTAATTGTGGGCGTTTGTGTTTTTATCGCTTTTGTGTTCCATGGGCTCCTTATTTTTGAGAATTCGATAAAAAAAAGTCGATAATTTAATTTTTTTTAAATTTATTTTCCATCATTAGCTGTGGGTGATTACATTGCTTGATTTCTATCCAATTACAACGAATAACTACGATAATTCACACTGCCCATGTTGTGTTTGCTTTATTCTCATTCATTGTATGTGATTTTACAAAGCTTAGGACCTAATTGTATAAAACATCTCGTTAAGGTCCAAATTCACAGTCTATAGTTAACTAACGATTTTCTTAAGGGCCACTCAGACTATTATACTTTGTATTAATACATGTCAAAAGTTCAAATAATACGTGCAGGTGCGATATTGCGAATACAAAATGTCATGATGAATGATAAATAATACGATAAAAATTTGACATCCCATAAGACTTGACCATTTTTTGAAAATTTTCTAAACGATAATACTTTTCATCTGTTCAGAGCTACATTATTACAAAATCAAGTAATAAACAAACTCACAAGTCTTCTGTTTCGACGCCGATGCCGTGCCGTCGTTTATTTTATGTGTCTTCGTCTCAAACCGGCTATAAATATTTAATATGCTTATCGTATTGAATAAGTTTTCGTGTAAGCCATGTCTGAAAATTAACGAAATTATCGTATTTTCCTTATTTAAATCAACTGCTTTGACCGCCGTCTTTTGTATTTTCGAAGGCCGACACGAACACAGCGTACATGCAACTGCTCTGCCGCCGGAAGTCACGGATTAATGTAGGCATGTTAATCCTCAACAGCTGTTTGCCTTATACTTGTGTTTTTAACGTAATTTGAGGTGTGATGCTGTGAACATAAAATGTCACTTTACGTTAGATTTTTTGACAGTCGAAACAAATGTCTTTAGATTTCTTTCTCGTAAAGTGTGATGAAAGTCTTTATACATGTATGGCCCTTTATCAATATCATTGGTTAAACCAGCTTCATTAGTTAACTAAAGACTGTGAATTTGAGCCTAAGTGATAAATTATATATGAAACACATAAATTAAAAATTGCTTATGGTTTCTATACAAAACGCAAATATTGTCAAACGTTTGAAAGGTTTGACGTTTCAAAATCATGTTTTTTTTAAATATTTTTGAAATTTTTTTCTTCTTTTTTATGTATAATTTGCTTAAAACATTTATGCCATTAATGCCTAAATTATTTCTGTATTAGTGAACTCACATAGTAAATGTTTAAATTTTAATTTGTTCCTTATCATAATTAGATTTACATCTACATACCACCCCACAAAAATAAAGCCCTTTAAATGACATGCAAACGAAGCGGAAATGTAATCAACCTACAACAATGTTTTTGAAAACATTTAGATAAAATATGTAACAAATAACTGAATACATTTTGTTTTTATGATTTGAAAGTTAAACAAAAAATTGTGTTTTTTTTTCAAATTAAGAAGAGTTTTTGCAACAAAGTAGCGAAACTACATGCAGTTTTTAATGAAATAGTAATAAAACTATGAATATTAGTTTTGAAACACACCAAAACTAACAGCGAAAAGCCACAGGCTGGTATAAAAACTGATACAAGATAAATATCGTTAAAATGTCATTGCATGTCAAGATAAGTATTTGAATAGCACCAACAACAAAATAAAACTAACTAATATCCTTATGTAACTTAAACAAAAATTGGAATAAGATACAAAAACAGATTAAATTCAAGCCCAGCTTAATTTTAATAAGCAACAAATAAATATTTCTTAAGCTTGTAGTACGATTGGAATCAAAACAGAATTTCAGTACATTTTACTACATTGAATTCTTTTCACATAAACGTAGACTTAAAAATTTGCTCAAAAAAATGTATGGCGGCGGGAATTTTCTTTAAAAAATTTAACGATAAAATAAAGAATATATTGCTAGCAAAAATTCTGAATCCAAAAAGGTTGTCGATATCAAAAACTTCTTAAGACTTCAAAGTTCAAATATTTCTGGTGAAAAGATTTTTTTTTTTAATAACGAGTATATAGTGAACCTTTAAAATTTTTGATGATAATTTTTTTAACAAAATACTTTAAAAAAAACAACCGTTTTAATTTATTTATTTCATGTATCGATTTTTTTTTTTTGCAAAAAATCATATATTTAAAGATTGTCATTATAGATAAAATTTAATTTGAATGGAAGTTCATGTTTTCAATTTTAATATTCGTTTGTTTTTATGGTAATTTTTAAGTTGTGGTATCACCTCTGAAAAAATGTACGGATGGATATTGGGGGCGAATTGTGTTTGTTTTTTATTTTATTTATAATTTTTCAGAGATAAAGATTTAAATTTGAATGGCAAAACTGGTTGCGGTAGATTTCAATTATGACACGTGCTTTAAATTTCACAAAAGAAAATAACAAATTATCTGTTAAAAATAAAACAGCAATACAAAATTAATTTTTATTGTAAAGTTAGCGTTAAAAAAAGAAGAACTTACTTCATGCTATATTTTGCAGAGAACAACAGGTACTTCAAAAGGACTTAATGATTCCCTGACCTCTCTTTGAAAAGTCTTAATTCAGCTAGAGAAAAGACAGTGGAAGTTCGTCGGCGACAAGAATTATAATCTTTTTACTATTGTGTCGAAATATTTTGTCAGAACAATTGAGAAATCACCAAAAATTATTTAATAATTATTATTAAAAAATTTGCCAAGTTGTTTTTTCAAACAGGTTCCCCGCAGTATTTGTAATAAATTAATTGATTTATTTCCCCTTCAATTTTTATTATTTTTATTAATTGTGTTCCTAAACCAGTTACCTTTTTTTAAATATTTATATTCTCAAACACACAATGACTTTTAACAATATTTATTGCTTTTTGTATCACTTAAGATATTTAAAATCTTATTAAAATTGCGTAAGCCCATAAATTGGTATTGACAAATTATTTATTATTATAATGAGAAAAAAAAATCGATTAAAATTTGTTTAAAAAAAAGAAAAGAGGTTAGCTATGCTGCTTCGCTATATAAAACAAACTTAATGTGTTAAATAATAATGCAATAAAATTATATTATATAAAACGTTTCCATTTATATCCCATTATTTTGTTTCCTAGCGTCATAGTACTCTGTTCAAAATTTCACGCGAAATGTTGACATAATCCATATAAAAAAATTTCACATGAAATATTCATGAAAAAATGTTGCAAAACATGTACTCTGTTCAACTCGTGAAAAATGTATGATGTAAATGTATCTGGCAACATTTTCTTGCAATCTACAAAATAATGGGACTGGCATTTGTTTCGCGTGAAATATTGACAGCTGATATTTTTGTTTACAAAAGTCGATCAATGTTGCATACTTCTAACCAATAAAAGCGAATATTTTATGGAAAAAGTAATATGAGCATCACTTGTAAAGCATTGTACTCTGTTCACAAATTCGTGCGAAATGCTGTCAAACTACATATAAAAGTATTTCGTATGAAATATTTGCGAAATAAACTTGCAAAAGTAGTACTCCGTTTTTATTGCGAAAAACACGTAAAATGTATCTGGCAGCATGTTTTTCCATGCAATATGACTCTGGCATAATTTTTTTCAGCTGCGAAAAAACATGAGCAGTAATTTTTTCGCACGGAATTTTAACAATGCTGCATACTTTCTACCAATAAAAGCGAGAAATTTATAAAAAAAACCGCGAAATAATCATTGTTGCTGAAATTTTTTCGCAGCTTCGAACGAGTACTCTGTTCATATTTGTGAAAAATGTTGAGCAACATTGATTATTTCATACGAAAACTTTGACATGTAAACAATATTAACTAGCCCTGAAACTATGCTAAAATTTCTTATGTTTTTAAAAAACGCCCCATGTGTTTGTTGTAAATTCCATGTGAAATAAGTGCCACCTGTCTTATTTCCCATGAAAACACAAAATGTTGAAAATACATTTCATATGTTTTCCCCAAGATAAGTAGGGTACTATTTCTGCAACATTTTTTCATGAACAATTCGTGCCAATTTTTTCATATGAATTTTGACAGCATTTCGCGTGAAATGTTGAACATAGTACCAGGCTTTATAGACGATCGGCTGTGTTCTCTGGTTTGTGCTCATGTGCAAAAACAATACAAAAACAAATTGAGCAATCGTTCTCTTTAAAGATTGAAATAAAACAAAATCCAACAATTCATTTCGTTTGTATTCGTACTCGGGTTTTAAGTACAAAGAAATCAAAACAAAAATAAATTTATAACTGTAATAGTGTCGACTATTTTCGTTACGAAAATCATGTCCTAGCTCCTGTGTCGTGAGATAAATAGCATAGCTATAAAAACCAGCTGAACTGTTATACATGAAATATTTCATATATATATTTTTAAATGTTAATAATTTAAATAAAAACTAAATTAATTAAATATATAAATCTTTCATTATAAACTCGAATTACAAGTTCAAAGCGTTTAAAAATGTTTATAAGCTTCTCATAAGTTCCATGGCGTTACAATAACACATTAAGGCCTCGATTATCCGCGATTCGATTAACCGGCAACGTCGATTATCTGGGAAAAAAAATTGAAATTGGTTTCTTTTTGTCCATCGATTTACTTTTTTTCGGTCAATCGTGATTACCTCTATCATCCGGGATTGCAAGCACGCAACTTTGTTCAGTCAAGACATTTTTTTCCTCAACTAGATAAATTGGGATTGACGAACACGTGGTTCCCACAGCAAAAAGGAATGGCTCATATTGTTTTTATTTATTTAATA
Source organism: Nowickia ferox (assembly GCA_936439885.1). Classification (NCBI taxonomy): domain Eukaryota; kingdom Metazoa; phylum Arthropoda; class Insecta; order Diptera; family Tachinidae; genus Nowickia; species Nowickia ferox. Next base: position 105,389,283 of record OW387026.1, read on the forward strand.
AAAAAACAGTCAAAGAACATCGTTTGACTATTATTTTTCTGCGCCACCCTTTTTAAACTCAGACATTAAATAACTTTATTAATAGATATAATTTAAAAGGTGAATTAAATTCTTTTAAGTTACTGCATGCAGGATAACTGCATGTCATATTGTTGGTTTAATATCTGCTACAGCAGTTGAATTCTAGCGTGTGTGTGTGTGTGGCCAATATGTGTGGCTGTTGTGGCATTGACTCTGCTCTTGCATATAAAATAAAAGAAAAATAAAAAAATAAACTTCAAAAAAAAGCTGTTGAATTTTATTAACATTTATAGCTTTTGCTTTTTTAATTTTTTTTTTATTACAAATTTCTTTTTTTTCTGTTGTCTGCGGTTTGTTGCTTGCAAGTTTATACCTTTTTTGTCACTTTGCAGACAATTGGATACAATATGAAATTGAATTGTTGCACTTTATTAAAAAACAATAAAAGTTAAAAATAAAACAAAACAAACAAAAAATAGAAATATTATTATCGTAATTTTAAAATTTACACATCAATGAATTTAATTGCTTCACTAAGAGCCGTTCATAAGCGGTATGAAAAAGAAGTAATCCAGGAATTAATAAAAAAAAAACCGTTACAAATGTCGCACATTTTTATGAGTATAAAAACTCATCAATTGATGGTACAGTGGGATTCGACTCATTATGAACGGCAAATTAATAATTTGTTTACTGAACTTACTTACTTTTTTGTGACTTCATTTCTAACAATTTATTTGAGTCAAATAGTTGCCCATTACTTTAATATAAAATTTGTTCTTGGAGTAGCACCCCACGTTCTGTGCTATTTAAATTAAAAAGAGAACACAAATAAAATCCGTGTTATCTGCATAATTAAAAAGATTTCTTAAGGCCGTCGCTTGAAATAAAAGCCGTGTTATCTCGCATATAACAGGTAAAAAATTTTTTAGAGGCAGTAGAATATTTTTAACTTTTTAGCCTTTATACAAGTATATGCTTTAAACGGCAGAAGCCTTCAAAGGTACTTTAAGTTATTATTTATATATTTTCTGTAGTTTAATTTTCATATACGTACATAACTATTTTATTTATTTTTTACTTTTATAAAATTCTTATAAATTTTCCTCTTCTGCTGATTTTACAAGTTAAAAAAAGTACATCCATTTATTTTAAGTTTGCTCCACTGTGCATTCGTAGTAGTAGTTGGCTATTTTTTCGCTCAACCACATTTTTAAGCTGCCACAGCTCATGAAAACATGTTTTGTTTGTGGCAAATAATATCATGAACTCTTTCGAACTATAAAATATGCAAATTTAATAAACTTTCAGTTTTTATTGACATGTTGAAAGAACATTTTTTATTTAAATGCTTTTTAATTAACATTGTGTTGCAACTGGTCAAAGATTTATGTTTATAGTTTAGAAAAGCTTAATGCACTTATCTACATCTACATACATATGCATATAAATTTAAAAAAAATTATTAATAAAAAAATTTTTTTAATAAAAATTTATTAATATTATTAAAAGTTCTAAAAATTTATTAATCAAAAAAAAAAAAAAATTAACTGCCTTATTCATAAAAAATAATTCAGTTTTATTAAGCGCTTATTTGACATATTTCTATGGGAAATTTGTCAAATAAACCTGTAATAAACCTAAAATATTTTTTATGAATTAGACCGTAAGAAAACAAGCTTCTAAATTTTAAGAAAACAAATTTTTCGATTAATAAATTTCTAGAAAATTGTTTTTTCTTAATATATATTTATAATCTTGTTTTCTTTACAAGCAACGTTAAAAGCTCTAATTTGGTATTATAAAATTTTTTTTCTTAAAATTTATTAATCGAAAGAAAATTTTCTGAAAATTCATTATACCCAAAAAATTTTTAAGCAAACAAGCTCCCAAATTTTAAGAAAAAAATTTTTGTTCTATTAATAAAAAATTTTTTTCTGAAAATTTAAAAGCTTGTTTTATCAAAAAAAAATTTTTTTTTGATTTAATGAATTTTTTTCTATTAATAGATTTTTATAAAAAAAATTTATAATCCCAAATTAGAGCTTGTATATTTGTAAGCTTGGGTATTATGTTATTTAGCTAATAATATCTGGAACAATCTTATTCACCCTTATCGGGAATAAGAGGCGAACAGTTTGTTCGCCAGAAATATTTCCCATGAAAAATAAATGGTGAACAAAATTAGAAAATAGTATAGAGTCACAACAACAACGCACAAATTGGTAATTGCAATTTTAGGGAAAGTGAACACATTTCACGTGAACTTTTATCCCCGATAAGGGTGATTGTTGATATAAGTTTTTATCGAAATCACTTATATTAGGTCTGTTCACGTTCACAGCGGTGATTTTTCTTTACATGTAAATAATTTCAATAAATTCACTCTTTTACATAACTGTATTTTTGCACGGTTTTTTGATTTTATATTCAAATTAGTTTGGCAATATATGAAAGTATACAACTTTACTTTTCGATTTATTTATTTTTCCCAATATTTATTTTTTAATAGATTTTATTGTATCTTTTAAATTAATAGTATTTTTATATTGAATTTAGCCACAATGAAAATGCATTTATTTAGATGCCATTTCTAAATGCGGCTAAAAATTCAATTTATTTAAAATAATTTTAAATAGAAAATATACAAATGAAAAAAAAAAAAATTGCGATAAAAATCAGCAATTAAAATATTTATTATATGAAATGAAATAATATGAATACAAAATATAAAAATAACAATAACAACATTTTATAAGTTAGTTTAGGATAGTTGTTATTAACATTTTAGTTATTCAGTAAATATTTTCTATATAAAAAAAATTTTTACAATGAATATACATAATTGCAAATTAATACTTGTATAATGAAAATGTAATGAAGGAATATAATGTTATTAAGAATTTTGTGAATATTATTTTAAAGCAAAAAGAAATAAGAAATCGATCTTCTGCAAAAGTTGTTGTAATTGAAATGAACAGAAAAGGTGTATTTACTTTATAAGCCCCCTTATCGCGGTTTGCGTATTTTGACTTCGACGACTTTTTTTTAATAAAATAAAGAACATTGCAAAATTTTTTTATCTGGGACCAAAATGTTGAAATCGAAAACGAATTACGCCAATCTCGATAAGGCCCAATATTATGTTGTGTTTACAGCTGATATCTAAAATTCTTGCTTTTGAATTATCAGACTCCATATTAAAAAATATGGTAAGACCGGCTACTGAAATTCATCTCATAATGAGTACGTACGAAGCTTTGTTCTGCAACTAATAATCTGAATTCATGCTTGCCACTAGAGATGAGCGATACTGTGATTTTTTAATAATGCTGCTCCTAGTGAACGTGATTTCTAAATCTTTGTTCTTTTAAATTGTGACTGTGATCACAGTTTAGCAGTATTTTGCTTGTAGCAGTTCTGTTATTTTGAGAAAATCTAATAAAAAGAGTAGCAGTGAAATAAAACATTGACTGTGATCACGGTTTAACACATTTCAGATTTCTGCTTAAAAGTATTTATTAGTATATTTTTTTTTGATAAATACTAATAACAAGAGCGACAAGAACAAACAAGTAGCAATCAACCCAATCCAAATATGGAATATTGTCCTAAAAGCGGCAGAGAGACAATAAAAAAGGTGAGAGCTATACATAGTTGCCAGAAAGGCCGGTTTGACACGATTTGATGATTTTCTCTCGACAAAAGCAGAAGATACATATAAAAAATTAATGTGGTAGCTTTATTTACTGTAAAGTAAGCAGTTTGTATGAAATAACTATATTTCCAAAACCTGTTACTTGATAAATTCAGTCACAGTTGTGATTAGTGATCTTTTAATCGCTGTGAAAAAGTAACAGGCTTCGAAATATCGCTCATTTCTACTTGCCACACTAAAAAAGCTGACTACGTGTTGAACTATTTATGTATAATTTTTTTCAGTGTTTTTAATAAAATTAAAACAATTTTAATTTATTTACTTACTGCATAGTTTTAATGAAACAACCCCTCATGGCGCCTGAAAGAAGGAAATTATTTAAAAAATATCGTTATTGTTGTTCTTTGGAGGATTTCATAAAATTTCTTTGCTTGTCTTGCTGAAGCCACACCACCACCCACCAATACCGGCTTTTTCCTACACATTGAAACAGAAAAGTAATCATATTTAAACAATATTAATTCTACATGTATTCGTAATGTTCATGTTGTTTGTGGCAACACTTTATTATTTCATTTTTTTTTTGTTGCCATCTCCTCCATTTTTATTTGAATGTTTTTTTGCTGTTTTTTTTTTGCTTTTTGTCTTCTGGCTGATGCTGCTGCTGCTGTTGATGATGGTGTTTTAGATTTATTACATCCTAATGTCCTATCAATGCTACAGATATTTACAACAAAGCAACAGCAAAAACACTCAAGCTAAAATGCAGCCATGGCTAAGCAACAATATTGCAACGTGATGCAAGCAAAAAAAAAAGTGGACTGCAAAAAAGGAACAACAGATTCTTTATTTTTGTACATTTTGTTATGCTGCATTAATGGATACATCACAGTGCAAACAAACACATCCGCATACACACAACCATCACTCTCCGGCTCACGCATACACACACACACACTCACAGATGCACAAACATTAATGCCATGTGCTTGCAACATTAAAGGCCATAAAGCACATTGAATACAAGTTGCTGTGATTGGTCTACTAACTGATGGTATGGCGCCGCCCATATCTGGTTTTGTTGTTTTTTCTTCATTGCTGCCGTTGTTGTTGTTGTTGTTGTTGGTAGAGTTTCTTATTTTTTTTTTAAATTCTATGCTGCCAGGCAATGTTACTTATCTTATGTTATCTCCGCTTTTTTTTTTAGTTGTGAACTCTTGTGGTTGTTGTAGAGTTTCTACACCATCGCAAAACACTGAAATAAAACAACTAAGCACCAACAACAATAACACCAAAAGCAACAACGACAACAACACTATTGCAAACAGCAACAACAGTAACTACAAGCACCAAATAAATATTGATAGTGTATAAAGTTTTTTTTCGTATGTGTGTTTGATTGTTGTTAAGCTAGTTTTTTTTTTGCTTCTTGTTTTATTTATTGTAACCGAGGTTGTGTATCCGTGAGATATTGGTGTAAAAATATTGAGGAGCCAGAAAAAAAGAATGGCGTTCTAAATTTGCTTAAAAGTTGTAGTGTGTGTGTGTATGTGTGGTGGGGGACATTGATGTATTCGATTACTTTTGTACAGGTGTTGATAAAGCAACAAAACTATCATGGATGTAAATGCCTGCACACTAATGTGTGCATACATACATATCTTTACATTAATATAGAAAGGCCCTAACTCATTATTTTTTTTAAATTAAATTTTTGCATATTTCGATACATTAGATGCTCTACTAAGGAAATATACAAAAATCCCGATTCAAAAATAATAATGAGTTAGGGCCTTTCTATATTAAGGTAACGATATGTACATATTAATGAGGCAATTTATGATTTAATCTGAAATTATTCAAAGATTTTCTTAAGTAAGTGTGCAAATATTTATAACGTACAAATACGTGTACGCTTAAAAGTCTTAATAGCTGGAAAGACAGTTTGTCAAGTATATGTTTGAGAAAAAAAAAAGTTTTTGAAATTTAACATCAAATCAATACAACTAACACTGTGCAAAACACTACCATTATCATTCGTTATACCCAATATAAAATTAAGACAGTATTCGCTATACCTATAGGGTTGCCAATGTAAAAAATTTGGAAGTCCGTTATATTAGATTTTCGTTAAAGCCAGGTTCGTTAGATGTACCGAAATTTGCCTGTACATACATAAGTACATTAATAGAATTTTGGCATTTCTCTACAGTTGGTAGAAAAGAGACTTTCTTAATTTTCCTCATTTTCGCCATTTGTTTTTAATTTTCAGCAAATACTATCTCAAAACTGGAACTACAAACATAAAATATTTACATATGTACATAGTTATTTTGTTTTGTCTTAAATAGAACCAAAATAAGCAAAATAACGGACATGTGCATGATTAGTAAAGAACAAACGACAATGGCAAGACTGTTGTAATTTAGAAATTGTAAATTTGAACTTTAATTAAAACAGCTTTCAACAAATTGGAGTACGATGAATCGAAACAATTCACATATTCCATTTCCATTGAAATATACAACTATGGACAAATAATAGCGCACATAAGAAGTCTATCAGGCAGCTCATTGTTTCTGAAAAATATTTAATACGTATGTGAAGAAATATTTTAATGGAAAAGTTCCATTAATCTTTTCACATGCTTGTTTGTGCAAGTCTAAAGTATTTTTCTTTGGACAGAGAAATAGCTCAGTTTTATTTCAGTTTCGAACATAGATAGTTGGTGCAACATGTTGTAGAAAAATAATCCGTATTTTAATTAAAAATGGCTAGAGGAGATCACTGCTCACTTGATAAAAGTAGATTTTTTTTATCTTTATCAAAAAGGCACATCAAATTAAAATCACCCAAATAATGGATTGTTCTAGAAATCATATCTAGAGCAATATCATCCAATGTGTTAGTTCGGATATAAATGTCCTCAACAAGAAAAAGAAACGAAAGAAACCGGCACGAAAGACGACAATATATGTGTCCTTAATTATGAAAGTGGTTTAAGTCATGTGCATTTTTGCTTCAAAATATTAAATAAATCTTAAAAAGCTTCAATAAATATTTAATATATATAAAATTAATTTATATTAATCGAGACTAGTACAACTTTAAATTAAAATGTTGCATAAAATAAAAATAATTTTTGATTTGTTCAAACGTAATCTACTAAATATCTCCACACGAGAAATATAGGACTTAGACCACTTTCATAATTAAAGGCACATATGAGTATAGAGTTATGGTAAAAAAAGTAAGCTAGATGATGAGCTTGGCCAGAGTGTGTCCAAGTGATTTGTACGAAGGCGCCTTCATGAAAAGAATCTGTATGAACGTGTTAATAGAGAGACACCACGGCTTAAAAAAAACATTTAGGCTCCTTTACTAAAGATATAAAATATTTGAAAATAATTATTTTTCCAAACGAAATCCAAATGAAAATCCTGATGGAAAAACTTAAAAAAAAAACGAATAATTTAATCCCCGTTGTACTAAAAAGACAGTTAAGCACGATGCAGGCAATTTGAAGGATTGCGGATAGTTTTGATGGCACGGGGATAGACCATTAGTAGTAGTTAAGGGCAATATGTATAAATTTTCATATCTTAACATCTTAAAGGACCATATTGCTTCGAGAAAATCCCTTTACACTGGATATTCATGCACGATAATGACCCCAAACATATAGCAAAGTGATAAATAGTTTTATTCATAAAAAAACATTACAATTCTTGATTCGCCGCCACAAGGCCCAGACCTTAATCTCATAGAAAAGTTGTGCAACGTTTTAAAAATGAAAGGTGGGCAAAAAAGTTAAAGAATTGTGATGAACTTTGGAAAGGATCGATGCCAAAGTTTAATAGAAAGTTTACCTCGCCGGTATGAAGCAGTGATGAAAAAATAAGGTATTCATATATTGCTTTTCAACAGATAATATTAAGTGCGCTATTTTGGATTCCAACTGAGATTTCGATAAAAATAGATTTAATTGAATTTTTAAATACATAATTTAATATTGATTTTTTTGTTAGTAAATAAATAAATTGATTAATTTATGCATAAAAATATGCTTCAAGATATTTTAGTTTTGATTGAATTGTAATACTATGCAATCCCTCTTATGTGCACTATTTCGGTGCCCATAGCTGTATTTATATAGAGCTGAAGTTTATATTAATTGATACCACACACAGTGGACCAAACACAAAAACGCTGATGATGAAGGTATGGCGGCATTCGAAAACAACATATTATTCGGTTCTGTCGCCAAAAAAAGCCGTTGCATCTCTCTTAGTGATATAAAATTATATTAAAAAAAGACTCTTTTGTCTTTAGTGAAAAATTGTAAATTTTAAGTTAAGCCCCTTTAGAGAAACAAGTGCGATGTGTGCAGATTACATTTGAATAAGTAAAATAATATTTGTATGTTAGTTATGCTATAAAACTCGATTAATATTAATTTATTTAATATTTATTAAATGTTTATTGAAGTTTTTTTTAAGATTTATTTAATATTTCGGAGCAAAAATCCACATGACTTAGACCACTTTCATAATTAAGGGCACATAGTGAGACTTTTTATTGGTTGCTCAAATGAATTACTACATAGTAAATACATTTTTATGTACTTGCATACATATTTACATACGGAGTTTTTTTAAACACAATTATTCTGTTTTTCTATTCAGCGATTAATTTCTTTTTTTTTTTTACTTGGGTTAACTTTTTTACATTTCAAAATAATTATGCGCATATATTCTAGATAAAATAAAATATTTTTTAAATTTAAAACTTGTTAATTAATATTATTGACTCCGTTTAACATGGTGTTAACATGCCCCATATTTGTTTTTTAATTTTTTTTTTTTTGCTAAAAAGCAATAGCAATAAAATCAACATAATTATGCTAATTTGTATTGATTATTATAAGGAAATGTTAAACGAAAGAATATGCAAAAAATAGAAATATATTTTATATAAAACGCAACTAACATTTTATTCTTTCTCTTATCAATTTCAGGTGAGTTCAGATCATAAATTCTTGTATTCTGTAAAAAATGGGTGAGTGAAAATATTTTTTTGTATTATATACCTAATCCTTATCATGGGCGAAATTGGGCCTTTACATAAAACTTTTGTAAACTATAATTCCCAAGATATTGATGTTTCCAGCTTTTTAAGAACTCTAAACATTTGTTTAGGTGTTATATATTAATTAGCCTTTGCATTATATTGCAGTGGGTGGGAGTTCTCTGCATGCCATATATTACATTGAAAATTTCTTTAAAAAAATATTAAACTTAGCAATTCTCAATCGGTTTAAATGAATTATAATAAAGTACATTTTGTTAAGTTCAAAACAAAAATTTTATATCAAACCAAGTGTAGCAAAAGATTCCTCAAAAAAAAGTCTACTTAAAATTAAAAAAAAAAAAATATTGCTCTTTTATGCAACACCGTTTGAAACCAGAGCGAATTCGACCCAGGTGACTTCATTTCAGCAGATGATGATCATCTGTTAGTTTCTCAGGTGTTATATCAATCAAAACGTTCGTAAATTTTTTTACACTAACAAATATATATATACAAGCTTTCATGCAGAGTTGCCTTTCATATTGAATTCGCTTTGGTTTGAAACTTGATTTAGCTAAAAAAAAATTAAGTCCAAGAAGTCACAAAAACGTATATACTTCGATATGCGAGGGTAGTTTGATAATTGCGTGACTTTCTGCATAATATAAATTTTTCCCCCCAAAAAAAAGCATTTTAATTCTCAACAGTCAACTCGAAATTCCATAAAAAAGTAAATCGTATAAGATTTGAGTTCCGCATTAGCGAAACAGTGTACCAAGGCAATTCAAAAAGTTGGAATTTAATTTTTTATGCAATATTTTCTAAACTGTAAACGGAAATATCACAAATGTAGCCTACATTTTTTTGCTCCTAGATAAAAAACTCACTTGTAAAAAGCTTTTTTTTTATCAGATCAAAAACGTTAGTTAGTTCGTCAACTTTGGTGAATACGCCCCCTTTAAAAATATAAACTCTAACTGAAGCTCACTGCATAAGACCCGATTTGAAAAAAGACAATGAGTTAAGGCGTTTCCTTATTAAGGTAACGAAACGTATGTGTAACAGAAAGAGTTCTTTATAAAAATATTGTTGTAAAAATTTTCTATACAACATATTGCGATTATTATCAGAATTCATGTACGTGCAACCAAGGTTACTTAAAGCAATATTCTGCTATGACTTCTTATAAGTTATCGAAGTTTTTAAATTTTCTTATTTCCAGGATTATGTGACACAAAAATATCTTATTTGTACAATATAAATACTCACACCAAATATAAACATACAATACACTCTCCTACTAAAAAATAAAGTTACTAATATTATATACGACTATGTAACAAAACATAAATATTCTTGCACTAAAATACACAATTGCAAATACATGTATAGAAATTTAATAAAAATAAAAAAACGTCAAAAAAGAAGCAAACATCCTGACTCCCACACTCTCACTCACTACTCACTTAATTTGTATCGGCAAGGAAAGCAGTTTCTTTAGCGGATTTTTGTTTGCCTGATAACCACAGCCAACATGAGTGAGTGGCATAAATGCGATGTCTTTATGAGAGATTTCACACAATACATGAGCATACATTTATTTACATACATATTTGTCTGTGTATGTGTATGATGATATGCAACACTACACATACATACATACATACATATATACACATTTATCATTCAGATTCATAAGTTTGCTTAAGTGTTTGCCGGTGTGGGTTGTTTTTTATGACTTCAAACTGCAATATTTAAGTCATTGCAAAAGTTATACATCATTCGTTGCTCCTTTTTTTCTCTCGTTTGTATGATAGTTTTTATTCTTCTTGCGCTTATGAGCAGCAGTTTTCTTATCGTACGAAACAGTTTTGTTTCCCTTGTTTTTTATTTTTTATTTTTGCAGTAGTAGTAATCTGCCGTTTTTATCAAGATTCACATTAAATTGTATCTTCCTTTCACTCACTACCAACAAAAAAAGAAGAAAAAAAATACAACACCACGCATGTAGTTTTAAAGGATATGCAGAGACAAGTGAATGTGCATGGATATATATGTATGTGATCATGTTCATGTGTGTGTGTGTGCTTTACAAATATGCACATTTAAGCTTTCCTTTTTACTTTATTCTGCCATATCTTTAGCTACAGTAATACAAATATGTGTACAGTTATAATTTTACAAACACACGCACACACACATCATTGAACGAAAAACTATCACTATCGCACTAATACAGGCATACATACATATAATAAAGACAATTGTATACACACATACGCAACATGTTGCTGTAATAATGAAACATGAGTGCATGCATTTGTATGCATACATATTTGTGCACAATTGTGTTGAGCGGGCAACTACAGTGGGCTTAATTAAATAAGGTTTTTTTTTGAAATATTTTCTATTTTGTTGGCTTATAACTGTCGTATTCATAAAAATTAATTAAGCTTTCCTTAAAGTTTAACAAACAAATTTCCATCAAAATTCTTTAGTCAACCAAATCTATTTTCTGTTACAAAATAGCATATTTTTATTTAATATATATTTATTTAAAGTAATCTCATAATATTCCATAAATTTTTTATAACTTAAAGTTAAAAAGCTTGTTGTAAGCGTTAACATGAATTTGGGAAAATTTACTCTTAGTACATTGAAAGAAGCGGCAAGATTTAGTACCCAATTTTGAGCAACTATTGACATCGTAAATTTTTTTTCTTATTGTTAGCTGTTGCTACATCCACTAGACCAGACAGCCCACTACAATTGAGACCATCAGCGCAAAAGTGGTGTAACGCTCATTTTTGATTGGTTGATGTTCTGGTGTTACGTTCATTCTTTACACTACCAACTATCAATACAAAATTATCTAAGCCACCTTTTGTTATTGAAAAGAAGATGGAGCTGAAAATCGGTTTTGCAGAGAAAATAATATAACAAAAAAATAGTGCAGTTAAATAATGAAAAAGTTTGGGGTTACACCACTCTTGCTCTGATAGATAGTATGAAATCGCAACTTACAAATTATTATTGCCGTTCACTAGCTTCATAGCGGTTGAGTTTGCGCCATAACATTTTCAACCAAAAATAGCTTGCAATACTAAAAAATAATTGGGTTGTGGGAAAGTTGGCTTGACTCTTAGGCATCCAAAATGAGTTGAGTTGAGAACGGCTCGTCGATTCTTCATATTAAGCGTGGCTACAAAAAACGCCTGCAGAAAGTTTATTATAGACATGAATTGCAAGTCTGAAATAAGAAATTATATATAAGCCGTAGAGTGACTTAATGAGCATTCAATAACTTTCCATTGCAAAGGGATTCGCTATTAATAAAACATATTCATTGATTTGCTGCTCCAGTGAGTCTATAAAGTTAAATACGTTGCTGTCACCGATGGACAATTTTCTTTGCTCTATCCTGCATGAGTAGTTCCAAACGATCTTTGAAGCCCACAGACCACTTAAATGAACGTTCGTGCCTGCTACTCTGTTTAATATTTCATGCAAAATTGAGACGAGCTGTTCACAAAAAACTGTTAGAGTAGTAGTAGTACTCTGTTCAAACAAATGTTGAAATGTATCTTCAACATTATAAAAGTCTGTCCCAGGATGTCGACAGCAACGTTCGATCGATTACTTATAATAAAAACAAATGTTCTTATTTTATTTTTGTTTTTAATTAAGCTGTCGATTGGATGTTTTCTGCCGACATCGTGGGACAAGCCGTAAGCTTACATGCGAAATAATATAAGCGTAATTTGTTTTACATGGAATTTACAACAAACACATGGAACGATTTTACAAATGTAAAATATTGTAGGATAATTTCAAGGGCTAGTTAATATTGTTTATATGCTACAGTTTTCATAAAAATTTTCGATTCTGCTGTACATTTTTCACAAATTTTACGCAGTATATTCTGCTTAACAATTGTAACAGATGGAAGCATACAAATTCACAATATTTCTAAGCAAAAACATTTTTGTTCGCCATTTCCCTGATTGCAAACAATTTTCAATGAAATAATTAAAAAATTTAAAATCTTGCGTCTTAATATGCATAAGTATGCATATGTTCGTATATTTATTGGTTTAGCCCACTGTATAGTATAATATCCATACATAAGTGCATGAGTGTGCTTTCCAAGTCTGGCAAATTTTATATAAATCTGCATATAAAAAGTGATTGTGAGAGTGTTTAAAGAGAAAATATGAAGAGGTATGCACGGAAGTGGTACATATGTATGTGTGCTTATGTTTGCTTATGTATGTGAGTACATTATCAGAATTGCATTTTGCTTGTGTTGTAATGTTTTCTCCGACTGTATTAGTAGTGCTGTTGTGTATGGACAAATTTCTACATGTGTGTTTGTTAACGCAACGCAGAGTGTGTTTGCTTGTGTGCAAGGATATCTTAAGTTTTACGTTTCATAAAATTTTTGGTTATAAAATTGTTACTCGCTGATAAAAGTAATATTTTCAAAATCGTGTTGGCTTGTATTCAGTTTCTTGTATGCACATGTGAGTGAGAATAAGTTTTCTTTTTTTTTGCAATACGAATACGTACTTAGTATATCATTTCTTAGCATGCACGAGTTAATATGAATAATGAATACATTTTGCTGCATCTTCTTATGCTTTTATAAAGCTTTTTAGTTGGAAGTTTTATCTATATTTTTACAATATTTGTAAACCCTTTACTTAGACTTTGAATACAGACAAAAAAAAAATTATTAATTTTCCATAAATTCAATGTTTATATTTGTAAGTTAAAATAAAAAACAATTTTCTATAATCAAAGTTGTTGTTTGTTCTCAGTGGATGTTTGTTGTTGTTCAAATATAAAGGATTTTGTTTGGGCTGTATGGGCTTGTTATTATCCCAAGGCATTGGAAACAGATAATTGTGTTAATGCTGAATATTTACTTGAGTTCATTAAGTTAAAAATTATTTGCTAAAAATGCTGTTTTAGTTTACGTTTATGCCGCGTTATCTTTTAATACATAATATTGTCAGTTTTTCCCTTCCAAGGCGAAAGATTGTTTTCAGATTTTTCAATAAACTGAATGAAAGTTTATTAAAGCAAAAAAAAAAAAAAAAAGAAAAAATACAGATATATAAATGTGCTGCATGTTAATATTGCAATAAAAACACCACTTTGTGTTGGCGTATTATCAAGATTCCATCAACTGACACAGAAAAATTTGAATTGCCGGGTTAATTCAAATAGTAAGTTAATAATAACACTTTAAAAATATATTTGAAAAAAAATAGCCAGACTCTATTGCTCAATTCACAACCTATTGTAGGAGTCATAGGTCGTACAAACAGTGTTGGTAATTTCTATAGAAACATTTGTTTATAAACAATGTTTATATTGAAATTACCAACAACGTTTGTAAGAACTACGACTACTACAATAGGTTGTGAATTGAGCAAATGTTCTTTAGTACTCTGTTCAAATTTGTGAAAAATTATGAGCAACATTTATTTTTTCATACGAAAAATTTGACATGTAAACAATATTAACTAGGCTACAATGCTACAATTTCTTATGTTTTTAAAAAACGCCCCATGTGTTTGTTGTAAATTCCATACGAAATAAGTGCCACCTATCTTATTTCGCATGAAAACTTAAAATGTTGAAGATACATAACATACGTTCTTCCCAGAGTACTATTTCTGCAACATTTTTTCATGAACAATTCGTGCCAATTTTTTTTACATGTATTTTGACAGCATTTCACGTGAAATGTTGAACAGAGTATCAGGTGAAGTCGGAATACGACACTTATAATTAGGACCAATAACTTCCCATGCTTACATGCAACTTCTATAAGAAGTGTCGATTCTCTGTTCAAGTCTATTTTAAATTATTATATTCATTTAAAACAGAGTTTATTTCAAATTAAGATTCCTTCATTAACACAAAAAAAGTTTTTTATGATTATGAAATAAAAAAATAAAAAATAATGCAGCAACGAAAATATTTACCAAAAATTTTCACTTTTAATGGCCGGAATGCTAGCTAGCACTTGCAAACTCTTAAAACAGCAACACACTCACTCTTCAAAGTCTTTATAAATAAATAAGCCTGCCTGCCCGCAAGTGCTTAAGCATGATGAAAGCCTTTTATAAAAAAAAACGTAATCAACTTCTTTTCATCATACACTTTTTAGTGAACTAAAAGTTCGATTACATTAAAAATGTCTTTGTTATCACAACCATAAAAAGAACCTTAGTAAAATGCAAGTCAACCCATTCACAGCAACAACCTCCGCAACAAATAAGTGAAATTTTTTATATATATAAATACGAGTAAGTATTAAAAAACAACCATAATAACACAGCAACAAAATAAAAAATAAAAAATAAAAAAAGAACTAACCTCGCCTAAAGCGTCCACTGACACATGTTATCAAAAAAGATAATAAAGACGCCAGGCGCGACATCAAAGGGTTTCTGCTGCTGCTTGTTGTTGTAGTTGTTCACTTTTTTTCTCCCTCCAAATTTATTTAATATTAAGTTGCCAGTGAGTGCCACAGCCAGCCAGCACTGTTTAATAACCGCAACAACAAATGCTATCACTAAAAGCTGAATGGATAGCAAAGACAAACAAACGGCCAGGCCAGGCCAGACCAGCCAGCCAACAGCATCAACTTTTCGCTAGATATTTTCTTAAAGAAATTGAACGTCATATAACCGATGGACATTTTTTTAAGACATCTGATAGATAGGGAGATGATATTATTTTATTTAAAAAAAAAATACTAAAGTTCTTTTGTTTTAATTTTATGTGTATGAGTCATGTGATTAATTTGAATTGAGGCGACATAACTACCGACCACCAGCATATAAAGGAATTTATTCATAAGCGATTAGTAAACAATTTTGGTTTAGTTGTGAAAATTTTCTATATGGGAACCGATTTAAAGAATCTCTTAACCCCAGTAAAAAAAAAATGGAAGTCAATCTGAAGGAACTACATTTTCATTGCTTCCAAAAAATCAGATATTTTTAATTTACTCATAATTAGCAGAAAAGCAAGTAGAATTTTATTTTGGTCGTAAAAAGCCTAGTAATTTACCTATAGGTTTACCTCATCTGCAATAATTTTTAGATACTCCTTTTTTAGACCTTTTAGGTCAGTTTAAGCGTGCATTAAAAAAACTGGTTTAAACTGAATTTAAGAAAAAAATTGATTTTCGATTTCTTCCCCGTACAGTAAATATTTCGTTTTAGTTATCTAGAAAAACAGGTTTTTTTTAAAGGATTGCAAATATTTGCAGCTAAAATATTTCAAATTCGGAGGATAACAATCGATTGTCTTAGAGAATTTAATGGTAAAGCAACGTGGCGGAGATAAGGGGAAAATTTCCCATAGTGCGATGTGTTGATTATATTGCACCATTTAGAGTATGTGGTATAAAATCTATCATCAGTTCATTAGAGGGCTTGCTCAGATGGACGATTATGTGCACGACAAAAACCAGCAATCTGTCTATAAGTTGCGCAAATATATGACAGCTTTTCAGAGTAAATCTCGATGATTTGGTACGGTTGTTCAACCGTCAATCTATGATGAACAGCCAAAGTATACTAATCGTAAATGTCAAAAAGTGGGAGCAGGGGTCTAATCGTCGCTTTCGATAACGAGCTGATTCGATCAAGTTTTTTCATTTTGAGATTATGGTATTCGATATCGAACCATATTATTACATTCTTCGATAGCGAATGCCATAATCTCAAACTGAAAAACTTGATCGAATCAGCTCGTTATCGAAAGCGACGATTATAGTATTATAGTTAGTTCGACAGTTAACCCTTTCTTAAGTTCTATCAGGCTGGAAAAATACACCCTATATAAGATCTACGTAAAAGCCAAATATACAATTTGCGAGCTTTTACAAAAGAGCTTTGTGTTTCCACATGGACAAGAGCACAACAGCCAATCAGACAAAAAAAAATTACTGAGAGTTTTCTGCAGCATGATTCATCCATTTCGAAAATTTTGTCTGGAAAATCCCAGCTACTATTAATTTTACAAGCGGCAGCAGCTCAGCGGCAAATGATTACAATTTGCTGTGCCTTTTTAATTGCTTAATGCAATTCTTACGTTCAACTCCATATGGAATATGTTATAGCTTTTAAATTTTTTCTTTATTTCTATTCTAATAAATACAAGTATACTCTTTGCTTTTATTATTCATAAAACATGATGTGGCAATGTGGCAGCTTAGTTCAACTTTGGCTGAAAAATTAAAATAGTTGACATCTTAGTTCGATTTTGTTCGCACAAAATATAAAATTTAAGCAATTCAAGCTGAGAGTTGTTCGTAAAAAATATTTTCTCTCTCTCAAGAAGAGAGATGTGAAACTACATATAAAAAAAATTTATCCGGACAAAAATTTTGTTCGGAAACCAGTTTTAGTTGTAACAGTTCTTAACGCTTAACGCCAACGTTTGTCGTCGCGATTGTAGCTGGCAAACAAGTATTTGTATTACTACCATTTAATTTGTTTGAAAATTGCTTACAAAGCAAAGAAGGAAAATTTGCTGCTATTAGTTAGCTTTAACGAATTATGTATGTATTACAAAAAAAATGTATTTAAAATGTTTTTTTTTTTTTTGATTAAGGACAAATTGCCACCCAAGTCGCAACTCCACCAAACCAAAAAGCTAATGAAACAATCCCCATAAAAATTACACCATAATTTTCTTGTTTTAATTTCTTTCCTCTACCCATTATGTGGGTTAAAGTGTTCTGAGCTTTTTTTGTTCTTCCAAATACATAAAAAATTAAAAAAAAAAATATTGATTATATTCGATTTTTCCGACTCGCTCTGTTTACTTACCACTGCTGTTAATTATTATCATTTTTATAAATGCTAAATGCGGCATTTTCTTTTTATTCGATTTTATTTTAGTTATGAGGGCTATTTATTAGATAGTCGCCTTCATTGTTCCTTTGGTAAGTGAGAGCTTGTTTGCGTTAGATAAAAGTGCCGACCGTTATTTATATTTACCTTGTTTAGTTGGTTGGTTGGTTGGTTGGTTGCCGATGGTCTTAAACGCTGACGCCACAGCGCCTGCATCGATTTGATTAATTATGATAAAATTGACAAATTTCTATCGTTTTGTTTAAATTAATATTACAAATTATCTATCAAACAGAAAACAAAAATGTCCCTGGTCTCCAATTCAAATATGATTAAGTGCATGCATTACTTAGTCAGGTTTATTAGCTTTTTTTTATTTTTATTTTTTTGTTCTTAAGCATTTGGAATTTTCGAAAGAACATTTATTACATTTTATCATTTATAATACGTAAAAGTAAAAAGTAATTAACAGGGTTTATTACTTTTGGTTTATTTATGGATTGACTACTTTGTTGTTTCCTTCAATGGAAGGAGGGTATGCTGGCGCCAAGTTATCGGTATGTTTTGGGGGTCTAGTTTTATTTAAGTTAAACAATAAAATCGATTTTTTTAAATCGATATCTTATTATAATGTAATATTTGTAGGCCGTAATGACTTGCAATATATCGATGGCTTAATACGAAAAAGGCGCAAGTTCAATTTTCGATATTTTACAGAAGAATAAACTGAATAAAAATTTAAGCATTTATATGTCAGAATAATTGTTTAAGTGGTCATAAAAAAATTTAATTTTTTAATTGTTACTTACTTAATTCTTTAAAATTATACTTTGGCTACTAGAAAACGTTAAGAACGAGATTTCGAAAAAAAATTTAGAAACGCATCGATGTATAGGGTGTTTTTTTTGAGTGTCACAACTTTGACTTGGCATCACTGCTTTATTTGAGCATCCATTTAACAGCTGATAGTTGCTTCTTGTTTAGTTGGCTTTGAAATTTCATTGTGAATCGAATTACACCAGAGCAGACGCACAAATCGATATTGATTTTGAATTTCCATTCAAAATTTTATTTTCCCCATTTCTAGTTGAATGCTTACGTAAATAAGCAGAATTGTCGCATTTGGAGCGAAAAGAATCCACCAGCTTTTGTCTAAACACCATTACATCCACAGAAAATTACTGTTTGAAGCGCTTTATGGGCTGTCGGAGTCATTGGCCCATATGTCTTCGAAAACGATGACGGCCAGAATGTTACTGTCAATGGTAAACGGTATAGGAACATGATTCGAAATGTTTTCGTACCTCAATTACGTGGCATTAATTTTGCTGATATGTGTTCCCAACATGGACGGAGCCACATACCACACAGCGGGCGCTACAATTGATTTACTCAAAGAAACTTTTGATGAAAGAATAATTCACGTAATGGCCCAAATTAATTGGCCATCAAGATCGTGTGATTTAATCATAAGCAACTGAACACCTACAAATCAGTATTCGAAGAGTTATCGGCGAAATACGGCCGCAAATGCTGCGAAAAGTTGTTGAAAATTGGTGTTCCAGATTGCCACATGCCAGAAAAATTCATAAAATTTTCTTTCAATGAAGCCCGTTTCATTGATATTAAAAATATATTTCCTTGTTTTATTATGATTTAAACTTGTGTCACTCTATAAAAAAACACCCTTTATAAGAATCACCACAAAAAGTAAAAATCTAGAGAAATGTATGAAATCTTTGAGTCGGTAGAACGATGTATATAATTCAATGTTTAAAGATGATTTCATGGAAATGTTGACCGCGGCTACGCTTGAAATGTTTCATACGCCAACATATCGGCCGGTATCTCACGAATAAATTCTTCAATATTATCTTCTGGTGCGTCAACCGTTGCAGGCTTATCCCTGTAGACATGAGCCTTAACATAGCCCCACAATAAATAGTCTAAAGGCGTTAGATCGCACGATCTAGGCGGCAAATTGACCTACAAGAGAAAAAAAAAAACAAATATTTGCGTACAATAAAAGTGATTTTATTTGTTCTTATTACATTGAAAAAATTCTCATTGAACACATCAATATTTTCCATTTTAACGTATTTTTCCTTTTTCTCAAATGTGCAAATGTTAGTTAGGGCGTTTTGAGTTTCAGGTAACGAAGTGTTCCTACCAGTGTTGCCACTACAAAGCCTAAAAATTTTACAGAAGCAAAAATACAAAAATACTTCTTAATGAAAATCTCTTAAAATTATGCATAGGCCTTCCATTTCGGGCCGCTGATTGCATGAAAACACCTCACTGTGCGCCTCCCTCTGGCTCACATAGATAAATAGGTATAAGTCTATTACGAGTATACAATAAATTAAATATTTTCTTTAGCAATAATTTTACCTGTACAACATCGAATTATAAAAACTCACCACTGAGCTCTACGAGTATTTTTAAGCTGCACTTTTTACTTTTGCAATATACTGAATATTAATTTTTTTTTATAATCAATTCCTCAACGCTCTGGCAGCTGAGTAAAAGTGAAATTTTATATCCATAGTTTTTCTCTTCTCCTATACCTATGTCTTTTATTTTTCTTATCAAATATCTACTTAAATTTTTTATTACGAGTATATCCTCAATACTGCTGCGTATTTCAAATTATAGCGTATTTCTTGCGATAACTGCATATGGCCATTTAGCTAAAACAGAGAAAGAGCGTAAAATAACAGCAACGATAACAACAAGAATAATAACAACAACAACAACAGCAGCAATAAAAAATAAACGTTAAAAAGAATCCACTTAGGTGATTTTTATATTTACGTTCATATCTCATTTCATATATCAAAAAGTAAAAATCTTTGCTTTAAAAAAAAAAGCAATTCAGTTATCAACAAATGAGATCTCAATTTTAAAGCTCTATACGGTTGAGCTTTTTTTTCGTTTTTTATTCTGATTGTATATGTATGTACATACATATATATTTTATGACTATTGTGGCAATATAAGGTAGCAAAACAGAATGCGAAACGAAATACAACAACAACAACAACAACAACACAACGAATTTTATCCAAACTGAAAACAAAACAGTCATGCTGCTTTAAGGTGAGTTATACTCTAATCTTCCTATTTATCGCATTAAAACCGGGAGGGGAGCAAAGAGCAACAACTTGCGTTAGTGATGGACACGCCAGTTGGTAGGAGGATAGGAGGGGCACTCACAGCCGTAGTATATGGTAACGGTGGCGTTGGTAGTAGTGGTATTGGTACTAGTAACAGTAGGTTAATACACAATCATATACAATCACCAAGGGTAGCCAACGCACATAAAACATTTCAAAATTTATTGGCAAAACAAACGGACGGACGGACGAACGGACGGGCGGACAGCCAGAAATATGAACGTATTGCTGTAGCATTTATACTACCTATACAACTTTAAAAAGTTATTCGCACACACACACACACACACTTCGATTTAACATTTCGTGCTTTTTGTTTTTACGTGTGTTTGTGTGTGAGAGTGTATTTGAGTTGAGTTTGTAAGTTTATCAATCAATCTTAATTAATCACTCGCAAAAGATCACCATATAAATGAAAATGAAAAAAAAATTTCGAAATAAAATATAAATAAACTTTTAAATAACCAACTACAGCCACACAAAGCAGAACGCACGCTAACAGTTCACAGCGGATCCATTTGTATATTCTACGGCCATAAACTACAAATAAGTCGTTAACTACTAAAGACGTTTAACGAAAAAAAATATATATATATATATAAAATAAATAATATTTATTCAAGTTAGTACAAAATAGTTTATCAATAATTATTTTTAATTTGAACAGAGTTTTTAAGAGAGTCTATTGTAAAAAAGAAATATCTAGTTTGTAAGAAGAAAAGTTTTAAGATCTTAGATCATTTTGCTATCAAAACTGTATCACCAGCTGCAACATATTTACATATTACATATAGGATCTGTTCGGCTATGTATCACTGCGCTGCAAATGGAAATTGAAATAACCTAAATTGCTTCACTGAAATAGATAATGCACAAATAAATGTCAGATATGGAATACAAACACGGCTGCTACTAAAAGGATTTTCAGCGAACTTTTATTACATTTTAAGCTGCAGTTTGCTCGTATGATGCAGGGCAGTGATGCATTTCCGAATACACCCATTTTTTTAAGAAGTAACACTCAGGCAATGAATGCCTACTACTATTACTAGGTATTACCTTCTTTTAGGAGAGGGATAGTGATAGAGCGGACAGTTGGTGAAGGAAGAGATAGAGGAAAGCTTCATTATTTTACAATTCTGCTTTTTGCACGTTTTTAATAATGTAGTGTTTAAGCGCCTCTGATGTCAATGAGGCGTATTAAATTTTCAAAGCTGTGTTTAGTAGCCATTTTATTGGTTATTTTACTTCGCCGATGATTCTGCTACACAATACGAACGAAGGAGGGGGCGCCCTGATGTTACATTACATTAGAGTTAGCATCTGCTAAAGTCGGTATGCCTTCATCACTATGCCTTCATCACTATGCCTTCATCACTTGAACTTTCCTACAACAACTGATACAAAGGGACACTAATGCACAACAGAAAAATTCGTGGTGGTGTTATATTAATGACTGCCGGAGCCTGGAATCGAACCCAAGACCATCGGTTTGGTAGTCAACGTGCTAACTACTTCAGCCAACGCCAAATTTAGGGTTGAAGTCTACTGACGAGTTCCATAAGCGGGAACGAAATGCATATAGACAATGCTTAACCATAAAACCAAGTAAAGTTTTACGGTCTAATTCATAAAAAATATTTTAGGTTTATTACAGGTTTATTTGACAAATTTCCCATAGAAATATGTCAAATAAGCGCTTAATAAACCTAAATTATTTTTTATGAATAAGGCAGTTATTTTATATCATCTCATTAATATAAACATTGCAACATTACGTTATTTCTTTTTGCTGTACTATACAGCTTGTGATAGAAAGGTAAAATTTATGGTTTCATATCAAGAAAGGCACATCTTTAACTCAAAACTAAACATTTCAAAATAAAACTTCCATTTATACATACTCGTACATAAACTTTTTATAGTGTACATGCAAAAATTTATAAACTTTATATTTCTCACAGTAATCTATTGAAAATCTATCACTCTTCGACTGCGAATAAGACTTTCCACGCCTCCCAGCAACTTTTTTGTAGCGATACTCTTTTTAACAAGTTGCAACAAAGTTGTGCGTTTTTATATACTTTTTTGCTAATAAAACAAGATAAAAAAATTAATTCATAGAAACTTTTACTCAAATTTATTCAGTCAGTCAAGTCACTCAGTTAAATGTTCGCTTCTTGTTGTAGGATAAAATATTGATTTGGGTGTGTTTGGTTAGTGTAAATGTTGCTCAACTAACTATGCACTAACTATTTACTACTGCTTGTAAATAGAAAAGTATATTATGCGATATAAAACAGATTCTTTATGATTACACTCGTATCTACAGTTGATAACAAAATTAAACTTACCATTAACTTAAGCTTTTGTAAAACTGTTGCGAAATAAATGTTTTCTTTCCATAGTAAAATAAATTCTGTAAAGTGCGACTTTGACTCGCATGCGAAGGGTTCCGTACGAGCACTACATATGTACTACTATACAAACTTTAACCTATATAATCGAATATCTTACTTAATGTGAACATTTAAAAAAAATTTCCGGTTTTTTTTGGCGATTTTTTAGTTTTGGCCATTTTTTATGTTTGGGGATTTTTGTCAGTTTTTTTTACTTCGTTTCTGTTTTTGGTGTTTTTTCGGTTTTTGGCGATTTTTGGAAATTTTTTCGGTTTTTTTTTTGCCATTTTTTCGGTTTTTATGGTAATTTTTTCGCTTTTTGGAAATTTTTTCGTTTTTGGCGATTTTTAAATTTTGGCCATTTTTTATATTTGGCGATTTTTGTCAGTTTTTTTTTACTTCGCTTATGTTTTTGGTGTGTTTTATTTGTGGTAATATTTTCGGTTTTTAATTTTTTTTTCGGTTTTTGGCGATTTTTGGAAATTTTTTCGGTTTTTGGCGATATTTTCGGTTTTTGGTAATAATTTTTTTTTTTTGGCAATTTTTTCGGTTCTTGGCGATTTTTTCGGTTTTTGGCGATTTAGTCTAGTTTTAGTGATTATTTTTGTTTCGACGCTTTTGTCCGTTCGGCGACTTTTTTTTGGGTTTTGGCGATTTTTTGTTTTGGCGTTTTTTTGTTTTGGGATAAAAATACAAAGGATTTCAACGTTTTTCGTTGCTCAATTTAAAATACCCTTTACTTTTTTAACTGTCATATACGAGTATTTGTTGTTGTACCGGCCAAAGTGTTACGATTACGAGCGAAAACAATAGCGTTTCTTTTCACCTTTGGTGTACGGATCCTTAAAAAGCACATTTGCTATCTTATTTCATTAATATTAATTTATCGAAAAAATTATATTGAGTAAATGTAGATTGCAAAAGTTAGTTCAATCGACTGGCTTAAAAAACCAACATTTCGAAAAAAAATACCGTATTTTTATTTTTTTTTGCAAATCTGGCCCAGTGTGCGATCGCATGCGAACAACCGCTCTGAATTAGTTTTGTAGTTTTTAGAAAAAACTTTTAGATTCTCCTCTACTTCTTATTTAATCATAGTCATGTTTCTGGGTGTGCGTAAACTTTAATCCACCACTGTACAAGTTAAAAATTTTATGTTATAAAATGAAATAAATCAATACATTTACTTAACACGTAAGATATTCATTCGCAAGTAGACTTTTGGATTTAAGGCTTATGTTATGTACAACAAGTTAAAGTTAAACTTTATTTTGTATTTTGCAAGTCTGAGCAAAATAAATGAAGATAAAATGTCTACATAACTGGAATTTTTTTGTAGTTTTTATCAGTTAATAGGAAAACTATATGTTGTAGGGTAAAGAGTGCTATTTTTCTTAATTTATAATGGTTAAAAAAGTAATAATACTAACTAATAAAGAAAAAACAAAAAAAAACTCAGAATAAATCAATACACGGAATCAGTGTGTGAGTATAAATGTTATCAGTAATTAATTAAAAAAATATAGGGAATTCACAATAAGTATTTTAAAATTTTAATGTGGCAACATTGTGGCATCTGAAAATTTTCACTGAGAGCAGGCAATGATATAAAACACAGTTAGGGAGTTCACAATACTGTTTAAAAAATATGTTTAATACTGCAACGATTACATTTTAATTCCTTAATATTGGTTTTGCAAGTTTGTTGTTTTTTTTGCGTGTAAATATAATATAATACCAAGTGTCAATCTTAAAAGTCTGGAAAGCATGCCATTTTCAATATAGCAATACGTTAATATTAAACTAAACAAATTAAAACTGTCAGCGCAGCTGTAGTTGATGGGAAAATATGCGGCGGCATACTCGTATAAGCAAAGAATTTGACCACAAGCCGTGCCGGTTTGTTATTTTAATACTTCAATACACTGTTTTTTATGCTGCTCACAATGAAAATTTTAAGATGGCACAATGTTGCCACATTAAAATGTTAAGATATTCATTGTGAATTCCCTAATTATTATTACTAAGTTATCTTCATAACTCTACAAGTGTGATTTGTGAGGTTTCATTTGCAATAGCCCGTCATTTTAAAACCTTGACAGAAAACAGATGTTGACTCAAAATGTCATGAAAGGATTTTCATGACATATCAGCCAAACAAATTTAAAAATGAATTCTGTTATTGCAAGCACCTTTATAAAACCCCTTCTAAAGTTATAAAACGCGTCAAGTGGAACTTAAAAAATTATAAAAAATCATTAAGTCGTGTGTTTAGTACACTACTCGTAATTGGACATCCTGTTTAATTAAAATCAAAACTCTTTAAAGCTTCTTAAATTTCTTAATAATTTTTGTTTTGTTTATTTTTTTAATAATCACCAATTTCATTCTTCTTCCAAGCGAGCGCTGTGCTATAATCACCATTAACATATTTGTTCATTTTCTGAATTTTTGCACAGATAAGGCAAATTCTAATTCCCAAATAAATACACCATTTAACAAAATTATACTTAAAAAAAAAATAAATTGTTTTTGAGCAGTTCAAATCCATTATTTTAAAAAGTCTCATAATTCATGTTATCTCCTATTCATATTTTGCAACCTTCATCATCCTCCTCTTCACTCAGTCTTTAGATGTTCTATAAAATTTTAGCGTTTTCTGGTGCTTGTGCTTTTTTGGGGAGTAGGGGAAGAATTTAAAAGATTTCTTATTTTGCATTTTGCAAAATCAGCTAAAATTGTTCAAAACTATAAATATAACAAATTACAACAATTTATGAAACTCATGAGGAATATACATACATACGTACTTACATATGTACATACTCGTACATACATAAATATGTACACAATACATTTTTTGTAACATCCATATCTACATTTACACTTAACATTGTGTTACCAAGGATTATAATATACATATTTAGTAAGAAAACAAGTGCTTTAAGAGATGAGAATAAAAAGAGTTAATTGTTTTAACACATTATATTATACATATCGTCGTCTAAGCCGACGTAAACCTGCTAAAACCACTTTTTATAAAATATGATATTTTAAAACCGTTCGAAAGCAAAATAGACGTCTCATCCACCTAAAATATTTATTTTAATTTGAAGCTCTATATACAAAAAAAAAACGTTTCAAAATAAGAACGTTTTTAAAAAGTACATTTCAAAGAAAGTACCGTTTACAAAAATACCTTAACAAGTGCCTTATAAGAAAGTAAGTAATCTTAAAAAAAGCTTAACATTAAGATTTGTTTTATATGTAAGTACATATCGTTACCTTAATATAGAAAGGCCCTGACTCATTATGTTTTTAAAATTGAGTTTACTTTTATATTTCGATAGAATAATATCTAATGTATTGAAAAATGCAAAAATCTCGATTTAAAAAAAATATTGATTTGTGGCCTTTCTATGTATATTAAAGTAACGATACGTAGCTTAAAAAAATATTTCTATAAGAAGTGCTTCCTAAAGAATAGTTTTCTAAAACGTGCTTCCAAAAGAAGTAATTTTCTAAAAAGTACATTTTCAGAAAAGTACCTTTTAAAAAAGTACCTTTTAAAAAAAGTACCTTTTAAAAAAAGTACTTTTTAAAAAAGTACCTTTTTAAAAAAGTACTTTTTAAAAAAGTACCTTTTAAAAAAAGTACTTTTTAAAAAAGTTCTTTTAAAAAAAGTACATTTTAAAAAAAGTACTTTTTAAAAAAGTACTCTTTAAAAAAGGACCTGTTAAAAAAGTACTTTTTGAAAAAAGTTCTTTTTCAAAAAAGTACTTCTTCAAAAGTACCTTTTAAAAAAAGTAAATTTAAAATACAGTACTTCTTCAAAAAGTACCTTTTAGAAAAGTATCTTTTAAAAAAAGTACCTTTAAAAAAAGTACCTTATAAAAAAGTACTTTAAAAAAAAATACCTTTTATAAAAAGTACCTTTTAAGAAAGTACCTCTTAAGAAATAAGGTATATATTAAAAATATATCTCTTAAAAAAGTACATTAAAAAAATATCTATCAAAAAATAACCTTTAAAAAAAGTACTTTTCAGAAAGTATTTTTTAAAAAAGTACACTTTAAACAGTACATTTCAAATAAGTACCTTTTAAAAAAGTACCTATTAAAAAGAGCTTTTTAAAAAAGTACCCTTTAAAAATTCATACATATTTTACAAAAAGTAATTTATTTTAAATACTTTATGAAAAATCACCTTTTAAATAAGTAGATTTTAAAAGATGATCCTTGTGAAAACTTACCCTTAATAAAAGTACATTTATAAAATATGTTTTAAAAAAATTGCTTCACAAAAAGTAACTTTGAGAAAACCTTTAAATTCCAAAAATAAACCTATTAGAAAAAGTACCTTTGAAAAAGTAAATTTTTAAAAAGACTACATTCTTCTAAAGAGTTTCTAAAAGAAAACCTCATAAAAATACACTTAAAAAATATCTGAGAAAAGACACATTATCAATATCTTTCATTCATTACATTCTTTTAAATCCCTTGCTGTAGTTTTTCCTTTATTTAATGCTGAGTTTATTAAAAAGGAGTAAAGTAAAGAAATTGCTGAGTAAAGCAAACAATAAAGTTTCTTTTTTCCAGCCATAAAAAGGATAACAACGAAATAATACTCGTATCTAAAATCATATTTATAAAAAAAAATATACATAAGCAAGTATAAAGAAGAGGAGAAAAATGAGTAAAATATTAAAATTTAATATTTTTTATCAACAATGAAAAATCATATTTAACTGCTTACATACAGTTTGCTTTCTTTTTTCAACAAGAGCAAAAATTTTCTTATCAGTTGAAAAACAGAAAAATTTAACTTTTAAAAAGGCAAGTGAATTTGTAACAAGAACAAGGACAATAAAAAGTTATAAACACCAGTTTATAGACACAGGACAATGGCGTGATAATATTTACGAGTATGTATGTGGTTTAAAAAAGGGGATGTTTGTTTTCCTATTATGTCTTTAAACATTCGATACAATAATTTCAAAAAAGAAAGGATCCTTAGACTAGATTGAAGAAATCTAACAAATGTGTCAAATTTTAAAATATATTAAAATTTTATTTTTGAGGCCCTATGCCTCTTATTCTCTTAGGAACGACAGGATCTAATAAATATAATAAATATTAAAATTTTAAATGCAGTTTAATCCTGACAACTTAAAATGGCAAAATGAAAAAATTTCGAGTTTTATTATTATAATTAAGTGCAAAGACCCGAATTAATTCCCCTATTATCGTTCACAACTCAGTTGGGTTGGCTGAGAGTCAACCCAACTTGCTCATTTTTGGTATTACCATTCAAAACTTCAATAATGGTTTAGTTTGTGGTTGTCTCGTGACATAACATTTTCAAGTAAAAACAAGTTGTGATTCATAATAGTAAAAAAATATTTGGATTGTGTTAAAGTTTGGTTGACCTAGTTGATTTGGAACGGCATAGGTTCAATACTTCGAGAGCAACAGAAGCAATTACTTAACCACCCTTATTGTGGTTGGCGTATTTCGACTTCGACTACGATGTTTTTGTAATAGATTAAACAGCGTCGCAATATTTTTTATTTAATTTGGGGCCAAAATGCTGTAGTCGAAATCAAAATAAGCCAATCACATAAGGCTCAATATTTGGACAGTAATAAATTGTTTCGTCCTTGAACCTTATTACATTTCTATATAAATTTCCCTTTTTCTATAAAACAGTGCGGAAATTCTCGCTATAACTTTGTTACTACGAAAATTTAAGGCCTGTCCCACGATGTCGACAACGTTCGACTTGTCGCACACTTACATTCAAAACAAAAACAAATTTTAAGATGTTGTTGTTGTTTAAATTAACGTTGTCGACATCGTGGGACATGTCCTTAAACTCTTTTTGCCATATCATTAAAAAAATTGTATGCCTCTTTCTTGCGATTTATTGAATATTAATAGAATTTATAAAAACTTAAATATGCGAGCATAAAGTGTAAATTTCCTTTCTAGAGCAATGACAATATTGTGTGTAAAATATGCTTAAAATTTCTTACAACCGTGCGAACTGGCAAATTTTTTTATGACAACGTTACCAGAAAAAGCATTGTCAGTATATGGCGAGACTACCAGCTTACAAAAAATGTCGGACATCTGTTGTCATCATCAAATTGTTAGAAGATACTTGTCAGACGTGACAAGTTATTGCATCTGACAATGGCATCATTGTTAGAGAATTATTTCAATTGGCAGCACTGCACACAATCGTTGTTAAAGAAAAATTAAAGTGCAAAAATATAATGAAATATATGCATGAAAAATCATTGCAATTGTTTCTTTATGGCCCTTAATAATTTCTATTTTCACGTTTTATATTTAATACAAGTACAAACGTTTGCTTTCAGTCTGGCAACGCATAACAACATCTCTGACAATTTTTGCATATGACATCCGTGTGAACTGACCATTTGTTGACTGATGATAAATTGTACAACCTTGTGAACTGACAATTACCTTATGCTGGCAAATTTTCGATTGTCAGCACATTGCCAGATTTAACAATATTGTAAGATTTGCCAATCGCATGTGCACAGCTTAAGCTTTTCCATCTCCTATAAATTTTTGTAATTTGGAAAAAATTTTAACATTTTAAAGTAATGTTTTTTTTTTTAAACTTTAACTTCATTATTATGCTGAGTACACAAAATGTCTATAGTGCCATTCACTTTATGTATTTTGTTTGTAACACTAAAGACACATATGTGACAGCGCATAGAGAAAGGGACCTAAGGATAAAAAAAAATGAATTTTAATTTTTTTTTTTTTTTTTTTGATGTGGACAAGATCTGAGCATCGAATGAGACCGATCACATGCCCCAAAAGTGTTCCCTTCCAGAGATATGCGTGTTTTATGATGCGATACACGTATTTAAATCTTTAAATACGTGTATCTATCTCCTGAACAAAACCGGTTTTTACCCTTAGGTCCCTTTCTATTTTGCGCGTCACATATCGAAAAATATCGGAAATAACAAACGTTGCCTCTAATTCACACTATTGCGATGCAAAAAAAATAATAATATAATCAGTAAGTAAGTACTCAGCATTAGTAAGTAAATATGTATGTATGTATGTATGTATGTACGAAGTTTCATATTTATCACGCAACCACGTCTTAACAAAAATCGCAAAAAGCAACAAAATAGAGAAAGAACAACATCAATCAACAAACTACACAAATTTTAAAGCTGTCGCATACAAAAGTTCAAAAAATCGAGCACATGTACATACTCGTATTAAGTGAAATAAGTATTTGTTTGTATTTTTTAAACTTTTTTGTTGGAATTTGTTTGGCTTTAATAACAGGCGAACAGCTTTTGGCACAGTATCCACCTACGTATCCATTCAATCATTCCTTTTCCCTTCACTGTTTGTTTGTTTGCCAATATTAAATGTAAACAAAACACAAGGCAGCAAAGAGGAGTACAACTTGTGCGCCGCACAAGAAACAAACAAGGACATTTCACTTTAAAACGTAACCGCACTCATGGGCAAGTGTGTATTAGTGAGATGTGGTTGGCATAGTGTAGCTATAAAGTGTGAGGAGCTCAGTCACAATAATCATTGAGTCCTGTGTGTAAGTTGGTTTGATTTTTGGCTATTTATAAAGGTGTACGAGTATGTACAATGTAACACATTCAGTTGTTGTACTTAAAATCCTTCTTTTTTTTGAGTGAGTAAAATGTGTTTCAGATTGTAACAACAAGTTTTTGTTGAACACGTACCAAACGTGAACCTACATTCACATGAGTGTAGAAAGAGAAGTCTGTTTTCGCTTCTTATCCCTATTTGTTATGTCATCCTGGTAAAATATTGTACGTACAAACATGTTGCATAGACAGACATTTTGGTGCTGTTTGTAACTTAGTTTGTTGTTTGTTTCCTTGATAGCAAATGTTACGCAGTGTTGGAAAAATGTGATTGAAAAATAGTTCAAATTTTCTTTCTTATGTTTTTATTAAGGTGTTCAAAATTTTGGGTCTAATTTTTTAGCGTGACAAATTTTATATATATTTTGTTTTTGTAATTTAAATTTTTTCCATATAAAAATTGTCAACGCTAAGCGTTGCGTTTTACAAAATTAGGCCCTTAATCAATTATGAAGTTCGCCGTTATTCAATGTGTGCTTTCCTACACTGAGAATATCAGCAAAAATGTCTTCGTACTGGAGCTCGTTCCCATAAACGGAATAGATCAATGCTATTTTAATTTTAGTTAATCGCATAAAAATAATTTCTATAATAATAAATAAGCGAATACTTACTTACTGTATAACTGATATTCCAATAATTTTTTTAAAGTTACTTTAATCAAATAATTCTTGTTACAAAATATTTAGATTTACAATAGAAAATTTCTGAAATAATTATTCGATAAAATTTGGAATTTTATTTACAAATATTTGAATAATATAGAAAACTATTCGAGTTGAAATTTTCCATTACTCGAATAACAATTATTCGAATAAAGATTATTCGAATAAAAAATTTTGTTGGGAAAAAAATTTTCGAATTTAATATATGGGGCAACGAAGATTGGTCGAATACAAATTACTCGAATAAAAATTCCTTGAATAAAAATTAATGAAAAAGAAATTATTCGCCGAATTTACTGTTTGCAAAAAAAAAATAAATAGAATAAAAGTTTATCTTATAATAAATAAATAAAGTATGTAACTTTAGTAAGTCCTGGTCCAGACTTGCAATTTTTTTTTTGCAGCAACTTTTTATTTTTTAGTGAAAAAGAGCGAGAGAGGAGTACAAAATTTATATATTAATATTTCAACACTCTCCAACATAATCCAAAATTGCTGCAATAAAAGTCTGGACCAAAACTTACTCATATTTTAATAATTTTATTCGAATAGTTATTGAAGAATTTTGTAAAATAATTTGATTTACAATAATAACTTCTGAAATTATACGTAAACTTTTTATTTTGTTAAGCATTCATCGCAATATTAACTGTAATATGTACTTGTATAAAATTATTAGAAGAAAATTATTCTATACAAGTTATCCGATTAAAAATTTTTCAAATAAAAATTATCCGAAAAAATGTTTTCGAATAAAAATAATTTCAATAAAAAATTATTCAAATTGAATATATTGGCAAACAAAAATTATTCGAATAAATATTAAATGAATAAAATTTCTTTGAATAAAAAATATTGAATTTGAATGCAATACAAAAAAATTATTCGACTCATTCTACAAAAAAAAATTTTTTATAGAACAAAAGTGTATCTTATAATAAATAAATAAGGTAACTTGAATAACTGGTATTCTAATAATTTTATTCGAATACATTATAGTTCTTAATAAAGAATGTTTGGAAAAATATAGTTTTACAATGTATAACTTCTGAAAGTATTCGTAAGCATTGTGTATATCTTTAATTTTTTTATTTATTTTTTTTAATTATTTGAATAGAAATTATTTGAATAAAAGATTTTCGAATAAACATTATCCGAAATTTTTTTTTTTAATAAAAATTGTTTTAATAAGAAATTTTTCGAATTTAAAATATTGGCAAACAAAAAGTATTCGAATAAAATTTCTTTGGAAAAAAAATATTGGAATTAAAATTAATAAAAAAAAAAATATGCAGTTATTCATTGCACGAGAAAAGTAGAGTTAGAATCACAGTTAATCTTATAATTAAATTATTTTTAAATTACTCTGATATGTATATTTGTAATTTTTAATTTCGTTGTGCCTGTTACTTAAGCTGTTTGCATGAAGGCACGACTCTTCCACGCTGATTTTCGTATTGCTATCTGAAGTTTTTTACATTTCTATACCATTATAATGCCGCTATCAATTTATCAAAAAATAAATGAAATTAAAAAAAAAAATTATCAAAATTTGGGTTTAAACAAAAGCCGCAGCTGATAGGGCAATCAATGTAAGATAATAGCATAGTCAATGTTAAATGTCCCCTAGCAGTAACAACCAAGACGAGATTGCAATTCTCGAGTTGGAAATAAAAGTTTAATCATATTATTATTACAGACATTTATTTACTTGCTTAAAAATTTGCAATTCAATCATAATATGATGATCGCCCCGTGCTTATTTTAAATTTCATACAGAGAAATTACAAAAAAAAAATAAATAAATAAAGGCCGCTAAATTAACAAAAGAATTTATTTTTTTATATATTTTTAGAATCTTTATAGAAAAAACGAATTAATGATGATTGATAAGAACACACTTTTTTATGTTTTTAATATATAAAATTCTGTTTCATTTATTTGAGTGCCAGTTTATTATTTCGGTGCTCATTTTGAATACTTTGTAGCGGTTGTATATTTCGTTGTATTTTTTAATTTGACCCAAAAAATACGAAATGAAAAAAAAGATGGAAATGTTTTAATCGTCGCCTGGCGGCATTTTGATGCCAATTTTTGATAGTACTGATGGATTTTTATATTTCATTGATAAAGTATTTTAAATAATAATAAAAAACACAAACAAATAAATAAAATTTTGTTGTTGTTGTTACTGCTGCTGTTAATTTTTTAAGTTTTAATACATACTTTGTTTTTTTGAGGAATGGATGCATGAGTGCTTTGTTTGCTGTTTCTACTCAGGTTTCTTTCTTTAATTTGTAAGTGTGTCTGTTTGTATGGATACACTTTTTTAAGATAATTATCAAGTAAATGGGATTAAAACAATGATAGTGGAATAACTGCAGGGTTACTTCATTCATTTCGTATATAAAATATATTTTGCAATTAAATACTAATGCTTAGTATGTATTTAAAGTTAAAAATGCAAGTTTTAGAAAGTCGTTTAGTATTAAAATTAATTTATTTATGTATTTATTAAAAGTTAGTAATACAATAAGTTACAAACTACATACATACTCGTATATGTATAGTAGAGGCAAACACAAAACATTTGCTTGCTTCTTAATCTTCATGATGAACATAAATACATTATTGAGTTGTTCTCTTTTCTGTTACTCTTGATTTTATGACTGTTATTCCTTTTTTTCAAAAGCATGGAACAGAATTTGTTTGTCTGCCTAGCAAGGTCATTTTTTATTGTAGTGTCGAAGCAAATTACACTATTGCATACCGATTGACAATAGTGTCAAATGAAATGAAATGATTTTTTTAGTGTGACAAGATGTGTATGTGTGAAAGAAAAAACATTTAACACAGATTCTTTGAGCGTGTTAGTTCGCATATGATGCTGTTTTAGAATTAAAAGATATATATTAGTAAGAAGTTTTATTATCACTTAATCTGTTATGAAATTTTGAGTTTGTAAATGTAAAAAATATTGCACACTTGATACGACTGTCTATTCAACTGTTGTACAACGATTTTGTGCGTTTTTGTTTCATTAGCGGAATTCACAGTTGGCCTTGTAGATCTTTTACACATTGTAAGCTTTGGTAAATCTTCCTGAATTTAGAGCAGAGCAACAACAATTTACCGAAGCTACAAGATGTTAAAAATGTATAAGGCCGATTTTCTTCAAGTATAGAGGATATTAGATTTAGTCACCTTTTAAACGAAAAAAACCTAATTAAAATCGGTCTAGTCGTTGGGGAGATACGGCATCAAAGACACGCATATTCAAAATAATACATTTAGAACATATGTGATATCTTAAAAACGGCTTTATCGATTTTCTTCAAACATAGCTTAGAACACTCCCAATCAAGTCACCTTTCAAAGGTTCATATCAGTTCAGCCGTTCGGTCTGCACGTGGACACAGACATACGCTAAAAACTTATAACATTCCACTTTTTTTGTCGGGTTATAAAAAAAGATACTCAGAAATAAATTTTTTTTCATCTGAAATATTACCCAAATTTGTATGAAAATTTTTGGGAGATTTTTCAATAAGACCCCTTTTGCGTTTTAGATGCAGACATTTTTCAATATTAATGATATTTTCCATAGAGTGATTACAGCGAAATTCCTTATAAATTTCCTCTCCGCAAAAATCTCTAGAAGAGAGTCGATGAAAGGCTTCAAAGCATTTTTTTTTAATGATTTTTTTTTTTAAAATCCAATAACCATAAAAAATTATTTCAAGAGATATATATGTACATAAATACATATACATGTAAACATAATCATAAGTTAAAGTTTATAAATTTCGAAATTCCAAATGTTTGTATCTGTTTGTATGGGCAATATTTCAAAAGTACGCACATGACTTGCATCACGTCATTATCAACTATTTTAAATCTTTTGTCTTAAAAATTAAACAAGACCAAATTATAATACACACTGCTAGAAGCTTATCGCTATAATTCTAAATCATCTCTTAATTGCTGTGAACGTACATATTCGTAAGCAAGGAACGGAATAGTATCGTTAATGTTGAAGTACAATTAAAAAAATAATATTCAAAAATTGGTCCATTGAAACGAATGTTGATTATTGTATAACACTTGTTTTAAGCGTTTTTTTCTTCACTTGACTTCAAAGTTACCAGATTGAATTGCGGTATGATCGTTCAATATATTACAGTGATTTTTCTCAAGTCAAAAAAAAAATCGTTAATATAAAAATCTAAAATTTGTAATAAATTACATTAATTAAAACTCGAAAAAATAGTACGGGTTTTTGACTATGTATTCTGGTAGAGGAGCTAAAAAATCTTTCCCATGTGTGGGCGTTTTTAAGGAACACAGCGGAATTTTATTTTATGGGCGTTTAAAAATTCCTTCTTTTAGGCTTTTTGTGCAGCATATGATTATAGGAAACTATATATTTCTTACATCTGAGGTATAGGGTATGTTCAGTAATTTTGTAGAAAATATTAAGGCTAATATTTTTGTGGAACATATTAACTCTCAAGCTTCCCCACATAACGATAATTTTATTTTCTATACCAAAAAAATCGCAATAGCGGGTATGAAATGTTTTACAAAAATGTTGGCCATTCAGTTTTACTACTTATGTCAGAACACAAAAGACCCAAAATTTAACACAAACATCAAAAACCAGCCAAACTCAAAGTTGCCCAATTTTATTCTTAGAAATTCCCTTAAGGGACAATTAAAAAATTAAAAAATTCAAATTCCCACAAAGTAAAAATAAAAATGGGCAGTCTTGAGTTTCACTGTGTATTGCTAATTGTGTTAAGTTTTGGGCTTTGGTGTGTTCTGACATACATAAGTAATAAAATTGTATGGCCACCCCTATTTAGGGGTATTTTTACGATTTTTTAGTATATAGTCAAAAGTTCTCATTATCTGCGGCAGTTGGAGGGTTAATGTCTCCCACAAAAATATTTGCCTTAATATTTTCTACAAAATTGCTGATCATATCGTATCATAGCTGCCAAAAAAGCTTAAACGATATAAACTACACCGTACTTTCGTTGTCTGTAACGAATTACTTTATTTTCAGTGTATTTCATTTTATATATTTTTTTTATTTATTTAAAAATCAGCATCAAAATTATTTAAAAAAAAAAATTCTAAGCTTAGCAGAGAAATTAGAAAAATGTTTAAGACCCCAATTTTAGCTCTCAAAATCTTCACGCACATTGGGGGATAAAACTTTAAATATGGCAACTGTTTGTTGAATTATTTATCCTTAAATCTATTTTTGGCATTTGTATTTATATATTTTAATATCTTTTTTCTGAAACACGTACATCTGATTTCGTTTGTTTGTTGGAAGTTATTGCTATTGAAACGCAGTTTGACTTTCTAAAAACTTTTGGCCATAATTCATTTCAAAAAAAAATTTTTTTCACTTTAATCATTAAGACCAAAATAGGGATAAAATTAAATAATTAAAAAGTTTTATATTATTAGAAATGAATACATATCTATTTACTTTCTATGGCACATATGCATACTCGTATATGTGTTTAAGGTTTTAAAAATGAGAGTTTTTTTGTAACAAAAAGTTTTTCTTTTCGAAATTTGGCACGTGCTTAAATGTTGTTACGTTATTAAAATTTGAAAAAAAAAAACATTTTAAATGAGATAAGAGCACGTGTGCTTAAATGTAAAATATAATTATTAAAGGGCCACTCAGACTATTATACTTTGTATTAATACATGTCAAAAATTCAAATAATACGTGCAAGTGCGATATTGTGAATGCAAAATGTCATGACGAATGGTAAATAATACGATACAAATTTGACATCCCATAAGACTTGACCATTTTTTGAAATTTTTCTAAACGATAATACTTTTCATCTGATCAGAGTTGCATTATTACAAAATCCAAACTAACAAGTCGCCTATTTCGACGCCGATGCCGTGCCGTCGTTTATGGTATATGTCTTTGTCTTAAACCCGATATAAATATTGAATATGCTTATTGTCGTATTTTCATTTTCTTTATCTTATTTATATCAAGTACTTTAACCGCCGTCTATTTTCAAAGGCCGGCACGACCACAGCTTGCTTGAAACTGCTCTGCCGCCGGAAGTAAACAATTAATGTAGGCATGTTAATCCTCAACAGCTGTTTGCTTTCTACTTGTTTTTTTAATGTAATATAAGGTGTGATGGTGTGAACACAAAATGTAACTTTACGTTAGATTTTTTGACAGTCGAAACAAATGTCTTTAGATTTCTTTCTCGTAAAGTGTGATGAAAGTCTTCATACATGTATAATAGTCTGAGTGGCCCTTAAATGTGATCCCTTAAAAGAAGGAATTTTTAATCGTTTTAATTTTTTTAAATAAATCAAAACACCAATTATGTATTAATTTTTCAAACTTTCAATATTCTGTTGCAATTAAGTCATATTCCACATGTTTCGAAGAGAGTGCTTTTGCATTTCATGTCGTTATTTTGTTGTTTATGCTGCTGAAATTATAACTTGCTTTCGAGTCTTCCTTCCATCCTGTTACATGTTGTGCCAAAAAAATCTAAATAAAGAAAAAATTAAAATTTAAGCTGTTATATTAATATATGTATGTAGATGGCAGTAATATGTTGCTATTGGACTTAAAATGTTATGTCAAATACATATATAAAGTGTGGAATACATTACAAGGCTTTGTAGGGAAACATTTTGACTGACATAACTTAAGGTACGGTCACACTCGGCAAATATTTGCCCGAAAAGGCGTAACCATTAAATACTAGTGGAAAACTTTTTGATTCAAACAGTTTCATACATATGTAAATAGACACTGTTGTAGAATCCAACATTTACCTAATTTACATTAAGCATTTTTTCATGAAATGAAAAAGCTTAACCGACACATTTTTTGGACCTCGTTTTTTTCTCATGAACATATATTCTTTACGTCGCAAATAATCGAGTTTGTTCAAAAAATTAAGTTTGAAAATTATGTCGCTTAAGCTTTTTTCGCGGTTATGGCACGATATGTAATATTATACGAACGCTCACATACATATGTGTACATATGGGCAATTCCAGAAAAAGGTCAACCAAAAAAAATTTTTTTTGCCCAAAAATTTTTGTTTTTCTTTTAATAATAAGGCTTTATTTATACTTTATAAATGTAAAAGTATTTTTAGTTTTTGAAAATGTTTGACCGAAATATGCGACTTTAAAAAAATATTTTATTTGATGAGCCTTTTTTCCGTTTATTTTTCTTTTTTTTTCTAATTTACAAATTTTCTACTCACGCATTAGCATAAAAAAAGGAGAACGAAGTTCTAATAAAAGAAGTTTTTGAGTTTGCTTTCACTTGTACCTTAATGTCGCATCCTAATGCTAATGCTAATTTTTTAGCAGTAAATAATCAATTGTTATTATTTAATTTCAAAAATAGTTTACATAAAATTTCGCTGAATTATGTATATTTCTATTAGTGCACAAAAATAACTTCTATTTTTGTCGCGTCCGTTTCTCACTAAGATTTTCTTATATCTTTTTTTACTATATTATTGATATCACCCCACATTTTTTCTTAAATATACTACTCCTTCATTGCTTTAAAACACTTAAGATACATATTGGATCTTTATATTCCTTTCCTGTTTTTTGCTTAGTTAAAAGTGTACGAATGTCGCGTCCGTCGCCTGGGAATTGTCCATATATAATCGAATATCTTACCTGATGTAGACATTTTTGAAAAAACTTTTTCGTCTTGGTGTTTTATTTTTTATTTTAGCGCTTTTTTCGTTTTGTTGATTATTTTCGCTTTTTTTGCGATATTTTTAGTTTCAGCAATTTGCTCAGTTTTTAGCGGTTTTGTTTCTTTTGGCGAGTTTTTCGGTTTTTTGGCGATTTTTTCGCTTGTTTTTTTTAGTTGTAGCGATTTTTTTTGTTGGCGATTTTTAAAGTTTTGTTAATTTTTTTTTAGGTTTTTGAAGAGTTTTTTTAGTTTCTTGTGCGAATTTTAAATTTTGGTGATTGTTTTGTATTACTTGTGCGATTTCTATCGGTTTTTGACGATTTTTCGGTATTTTTTTTAGTCTTCGCGATTTATTTAGTTTTGGCTCTTTCTTGGTTTTGACAATTTTTTCGGTTTTTAGTTTTTATATTTTTGAGGTGACTTTTTTTACTTTTGGTGCTATTATTTACTTAAACGCTTTTTCATTTTTAACTTCGCCATTTCTTTAATTACGTAACTTTTTAGTTTTAGCATTTTTGAAAATTTCAAGAGTTTGCCTCTTACGGTTGCCAAGATACAGTAAGTTTTCAAAGGTACACGGTCGAAATTACATTGACTGATAAGATATCCTTTAATTTAGATTTTTTAAATTTCAGTGTTAATTGGTGTAGCCTGCATAAAAATACATTAGCTTTGAAAATTTTACGCTTTAATTTTTAGCTCTCATATACCTGTTGTTGCAGCGGCCAAAGTTTTACATATTCTGTGAAAATTTCAGGTCCGTACTTTTTACAGCTTGTGACAGATAGTCGACATCGTAGCGAAAACAATGGGGTTCCTCTTCACCTTTTTGTACGCAACCCTAAAAAAGACCTCGCGTGAATCTCTGCAGCATTTTTGGTAATTTTTTTATATCTAATTTGCTTTTCGAGGTTTCCTATTGACAAATGAAAAAAAAAAATTGCATCAACTAATGCAAATTATGTAATTGTTCGAAACTGTTTAATCTAATAAACACGTGTTTGAATCAAAAGCTTTTTCATTCGTATATAGTGCCTACTCTTTTTTTTTTTTTGGGGAAAATATTTGCCAAGTGTGGCCGCACCTTTAATTTCGATGCACTATAGTGTACAGTGGACGGAATATCTTCATTTTGCTGAAAACTATTTTCTGTTACACACACACACACACACACACACAATAACAATAATAAAAGTAATGAAATTAAAAATTTCCTTTTATCACCACACATTTTCCTATCATTCCATCACATTGACTATAATAAACGATTAGATCCATTATTGCATGTCATACAGGTTTGTCTTAACTCCTATTATCACAACAGCAACAAACAACAAGCATCAGGCACCAGGCAGACAAACAAATACATACGTAGACAGATGGATTAACTAACACACACACATTAAAAGTCTAGTTGTCTCCTGTGTGTATACAAAAACTCTCATACTGCTTCAGTTTCCTTCTTTCTATTGCTTTAAACTATTAAAAAAAAGTTTTTGGTTTTAGTTCCCGGTCATTCTTATCATTTTAGCCATATCACTTGGACATGTACGAGTATGTATTTATGTATGTCATGCCATGCTGTTCTACAAATGATAATAGTGCCGGTTTTTTTATTATATTTTTATTGAACCACACATACATACTCTCTTTTTGCCCCAAGCCTGTAACAGGGAGAAAACAACAACAATACTCCTATGTATATGCAAGATAAAAAAATATCGGCATTTTCACAAAAACGGAAAACAAGAAGGGTTTACATATTTGGGTGGTGGGCGTTCGTTGGGCAAAATGTTTTTTTTTTCTGAGTTGCACCCACACAAAAACACACTTGATACTTTTATCTACAATTCATTCATTATCTCTCTTTTCTACTGTAAACAGATATTTTTTGGACGCCTTTATAACATAAAGGTGTGTGCTAATGCGTTGTGCATGCATCAACCTCCTTATTGGGTTGTGTTTCGCTTACGCTTTGAAGAATTAATGAATTTGGGGCGAATTTTGCGTGACAAAAAATTACAGCGGCCATTCCATTTAATTATGACCCTAAAGAGGTTTTTTAAATGAAATAAAAAGTTAATCTGCAATATTTGGAGGAAAATTTGCTGATTTTTAAATGCCTGTGTAGTGCTGCAATGCATTATTTAAGGTAAGGACAAACACAGTAAAAGTATATAAAAATGTCACACCTAAATGCACTCATGCCTATTGCAAAATATACAATTCACTATGTGTCCAATTTAAATTTTAATTTTAAATGTTTCGCTAAATAAAAATCACTATTTAATTCCTAACACTTCGACGACATAAAAAAAAAATTGGCAACACTGTTTAAATGTAAACAGCTGTTTAAATTAATTTTTCAAACTGTTCAATGTTAATAAGGAAAACCTAATTTTTTTAAATTAGTTATATATTTTACTAAATGTTGGTATTATGGGTCAAATATCGTTCCTTACTTGATTTAGTAACAGTGGTCGCTTCAACAGGTTTTATTGTGCTTGCTCATTTGGAAATAATTTTTGCCACAATTTCGGCTTTTGGATACAATTTGGCGAACCATACCCATACTGAGAGTAGAGCTAGAAAATTAAAATGTTCTACAAATGTTCTCCTGGTATTATTTTACACGAAACCTTCGAGCACATTCCATATCCAAAATGAAAGCGTTTATAGTAAGACGAATTAACCCTTAAACGGATGTCGAGATTTTACCAATTTCTAGAGTTAAAGTTTAATTTAAAAATTTGTTGCATTCAGGGACTTAATAAAAAATTTTAATAAAATATTTTTTAGGACCCATGGCGTTACTTCAGCTGTTAACTGAAAAAATTATTGCGTTGATTACAAAGCAGCGATCCCTGGCCGGACCTAGTCATATGAACACCATAGTCTTTCTGATATGCATTATTGTCTATGCTAATGCACAGCGTCCTTCTTCGTTGATATTTGTAGCAAGTACTCGTCGACAAAGTAAAATAACTAATAGAATGACTAAATAGCTTAAAGTAATTGGCCTACCTAACACCAGAGGCGCTGCAACGATGCCATAAAAATTAACAACAAATCAGTAAAGTGCGAATTTGACTCGCACACGAAGGGTTCCGTACAAACATTACATGTGTAATACTACACGAACTTTGGCCTATATAATCAAATATGTTACCTGATGTGGACATTTTTGAAAAAAAAATGTTTGTTTTGGCGTTATTTTTCAGTTTAGCGTTTTTTTCGTTTCGCCAATTTTTTTCGGTTTTAGCGATTTTTTCGTTTTGACAATTTTTTTTTCGCTGTTTTTAGTTTGAGCATTTTTTTCGGTTTTTGGCAACCTTTTTAATTTTGGTGACATTTTGTATTTAAGCGATTTATTTTAGTGATTTTTAGTGATATTTTTCATTTAAGCACTTTTTTCGTTTTGGCGCTTTTTCGCTTCGGCATTTTTATAAGTTTAAGCACACGGTAAACTTTTTTTTGATTTTTGGTAGATTTTTTTAGTTTTGACAATATATTTAGTTTCCCGCTTTTTTAGTTTGGGCGATTTCTTCGGTTTTTGGCGATTTATTTTAATTTTAGCATTTTTTTTTAAGTTAGGCGTTTTTTTCG
Source organism: Nowickia ferox (assembly GCA_936439885.1). Lineage (NCBI taxonomy): Eukaryota > Metazoa > Arthropoda > Insecta > Diptera > Tachinidae > Nowickia > Nowickia ferox. The sequence continues at coordinate 105,432,182 of OW387026.1, forward strand.
TTTTGGCTATTTTTATTTCATTTTTTTGACGATTTTTTAATTATGACGATTTTTTTTTATTTTAGGATTTTTTAGTTTTACCGTTTTTGAAAATTTCAAGTTATCAAAATTACATTGTCAAAATTAAATTAACTGATAGAATTCCATTTAATTCTGATTTTTTTAGATTTCAGTATTAATTTGTGTAGGCTGCATAAAAATACACTAACTTTGAAAATTTCTAGCGTCTAGACATAATTGTCGGTATATTACATTAGTATTTTAACATGTTTCGTTGCTCGCTTAAGAACAGTCTTTAATTTTTAACGGTCATATATTCATATATTTGTTGTTGCAGCGGCCAAAGTTCTGCAATTTCTGTGAAAATTTCAGTTCCATACCCCTTACGGTTCTCGAGAAAACAGCCGTTGACAGGCAGATAGACAGACGGACGTACATCGTAGTGAAAACAATATGGTTCCTTTTAGCTATTGGTGTACGAAACCCGAAAAACGTACAATATCAAAGTTATAAAACGAGTTTAGTTTGAGCTGTAACTACGGATCTGAACTTTTGGGTCCTACTTTTTACTTAGTGGTAAATTTGACCTCTTTATGTATGTGAAGTTAAATTTTAAAATGTAAACCCTAGACACAAACCATTATGTTTAACAGAACTGTGTTAACAACACATAGACCTCGGTTAAATAATAAAAACTTGTTTTTTCTCAAACAATTTAATTAATACCAGATTTGTTTAAGCTAAATGGACCAACAAATTGAAGCTGAGTTCCTCCTTTATTTCGATATAACATTAAATAATTCCAATGACACGGAAAAGGCATATCTTAACTTATAGTCATAATATGGATTTTGGTTTTAGTTTTTTTTGTTTTGTAAGAGACTGGGAGCAAAAGAATATTGGAGAAGACTCCAGGACGTCTGTTTATTTATTTCGCGTAGTCGAAAGTCATAACATCCATTTTTTTATAGAAATTATATTTTCAAAGCTTATAAGGGTCGAGGTGTAAAAAAATATTAAACAATACTCCCGGACGTCTCTAGATTAATGTCTTATAGTCAATAGTCATATCATTCTTTTTTTCTAGAAATTAAGTTAAAAAATATATACACACAAAAAAGTAATATGAATGAGTTTTTTATATTAATTAAAATATTTGTAATATTAATTAAAAAATTAATTAAAGTTTCACCTATAAACAATTTGATAATATCAATTAAGTTTTTCCACTCAAATTAATTAATACAATTAAAAATTTAATTGAATCAATTAAATTATTAATTGAAAACATTAATTGGTGAATACTTTTTTCTGTTTAATTTTGATAATTTCTTTTTAAATCGTAGGAGATTTATTCAGAAATTGTGTTGTAATTTCTACAAAAATAGGATGTTATTACTTTTGACTCTTGGAAATTAATCTAGAGACGTCCAAAAGTGTCCTCCAATATTCTTTTTATCCCCATATCCTACAATTTTTTAAAAATATGTTACGTCCTTTTTTAACTAGATTTTTTTAAAGAAATTTTGTTATAATTTCTAAAAGAAAATAAGTTTAATATTTTATAGAAAATTTAAAATTTATAATCAAACCGCGAATGAGAATTTAAATAACTTAAATAATATTTTTTTTAAATCTCGATATTATATTGCAGTTTCAGACTATTTTAGCTGGATAATGTAAAACTTCACTATATTTTCTAACATATTTAAATACACATGAATTCCCATTTTATTATGGTGTTTTTTTTAATATAAATTATCTGCTTTTTTTGTTACAATCCCCCAAGATATAAGAATCCAACAATTTGAATCAATGAATTTCACATTTATTAAATGCAACAAAACTTTGGCTGCAAAATACCCTCTACCTTTTTTTTTTTTTTTTTTTTTTTGCATGAAAAGAAGAAAATAGCTTGTGCAATGCAGTTGGAGTGTAAACTACTTGCTGCTCCTTTCGTTATCCTTGTTTTATATAAACACTTAAATAAATGCTTCGAGTCTCGTGCTAAGGAATGTGTTGGGGAGGTGGGACAATGTGAGTGTGTTTTAAGTTTTCGAAGATGAATCCTTTTTTGTTTAAGATATGCATACATACATATGTATATGTGTGTTCTTTTTTAATTCGATAACCAAATGAAATGTGTACCAACAACTTTTGACTATCCCTGCTATAAAAACAATAGCACAAGGTAACAAAGATAAGCAGCCAGCAAGCAAGCCAACCAGCCAGCCAGCATGGTAGAGAAAAATGCCTTTTTAAATATTGTGTAACTATCTGTTTATAAGAAGACATTAAGGATAATAAATATTACACAAAAGAACTTTTACTTGATAGAGAAGTTGGGGTGGCAGGCAGAAAGTTTAGAGCACAAATAGTCACTAAAGATAGTGGAGAGAAACAAAAGAATAACTACCATAAATATAAACAAATTTTGTTAATATAAAAATACAACAACTTTTTAAGCTTAAACTACACCATTTGGTATACGAGTAAGAAGAAGAAGGTACGCTTTGTCCACCTTAAAGCAATTCCAGGTCATCTAATCGCATAATGTTGATTCATAACAATTTTATGTGTTTCAAAATAACAGCAACTAAATGTGCTAAAGGAATTTAAGGTTTTTCTTTTATAAACTAAATGCCACACTAATCCAAAAAAAAATAGTTAAAACTTTTTTTTACATTTCATTCTGCCACACCACGACGTGCATTATATTTGTTGTTGCTGCCACTAGTACTATTCACTACGTTTAGTTGTTATTATTTTATATACTTTTCTTTTGTTCCTTTTTTCACCATTTCATTTGTTCATCATGATTACGATTTGACTGACGGTGGTACACTCTATTTGCAATCTTTTTACTTATCGCACTATGCCTGATTGATGGCCATAGATAAAATACTCGTACATATACACAGGAACTCACACAGTTGTGCTAGTCGAAAGAACATTTATTTCATTTAAACTGAACTTGGTATATAGAACAATACATTTTCAACTGTATGAATTACCACTGCACAAGCAGTAAGGTTTAGTTCAGTTTTGTAAGGCACAACACTACTGCTACCGCCACATTTTCCTACTGCATATTATTTGTTTTTGTTAAACAAACATCAAGGACGTAGTAGATAGATGGCCACCTAGAGATGTCGCAGAAAGTTTGCTTATATCTTCAGCATATCTTTTTTGTTTTCTTAGCGAAATAGATAACAGGTTCGTTCTATTAAAATTAAATGTCAAGTTTGTTTCCGTTTCCGGCGAGAACCGTGACTCTCTTTGTGAAGGCAATACTATGGTCGATATTTTCATAATAATATAAATATGCAATAGTAAAATTTACAAATTAATTGTAATATAGTAGTTCCTATTTGAAAAGGGTTGTACGTGTGGTTCCACACGCTTTTTTGGCAATGGGGCCATACGACAGCAGACAATAAAAGAACTAGTTAAGTCGTTTAGAAAATGACAGGGTTCACAGAAAACAATATTCCTGCAATAATCAACTTTAATTGAAAATAAAACCAAAAATAAATAAAAAATGTTTTTAAGTCAATTAAACTTTTGTTTAAAAATTTAATTAATTACAAAAGTTTAATTGACTCAATTAAATTTTTAGTTGATTTCTGACAATATTTTCAATTAAAATTGTTTATTGCAGGAATATTTTTTCTGTGTTATGAAGTAACCAGAGTACAACCGATTTAATCACCTTCATCTTTCTTATTGTCTTTTTATTCCTTCAAACCTTGAAACCTTTGGAGCTAATTTAGAATAGAAAATAAATTCACTCGCACACGAAGGCTTCCATACGGATACTACATATGGAACTTTAGCCTATATAATATAATATCGTACCTAATTTAGATACTTTTTAAACTTTTTTTTATATTTTTTTGGCGATTTTTCTTAGTTTTAGCCAGTTTTCGTAGTTTTGCCGCCTCTTGTTCGTTTTAGAGACTTTTTCTCTTTCTGGCCTTTCTTCTTGGTTTTGGCGTCTTTTTTTAGTTTTTGGTGATTTTTTTAAGTTTCTGCACTTTTTTCTCGTTTAAGCCATTTTAGTTTTGACGCTTTTTTTCTTTTTTGGTGTTTTTTTTTAAGGTTTGACGTTTTTTCTGTTTTGGTGATTTTTTTGGTTTTCTGGTGATTTATGTTAGGTAGAGAGTTTTGTTTTGTTTTTGGGGCTTTTTTTTCGTTTAGACGATTTTATTCGATTTTCGGCCTCAGTGTGCCTCACTATTCTAGTTCTGAAGATATAGGAAAAATAATAATTAATTTGTATAAGAAGTACCCGTCTTCCCCATCCTATACCGCCAAGATTTTGTAGGAACATGCAGGTTGTTCTAAGAGACACCCATATAATATTTTGTAACTCTCACTAATAGTTGTGGAGATATGAAATGATACTCTTAAAGAAGGCCTTTGCCACTACTGCGCACCGTTTGGGGCCGACTTGCCGTATTGTGTTAATGGCAAAATACGAAAATAATTTTTTTTTTAAATTTTTTTTTCCGCCTTTCATAGTTTTGAAAATATATCCTGGTGATCACAATTTTAAGGAAAGGAAACACATTTCACGTGAACTTTTATTCACGATAAGGGTGACTATCTTCTTGTATATGCATATTTTTTTATAATTTTATTATTATTTTCATTTAACTATTAGCAAATCGCTTCACAATGAAGCGGCCATACAAGCAAAAATAGTTGCATTGGCGTTGGCAGTAGTTCCCATTGCTTGAACTACAGCAACACTCGTTGAGTATGGGTGCTTTTTTTACTTTTGTGAATTGTCGCATTCCACACTTGTTTGCTTTTTTGTTTTGCTGTTTCTGTTATTTTCTGCTGCAACAACAGCAACAAAAGTACGTACATACATGCAACTCACTTTTAGCCATTGTTTGGTCCCATTAGCGGGCGAATGTTATCTATAAGGCTGTCGTTTTGATTTCATTTCATTTTATTATTTTTTTTTTATCCTGTCTTCCTTAAACTGTCGAGCTTTTTTAAAACCCCTGGTATATGGGCAATATTCGAATACTCACGCTTGGGCTGCAGGATAGTTGTAGGGACATATACTTACACATATACATACATACATGCATAAATGTATGTATGTATGTATATGTGTGTTTGGTGAGACCAAATGCTCTTACACATACATAAATACGTACAGTGCAGTGAGTGTGGAGCTGGTGATAAGAATATGAAATATTTATTTAATAAAAAAAAGTAACAAAATATACAAACAAATACTGAGGAATGTCCTTTTTTGTGTTTATGTGCGTGAGAGTGTGTATTAGAGTGATAGTAGAGTTAAATGGAAACAGGGTTTCAATGTTGTTGCTGTTGTTTTTTAATTTGCTTATTTTTATTTTATTGAATGAAAGCAGTTTTGTTGCTCTCTTCATAAATATTCTTTTAAATGAAATTGAAACATTTAGCAGTATAAATAATTTAGCCAATCTCTGTAGAAGGTTAATCTTAAATGTTTGCTTACAGCACACTTTCTGGAGAACTCGTAAATTATTGATTAAACTTTAATTTTAAAATAATGGTTCGATTATATATGGCAAGCGAATTTAGTTGCGTTGCCAGTGAACAAACTAAAATTAGTATTAAGTATGGCAACTTTCTTCAGTTGTTTAAAAATTATGTAATAATGTGGCATCTGTTAGATGACACTTAAGGAACAATCTAAATCATTTAGAATTATCGCTTCTACTGTGAGTAAATGTTATTGGTTAAAGTTTTTTTTGCTAAAATTTCTTTTTAAGATTTAAAGTATATTTTCGCCTTCCCAAAGAAATAATAGCGTTTATTTAATTTAATATTAATATTTTTATTTTTACCAGCTTTTTGCTTTAAAAACTATGCAGCATCTAAATAGAAACAATATTTGGGCAACTAAAGTTAACAGCTGTTAGTTGTCAGTTGCCAGACGTTATGACACTGCAACGCAATTAAAGTTCGATTGAGCCATAAAATAATTTCGAGACTAATTTGATATTTAGGAGAACGAATACTAAATGATGTACCAAAATTAACGCAAGCTTTGAATTAAATAGAAAACACAGTTCTAGGGTTATTTATGGAATAACACATCGTGCAAATGGCCTCTACGTCTTTGCATGCCCATACACACTCGTTTGTCGAAATTTTCCATGACCATTTTGCGTAAATGTGGAAGATGCAGTGTTGAATCTCCTTAGTTGCATGAAATGCTCCATCAATACAATGAATTCTTACGTTAGCTCGTTATTAATGACAAAATTCATTGATCAAACCAAGGTTTTCCTTTCAGTGTAAGAGGCCAATTCTGATCACCGAAACGGAGAGAGTACACAACCTGGAAATGTCTCATGCAGTAATTGATTTGTTTCACGTGCGTCTTGTTGAAACCACATATTCACCACAATTTCCGCAGATGGAGCTGCGTTATTGTGTCGCGATAGCGAGAAATTCTCTTCCACTATGCAGAATTGAGGTTCCTGGATTTTTACCGCCACTCTCACGCACTGCTTCGTTATTTACATTTGAATGGCTTGTTTTTGGACGACCAGTGTGTTTGGCGTCTCCAAGGGATCCAGTCTTCCTGAAATTTTCAATTAATCTCTTCACTGTTGACGAAGTTGAAACACTATTCCGACCTTATTTTTTATGCCTTCAAACTTCCATTATTTTTGAAATATTGTTCAATAATGAAGGCACGTTGTTTTAGCGCGTAACTCTCCATTTTTACTAAAACCCTAAACTGGCAGCGGTCGAATCATTTTTTAGGGATTCCAACTTTTTAGTGCACAAATGGCAACAAATTTAAATCTTGCGTTAATTTTGGGATTCCCTTTATAAAAGTATTTCTTCAGAGTTTTAATTGTTTTAGGTCGAAATTCACAGTCTATAGTTAACTAACGCCCGTGGTTTAACTAACTATTTTTCTTATAAATTCCATTGGTTAAACCAACTTCATTAGTTAACTAAAGACTGTGAATTTGAGTCTTAATGAAATTAGTGTAACGACTTTTCTTCTCATCATATGCGGATCCATCTGGCAAGCCTATTTGCTCAGTGGCTTTCTGTGAGTGTGTGCGTGAGAGTGCGTGTGTGTAAGTACAAATATTTGTATGTAATTTTGCATTCATTTATCACAGGAATGCATAAAATATGATAAGACTTTATGGTTTTAATATTCTTGTTTTTATACACGTATCTTTTCTTTATTCTGCTGTTTATGCGTTTGTATGTATAAGTGAGTAAATTTTTTTGCCGTTACCGGGCTATGAGAGCGTATGCGTGTGTGTGTGTGCATTATTGCTGCTTGTGTGACGGTTTTTTTTGTTTGTTTTTTGTAGTTTTAAGGCTCCCTAAATGTCTCAAAAAAGAGGCAAAACACAAAAACTATTTTTGAAGAACTTAATCCTTGACGCATTATTTTATCATTTCTCACTTGCGTTTGATTTTATTTCATCCTTTTTTATTTTGGCCTATATGAGTTTATATTTAGCCTTTACGATTATTGACCAAACAACACTTTAAACCAATTTGTGAGTTGTTCAAAACAATTGTTATGTTGACATTAAGGAGGGCTGTATGTGCCTGTGTGTGTGCATGTATGTATGTGTATGTGTGTATGTGTGCTAAAAACATTATGTTTATGTGTGAGATAAAAATCTTCTATTTTAGCTGAGAATACAAGTACAATTACAAGTGGTCACATAGATCGCCATAATCAGTCGTACAGCATTACTTACATTAAGTATTTTAAATGAAAATAAAAAAGAAATTTATTTTAATGGTCGATTGTTGCTTTTAGAAAAAAAAATAATGTGTTATATATTTTTTGTTCTTTTGATGTAATATGTATATATGTAGCATAGTGGAGTTCGGTTATAACGAATTATTGCGTATAAAGATGGTAATTACTTAAATAAATATAAGAATAGCCAAAAATTTTAGAAGTAAAATTTTTTTCTTTCTTAAAAATATTTACTTCGAGTGCTTGTATTATTTTAAGTGCAAAGAAAAAAATCTTTATAAACGATTGTCTTCCGCTATTGGTTTTTTTCTCGGTATTTTGGTCTGCCGCCTTTGGTTTCTTCATTTTATTTATTGCTGCTCATTTCTTACCTTTCTGTAATAATTTTTATTGTTTTACTGTCGACTAATTGGTCTTAAAGAGACACCCTGAATATGTGTGATAAGTATTTATACTCCAAGTTTATCTTTTTTTCTCTGTTGAAACTTAGTCATCCGTCATAAAGGAAATTTTCAAAGTTGAAACAAAGACAACTTTTGACTGCCAGACTGCCAGTCAGTCAGACAGACGGTGTGTAAATTACATCATAAGCATTAAAAACACACCAGACAGGCAGCGAAAAGTTTAAGTATTTTTTTATTTCTTTGTATTCCTTATCGTAATAATTTAATTAATTTAGCAATTCGAAAAGTGTTACAAAAACCAATTTACATTTTTAAGCCATATGTATTGGTGTTAAGAAATTTATCAGCCTCTGCTAAGCTATCCAAAAAATTTTTATGAAATTGACTGGCGAATTTATTAAACACAGTCACCAGGTATAAAAGTTCACGTGAAATGTGTTCCCTTTCCCTAAAATTGTGATCGCCAATGTTTTTGCGTTGTTGTTGTGTCAGTATACTATTTTCTAATTTTGTTCAGCATTTCACGTGAACAAAATGTTCGCCTTTTATTCCCGATAAGGGTGAGTAAATGGTATTTTCAATTTTTACTTAATATATGAATTCTTTCTTTTAACAAAATTAGAATTATTATTTCCTAACAAACTTTCAATGCGGTTCCCTTCAAATACACCTCTTAACACTACAGACATTCCTGGACACTCTTTCATGAAATCGCTCTTTAGTGACTCTGCAAAATTCAACAGCAATGCAAAGTCAAAAAATTAAGAGTGCTTAAAGATTATTCATATTGATTAGATGTTGACTTTGATAACAAAGCAAAAATATTTCTACTCGTCTATACAGCAAACATTTGCCTGCGTATTGTAAAACATATTTTTGTGAAATTTTTGTAGGGTTTCATATTTTTCGAACTTATTTTTTATGTTTAAATGTTGTTATTGCATTTAATTTTTTATTTCAGTTTTGGCTTTATTTTTCGGTTGCTGATATTATTTTGTATAGATTTTTTATTAAGATATAAAAACCAACCCAGAAAACGCAGACATCAGCCGGCGAACACTACATACGAGTACAATGAAAGAGAGAAAATAAAGCACCACATGCATTTATCACTAAATAAATCTGAAAAATTCATTGATTCGTTAATAAAAATAAGTAAATTGAAATTTAAAAACTGCTAAAAAAAAAGCCCTGAAATAACAATCTAAAAAAGAGTTTTTTTTCAATCAAAAGTCAGTGTAAATTATATGAACATGTACATATATCAAAAATTTTGCTAAATTCTGTTGCTAAAATTTTATATTATTTTTTTTAATTTCTTGGTTAAATTTATTTGTAATAAAAATACTGAGAAGACATTTTTCAGGCAAATTCTTAAAAATCTTCAAATTGAGACAATTTTAAATTTTTAGTTGAACTATAGTGAATTTATTTTTTTTGTTTAGAAATAATTTCTTAGTCTTAAGATCAGTAATTTCAATTCTTGTTGAATGAAATATTTTTATTAATTAATGTGACTTTCTAAAGAAGAGAAGAAAAATTAAATTATTGTCTATTTACTGGGGTAGAGATTGTTATTAACATCAGATATTTAACGCAAATTTTCAATGAAATTGATAAACAGAAAATAATTTATGTTTGTATCTGTCATGCATAATAGTACGCAGTGAGTGCCTTATATTTTTTATGACTGCTCAAGAAGTCATAATCGTATATTTATGACTGCTTGTGAAGTAATGAAAATACTACTTCCTAATAAGGACTTTCACGTTCTTTCCTGGACTTTTTATTATATTTTTAATTGTCTATGCTGTTGTTGGCCACCAAGAGAAATGTATGCGTGTATTTCTATTCATTTGCATAAGAAGTCGATTGAACTTCGGCACTCCGGTGCCACTTTGGCCAAGTATAATGTGCGAGCTTTTACAAAAGAGCTTTGTGCTTTCACGCCAACGAGAGCACAACAGCCAATCAGATCTAAGCGACAATGTTTGCTGCTTGCTTTGCAAAGAAACAAGAACAATTTGTAAGAGCTTTCAAAGCTTTTTGCCTCAAATCCATGTGTCAGAGAATGTGTGGTTGGTCGCAGCTGGTCTATAACTCAAACAGAATAGCGATTCTGTTATTGAGTAAGATAATGTAATTGATACTAAGGGCATGGCCTACAATGTCGACAGAAATCGTTCGATCGACAACTTTAATTTGTTTAAGCTAGTTTTTATTTCTCTGCTTCTCTGCTTATGTTTCGATTAGGCTAAAGTTCATATAGCAAATGGAATATGTGAATTATTCAGCGTATTGCAATTTATTGAAAGCTCTTTATGCAATGAAAAGCTCAAATATAACATGACTAATTTACAACAATCTTGCCGTTGTTTTGGTTGTTCTCTACTAATTCTAAACATGTCTATTTATTTGCTTATTTTTGTTTTACTTAATTAATTACTTTTGTTTTTAATAAAAGTTATAAATCGAATGTTTTTCATGAAAATTTTTCGGAAATAATTTTTTATTAAATAATTTTTTTTTTATATTTACAGGTGAGTAACCACTACTACATTACTACTTCTGCTAAAATTAATTTAAAGTGGTAAGTCGTTCAACAAAAAATTACTTTTTTTATGAGAGAACTATTTAGGGCTTGAAAAGTAGTTAATAATTTTTCTGCCGACACGCTTTTAATCTTTGCGGAAGTTATTCTAGTACGAATGAAAATGAAATGAAATTTTATTTTCAGACAATTCTAATTCAAAGAAAAAAAGGTGTATTATTTGGTTACAAAACAAAATCACTTCATACTTTTCTTCATTCTTCAAAAAAAAAATTGCATTTATTTTATTTTATTACGTCGACTCCGCTTTACTGTAAATAACCAAAACCCAATTTTTTTTTCCGTTATCCGATTTTTTCTCTAAATCGTAGTTCGGATTACTGAAATTTGTTGCAGTTAAGCGTACCCCTTGAAAATGTCTAGCCAGTTGCATTGACAATATGTATAATAGAAAAATTCAATAAAGTACGTAAGAGCGAAATGGACAAATACATTTTGCCATTTAATTTTTTAACGGACAAAACATGTAAAATTTTTTAACCTTAAGTTATGCAATCGATCTCTAATAAATAAATTTGTAGTTGTGGGCTTGCTTTTGGTTTTCAGTAATACGATATTTTCAGTAAAGCGATGTTTCGCTAAAGCGAAGTGAATAAAACTAGCTGCGTTTAACATCAGTGCGGGGATTTGTATCGCTTTCAGTAATCCGATTTTTTTCAGTAAAGCGTGTTGCGCAAAAGGGGATTCGACTGTATATGTATGCGTCTTTTATTTTGAAGTTTTGCGTACAGATGATACTAGGCGGGTCTGTCCAGCCTGCGAACTTTCAATAGGAACGTCATGCAGAGATTACATTAAATTAAGCGATCCAGGTCCCAACAAATCCTCTAAGTACCGTTCTTGGGACCAGATATTTTCTTGCATCCAAATGAAAGACTTTTCATAAAAAGCCATTAAAATTCCAAAAATGTCATTTCATTTTAAAAATATTTATTAAGAAATCTCATATAATGCAGATATTTAAAACACTTCAGTTGTAAAACTTTAATACACATTAAATTTATTATTCATTTTTTAATATTTTTTAAGTTTTAATTATTTTAAACTTATTGACTGATAACAAACATACACACATACATACATATCTCTCTCGACATACTCGTGAATGAACACTAACATTATCTACAAACCTTTTGCTCATACTCGTATTACATTACCTCTTCTTAAATGACTCTAAATTTCTGTTCGACAAAGAACCACTTAAGTAATCGAAACGATAAAGCAACCACCAAGAAAAAGAAATAGAAAATAAAAAGAATCTTAACCAAAAGGTATCATTTCACTTTGTAGATATAATTTCTTTTTTACCTATCAAGTGCAAGTAATTGAGTGACTCAATTGTCGCGTCTTGAAAATGAATATGAAAGTGTATCTTGGTAATATAATAGCAACAAAACACATGAAAAAAAAAATAACTTATCAACACACATTAATGCTTCCTGGTGTGTCGAGTTGTTGCAGCATTTGAGATGGTGCATCGCCATTCATTCAATTGATATAAAACATATAAAAAAAGAGAACAAACAAAAAATTACGGAATAAAGTGTACACATACATATGTTCTCGTATGTATGTATGTATGCATGCCAAACATGAAAAGTAAACTGAATTTTTATTGCACCTTCCTCTTAATTTTCTCTTTTTTTATGGGAAGTCTTTTTCCGGTTAAGATAAGGAAGAAGAAAGAAAAAAAGTGTTTCAATGAATGCAAAAAAAAAAAATTATTGAAAAACTGTCGTTGTAAAGAAATCATTAAAACACATCGAACAGCAAGGAGACAAGTAAGCAGTTTGATACACCTTAGAACAACACTTACAATTGTAAACACACACACACTCACACTCACACACATACACACACTTTCACATTCCGTAGCATCAATAAGGAAAAAATTGTTATCCACTTGATCAATAAGAGTGGAAGCAAAAACAAAACAAAACTTAACAAAAATACTTTTTAAAACTCATACAGAGCAAAATGAAGCACAGACAGCCAGACAGAAATTGCTCACTTATGATTGTGTGTCACCTAAACGACATTGTCGTCATAATCATCATTATCGTCACTGTCATTCGAAGCATCATCACGAAAATACCATTGACATGGCATTATGGCACAGTTAACCAGTACTTTAAAAGAGTAGATTATTAAAGAATTTTATGATTACGGGAAATATATCCCTTTTCATGGTTGGCATATTTCGTCTTCGACTATGATGATTTTGTAATAGATTACATAACTCGGCACAATGTTTCCCTTAATCTAGGCAATGAAAGTTAAATACACCCACCACAATAAATTCTATTATCCCGCATGGGGGTTTTCTTTAAAATAAGAGATTATTTTGTTTAGTATTTTTTGCTATTTTTCCATAAAACATTTTTCATTCTATTTTATACAAAAAACTTTTCGACCAGCTTTGTACAAAGGTCCATTTCTATGTAGAAAAATTTTCGGCTAGTTTTCTATAAAAAACTTTTCGAGTAGTTTTTTTCTAAAACATCTTTTTGACTAGTTCTTTCTAAGAAAATGTTCGATTAGTTTTTTCTAAGAAACGTTTCGACTAGTTTTTATCTAAAACATCTTTTTGACTAGTTCTTTCTAAAAAAAATTTTCGATTAATTTTTTCTAAAAAACGTTTCGACTAGTTTTTCCTAAAAAACTTTTCGACTAGTTTTTTCTATAAAAAAATTTTCAACTAATATTCTATAGACAACTTTTCGGGTAGTTTATTTTAAAGAACCTTTCGTCTAGTTCCAACTAGTTTTCTACAAAAGGCTTTTCGACTAGTTTTCTATAATTCTTTTAGACCAGTTTTCTGTATAAAACTTTTAACTAGTTCTTATGGAAAACCTTTCGTCTACTTTGGTACAGAAATCTTTTGGAATTTTTGTAAAAACCTTTTCGTCTAGTTTTTTGTATTAAAATTTTCGGCTAGTTTTTATAGAAAACTTTTCGACTAATATTCTATAAATAACTTTTCGACCTTTTTTTTGTTTTGTAGAAAACGTTTTATCTACTTTCGACTAGTTTCCCATAAAACACTTTTCGACTAGTTTTCAATATTTTCGATAAAATTTTGATTAAAATATTTTTGGCTATTTTTCTATTATAGTAAATTTTTCGACTAGTTTTGCGCAAACCCATCTACACCCGGTTTCTATGGACTGGTTTTTTTGGTCAAACAATTGTCAGACTGGTTTTTTATAAAAAAAACTTGTCTGCTAGTTTTCTGTAGACTTTTCAGTTTTATATGGAAAAATTTTCGACTAGCTTGTTGTGAAAAAGAAATTGGTATAGTTTGCCACAGAAAACTTTTCGACTAGTTTTGTATAAAAGCCTGCATACAAGTTTTTTATTGTAAGTTTTTCGACTTGTTGTTTAACTTTTCGTCTAATTTAATGGTTTTCTGTAGAAAACCTTTAAACAAATTTTAAAATTTTTAGACTAGTTTTCTATAAAACATTTTTCACTAGTTTTTTTAAAGACAATTTCTTGAATTGTTTTCTATAGACAATTTTTCAATAGTTTTATATACAAAATGTTTCGGCTAGTCTTGTTTGGAACTTGTTAGACCATTTTGCTTTTCGACTAGTTTTCTAGAGAAAAGTTTTTCTCTTTTACGTTTTTCTATAAAAAAACATTTCGACTAGAATAGAAATCTAGAAAACTTTTAGATTAAATTCTTGTAAAAAAAATCTTTTGACGGCTTTCTACAGAAAACCTTACAACAAATTTTATAAAAACCTTTAAGACCAGTTTTCTATAAAACATTTTTCGGCAATTTTTTATAAAAATTTTTTTAATAGTTTTCTTTGAACGATTTGTTGAATAGTTTTCTATAAAAAATTTTTCGGCTAGTCTTATGTGGAGGCATTAGAACACTTTGCTTTTTCGACTAGTTTTCTAAACAAAATTTTTCGAATAGTTTTCTATAGAAAAACTTTCAACTAGTAGTTGTTTATTAAAAAAAAAATAATGTAGTTTTTTATAGAAAACTAGTTTTTTGTATAAAAGTTTTCGTATAATTTCGATTATTTTTCTGCAAAACACTTTTCGACTAGTTTTCTATAAAATTAAAACTTCTCAATTAGTTTTCTCCTAAAAACTTTTCTTCGAATTTTTTATAGAAAATATTTTCGACTAGTTTTGTTAAGCAAACAATTTTAAAAATTTTACAACAAAATCGAAAAAATTTTTTTAACAAAAATTTAACCCACTTGCCTATAGGGAATTTTTATTATATAAATGATATCGTTATTTATAGCCGGAAGAATTTGAAATCTTGTCAGGAGATAGTTTTATCTTTATATTTTTCATAACGTTGTACGATTTGTTTATGCAAAAAATCTCAAAAATATCACATTATTAGTTCCTTGCAATAGAATCGTTAAAAACAACAAAAATGCCGCCTCTACCTGAGTTCTGGCTCTTGAGTTTATTGCTGAAGTCATTCAAAGGTCATGTGGCTCCGAGCCACATGGCTCTCACTGGCTCGTCATTTAATATCTGCTGTCGTCAGTTTTGTTAGCTGTTGTTGTTGTATCGTTCGTTGCTTTATATCTATTTTACATACAATTTGTTCGATATGTTTTCTATGTCTACTTCTTTCTCTTGTAGTACTTTCTATTAGTCATTTAGCTGTTTTATTATACATAGTCAGACAGTTAATCAGGAGATCTTTAAGTAGAGATGTTTGTCTGGAGGTGTTTGACTGGCTGCTGCTTTTGAGCAACAATAAGATTTGGTACTTTAGTAAATATTTGTTGTTAAATAAGCGGAGGAAAAAATCTAGCAAAGCGAACTTCAAGGCTAAGATCTAAAACTAACTTGAAGCGTTCAGCGTCGCATTAGCAGCACATTCAAAACATATTTTATAAAATAATGTAAATATTATTCTCAGTACTTTTCAACATATAGGCTGCTATTGGTAAACGATTGTTAAACTTGGTTTGGTTGGTTTAAGGTTGGAATTGTGTAAGAGAAACCCGGTTTAAAGAATAATTTAACTTTAACAATCAGATATCCTAAAATTTTTGAGTTAATGATTAATCCTCATATCGTTTTTCATATTGTGTAAAAGTTTGATTAAAATATCTGAAATACTCAAATCTTGAAAGCAAAATTAAATTTTCTTTTTCCATTAAGTTGTCGGAAAACTTTAACTCGTTTTTTTTTGGCAAACAATTTTTTTTTTTTTAGTTGAGACGTTGTTTGAGTAAATGAGCAATATGTGCATATTTCAAAACTAAAAACTTTCAAACCAAAAATTTACTAAAACTGCATAGATGTTTTTAAATCGTCTGCCGCTTTAATTCTCCCTTCACCCCTCGTTTTCCTTTTAATAACATTTCTTACCTTGCACTTGCTACAAAATATAAAATTCACATCACATTTTAATAAATATTTATTTCAACAAAAAAAAAATAAAAAATAATCACTTTAATTTAATAAAACGAATAAAAAAAATTAAACATTCCAAAAATGAGTAAAACAACATAACTCACATTTTCATAGGCGATAATTGCACACTAAAATATTTTTATCGCAGCGACTCATCAAACATTTTTCATGAAAACGAGATTCAACGAAGCATCATAAACCAGATTCTATGAGCAGTATGACAAATACAAGTCAAGTCGGTAATGGCCAAAAAAATGTGCTTTTGACGTATTTTACAGTCAGCTGTATTTTTTTTTTTTTGTATATTTCCTTTCCCTGTCTCTTGCTTATGCAGTTATTAGCAGTCAACTGGGGAGCTTGCTTTAAATAAACAAAAAGATGAAATTAAATTAAAATAATTTTGATTGATTGCCAGATTAGAGTTTAACATTAAGAAGACAAACTACAGTAACAAATACATACATAATAACAAAAGAAAGGTAAATCTGGTAATAGTCAACGATGAGGAAGGAAGCTGGAAGTCAAATTTGAAAAGTTAATTTTCATTCTACTTCTCAGCTTTATAAATAAAATTTTAAATTACCAGCTACTGTTCAATACTCCACTGGCTCATCATCATTTGGAATTTCGACTTCAGTTTTTCATTCATTCGCTTCTTTTAGTATAAATGAAAGGAGTGAGATCAGTCAATTATATAAAGAATTTAGTAAAAGAGATATAATTTATTATATTTTTTTATAAGGTTTTATTTTTTTTATTGCAGATTTCAATTGAAATCTGTATGAAAATCTATATCGTTTACACCAAGTTTTTTCTTGCATTTATCATGATTTTTTATTTAATACAAAACCCATTTAGTGAAAATTGTCCAAAACTACAACCAATCAACTGCAATGCAGCCAATTCACACACCGGTATAAGAAATAAAGACTTTTTAGTACAAACTTGAAAAAAAAAACATAGTTGTATCACTAAGTTCTTTTAGATTTTAAGTAGATTTTGACAAAATCTAGTGACGAAGTATATTTTGTATTGTATGGGAAATGTACTAGATTTTGCTCAAATGTAAATGCACCATAATCAAAATTCACAATACGTCAGCAATTATTTTCAAATGAGATATTCCATTATACGAGTATTCTTAACTTTTCCATTTAGCATTGAAACAAAAATTCCAGCTCCAATCTTCTCAAACCTTAAACCAGTTTGTGTGTTGTGAGTGTGTGTGTGTGTGTATTTATTTTATATATATGTGTTTGTTCACCTGTGTGTGCGATTGTAGACTTAAGGTGTTTATTAAATAAAAATATATGTACTTTCCTGCTGTTTTTAATGGTGGTTGCTTTTATTGTTAAACACAACAGGCCAACAAACAAGCAAAGCAACAACAACAAAAAATTAAAACACCGGTAGTTGTTCTTTAAGTGTAAATTATACATAAATAACAACAACACCAACGACATTTGGTAAAAATTAAAGAAATAAAATCAAGTGTTGCCGCCGCCGCCGTCGCTGTCATTATCACGAGGTTAATGGCGCGTCTATGTAAATTTGGTTTTCACTTTATATTTATTAATTTACTTTTCAGTTTATGGTCTTTAGTTTGGGTTGCAGCGATGTTTTTTTTTTTTGTTCTTCCTGAATGGTGCGTTGTTAACTAAAATGTTGTTGTTTTTTGTTTGTTTTTGCCTTAACGACTTTAGAATAGTTTCCTAAATACCTACGAATGCGAAAAAATTAGAAAATGAAAGGTAGTATTTGTTTAGTTAGGGAGACGTATATTTTCTAGTTTATAATATTTTGCCACATAAAGAAAAGTTAATTAATTGTTTATTAAGCTTAAACATCATTTAGGTATTACTAGAAATTTGCATTAGAAACCAAAGTTTTTAACAAATATCAATTTTTGATGTATGGCTGAGAAATCGTGAGAAAATACATTACCCGTATTCACGGTTGGCTGTTGTAGATCTTTTACATATTTTAGCTTTGTTAAATCGTGGTAAATTTAAAACATGGCAACAACAAAATGCCTACACCATCTACTACACAGAAAAAAGTATTCACCAATTAATGTTTTCAATTAATAATTTAATTGATTCAATTAAATTTATAATTGTATTAATTAATTTGAGTGGAAAAACTTAATTGATATTATCAAATTGTTTATAGGTGAAAATTTAATTAATTGTTTAATTAATATTACAAATATTTTAATTAATATTACAAACAATACAATCTGAATGAACATTACTTTTTTGTGTGTATACTAGAAAACTGAAGTAGATGTTGTAGCTGAATTTATTTACCACAGTTTGTATAAAAGAAGAACAAGCTACATACAAATTCTCTCAGAGAGTCTCTGTTTGAATTGAATAATAAAATTTTTTTACAAGATCGCTCACGCCTGGACCTTTAAATTCGTAGTATATTTAACAGAGTTTTAAATTTAATACGTATTATTATATTATATTATATTATATTATATTATATTATATTATATTATATTATATTATATTATATTATATTATATTATATTATATTATATTATATTATATTATATTATATTATATTATATTATATTATATTATATTATATTATATTATATTATATTATATTATATTATATTATATTATATTATATTATATTATATTATATTATATTATATTATATTATATTATATTATATTATATTATATTATATTATGTATTGATTTTTTTAGCAATGGCTTGATTAATTCCAGTTTTGCTATTTTGCGTTAAAATCAGACATCTCAAAGCTTAGGAGTCAGATAAAGTAATTTTAGAACTCGAAAATATGTACTATATATCGCTCATTTACTAAGAATATCATTATAGATAAAACATATAAAAATATTTTATTTAACTGAATCTAAATTATTTTTAACTTTTTAGTGCTTATTTTTGAAGTCGGTTTAATTATTTTTTTAAGATTTATTTTTAAAAGTTTTTTGGCAAGCTTATACTTTTAGTAGCGTGGTCACGCCCAATTTAGCAAATATTAGTGTCAGCCCTCTGTTTCAAATTCGACACCGCGCAATTTCCAGAGGCCAAGACATCAAGACAAGCACAAAATTTTTTCATTCTAAGAGCCGATACTCTTCGCCAAGTTGTGTGGGAATTGGATAAGTAGAAGTATAACTTAATACCAACCTTCCATGGGCGTAGCTCCTCTCACTTTTTTGAACACAAGATTAAGTACTTTTCAGAACTCAAGATGTGTGCCAAGCTTCCTAAAAATCCATAAAGTAGAAATACCTAAAATATAATATTAAAATAAAATAATAAAATTAATAGGCGTGGCCTCGCCCACTTGTTTGAATGCAAGATTGTGTTTTTTTAAGAGCCAACGTGCGTGGCAAGTTTCGTAAAAATCAGTCAAATAGAAACATGTAAAATATAATATTGTGGCTCCGCCCATTTTTACAACTTTGAAATTGTGTCGTTACGAAATCCATTGTTTTGAGTAAGTTTCGTAGCAATCCAAGAATTTAAGAATTTTTTTGTGGTTTAGAAAATTTATATGTACTAGAAATTTTGTAAAATGGGATGGGGTGGGGGTATAAAAACTCCGAAAATAGTTTTACGTAATATGTGAATAGCCCCTGGAACCAAATGGAAGCTAAATATACATGCCCTCTCAGACAAAAACAGAATTTTTGCAATCTTTGTAAAATAAACCGAATTATGAAGTAACAATGCAAAAAAAATTATAACCTTCTCTTTTTTGTTGTCGGTTAAAAAAACACAAAATTTGGTGGAAAAAGTAACCAGCAAAAACAGTTTCCTTCAAAAATAACAAAATTTCAAGAAAAAACTTCACTGTTTCAAAACCTTCAAATTTCAAGAAAGTAAATGAAAGTTATTAAAATTTTAAATTATTTTAAGAATTTGTAAATAAGAGATGAGAAAACGGAAATACAAATATTCAACGCAGGCGCAACAACACGCAGTAGTTGTCTATATGTATGTGGGAAATACTTGCGAAATTTAAAGAGAACTTGCAAACATACGAGTAAGTATGTATTCATATACAAATGTATATATATATACACTTACACATACGATATTAAAAGTTACAGAATTCACTTACAAAAATATTAAATTTCCTCTCTTTCGTTCTCTTTAAATTAAACTACACACTCACCAAATCTTTACTACCCACTTTTCTTCGCCCGTAAAATAAAATTCATACTCAAGAAAGAGATTAAGATAAAAAACGAAAGCAAAGAAAAAAAATATAATAAAAGATTTTAAGCCGAGATATCGAGTCCAACTTATTTTTCTTACTTAAAGCGAAAAGCGAAAAAAACGTCTATGTGGAAATGTAAAACAACAACAACCACGAGTAAAAGTTACTGATAAGAAATTTTGTTCAGTCTTCCAACCAACTCGCTCACTCAGTCAGTCAGTTTGTTGGTCCGTCATCTACAAAAAAAAAACATACAGACTTACATGCATACGATATCGTACTATCAGCTCAAAAAACAAAAACAAAACAACCTAAAACAACAACTACAACAACACTTAATGCTAAAAATTGTTTGATCAAAGGATGATGATAAAATAATACAGAAACCCATCTAGTCTAAATATATTTACGTACATATATACTCGTATGTATGTATGTATTTTAGTGTGTGGGGTGATATCTGAAATCTATATGAATGTTAACTATGTACATCTGTATGTGTGTGCGGTTGTGTGAGTTTGCATTGGTGTGCATATTCCACAACAAAAATATACAAAATTGTTAGTCAGCACAAAACGTACGTATGTACGTACGTATCTATAGAGTGTATGTAAATATGTATGGATGTACGTTTAGAGAGAAAGATATAGATACAATTAAACAGAACTGTGTTATCACAACGCAATAATCAGAATTCCATTAGCTGGCAATGTTTGGATATATCATGGATATGGGTGATTGCATAAAGTAATGACAGAGATTATATGGAAATGATAAAAGGCAGTGCTGCTGCTGCTGCTGCTGCTCCTCGTCTGTCGTATTATGATGATATAAATCAGTAATATTCAATGTAATGGAATGCAAAATGCCAAATTTTTTTGTCTAGCAAGTTTTATTTATATTTGCGCAGTTCAGATGGCACATTTTTCTTTCAAGAAAGTTTTATTCATATACGAGTATTTGCTCAATTCACAAGCCATGTTGTATCGTTTAAAGTTGTATTTGAAAAGTCAATGTCAAACTAAATCTCACAAAATATTTATAAATAATTTTTTTTTGTTTAAATAAATTTTGATTGAAATTTTTTTTCGAATACAACTTTAAGCAATTATCAATAACTAAGTACATCGAACTGAATTTAAATTGAACATTAAAAATTAAACACAGTTACTTGATATTTTTTTAAATTATTGAACAATTTTTTTTTAATTTCCTGCAGAGTAAGTTACCGTTATACCCCAATTTTCAAAAATAAAGATTTCATAAAGTTTCGACGTTTTGAGGTGCTTGGAGTCGATTCTGACTGCTTGCGCGATGATTTTCGTTACACTTCTAAAATTTTCGTAAGTAAAATTTTCACAAAACTATTTTTTTTGAACTTTAAACTACTTGGTTCGTTCGATATTCGAAATTATCGATGAGAAATTACTACAAATTAAAAAAAAAAATATTTAAGATATTCACTGACTTTTATAGACTTAAAAAAGTATGTCGGATCCGGCAAATTTTACCAAAATCTGTAGCCTAAAGGCAATTTCAAAGATGGTCTGCAAGATCAACCGATTCTCATATTTTTTGATTACAAGATCATCACTGACACCAAATTTTTTTAATAGAGGGAATTAAGCAAATATTTTAGATTATGAGTTTATTTAAGTTAATTTATTATTTGGCTAAATATTTTTTTTTTCATTATTAAAAATCCTTACGGTAAAGTACGTTCTAGATGAAAAAAAATATTTATTTTTGTTTTATCATGTTCCATGCAAAACTTCATAAAATCTTTCCAAATAAGCAGGCCGTGTCTTTTGTTTGTTTCAAAAATATTGTAAAACTTTTGCGTGTGCTGCATGTATAGTTTTTTGTCGGTTCCGACAAACTGCCCTCAGCCAAATTTTCAAGCCACGAATAATATCAGGAAGATCGTCTTTTAATTTATGACATATACAACCCACGAAATTTTCTAAACCATCATAGATCATTTCTGTCAACTCTTGCTCGACTGGTTCATCGGTGTTAAAATCAATATTTAAAGCTCTAATTGAATTACAAATTTCTGAGTCTGGGTAGATACTTTTTCGTCTTTTCTAACTCTGGAGTATCATTGCTTTCAACATTTCTTTCATCTGATTTAATACTACTGAAGGATTCTCCAAAATTAATCAGTTCATGCGCTCTTAATTATGAAAGTGGTCTAAGTCATGTGCATTTTAGCTTCGAAATTTTTTTCGACTACTGCTGTACCAATTTTATCCTTTGTGTTGATATACGAGTACGTCTATTAAATTGTACTTTCATCATCCTGGAAGCTTAAATACACAGAAATCTGCAGGTAGTTTTTTTTAACAAAAAGTCTTTTAATAAATTATTTAATAACTCAGTCAATTTCTAAGGAATTTATTAACACAAATCTGCGAATTACTCTTAATCAATTATGTTTTATAAATAAAGTCATAAAGAGTATGGTTCCAGTACAAAAATACTGCCTAAGAACGAATCCAAAGTAGAAAAGTGACGAAAAAACCTAAAAAAAACTATGTTTGGTGAAAAAAAATACACACATATATCTGAAATTTACTGAAACAAAATAAAAGGTCTTAGTCTCTTGTTTCTAAATCCATTTATAAATTTAAAATCGGTTGATATTTAAGTTAGTTAGAGGTTGATTAGTGCATACGGGTACAAAAACCCGGTTTTTTACCCGTAACTCATGATTTTGGGGGTGTTTGGCAAATTTCAAACACAGATTGTTGTGCCCGACAATACCTACCAGAACAATTTCAACACGTCACATGTATTTTTCTTTTGTCACACAGTGTTATCTATATGCGCTTTTTCTCCCCATTTTGTTATTAAATTCAATATTAAATAAATAATTGGCCTAAAAGTATGCAACAGTTTCGTTAATTTTACCAGGAAATGTAGAGTTTTCTGCCCGATTTCTTATTTATTTGTATATTTCTTAACGAATCGCATTGAAAATTAATTAATTTTTGGAGGTTTTTAGATTTGGGCGTGTGCTCTTAACGGTTTATTATATGCCACAAAACATTTTTTTCATATATGTGACCTGCTCCACGAAAAGGGACCTCTGCGCCGAAAAGAAGTTATTGAGAAAAATGCATTTTTCCTATAAGAATCACTCAAAAAGTAAAAAAAAAAATTTTTCGGCGCAGAGGTCCCTTTTCGTGGAGCAGGTCACATATGGAGAAATGTTATATTTTTAGTGCCATATTCATAAAAACTATTTTAGGTTTATTAAGCGCTTATTTGACATACTGCTATGGCGAATTTGTCAAATAAACCTGTAATAAACCTAAAATATTTTTTATGAATACGACGTTAAAATATATTACAATCATATGGTATTATCAAGAATATTATACATTAACTTACCACTGAGATGCTGTTACTTTATGAATTATATTCGAACTACATATTTTAATTCTTTATTTATTATAATTAAATTCGGATAATCGTTCGTATCGCTTAGGAAGTCCAATTTATTGGACATGTGATAATTTTTAAACTTAAATAGGTCAAGCCTACGGATTAGTTATTTTTCTCTGCTGTTATCATTTTTGACAATCTTCATGGAAACACCCATACGGCTTAGTAAGTTGACTTATCAAAATATAAAATCGCGCTCCCGCACACTGAATTGTATGTTTGAACATTTGTATGTGGTATTCTTGTTTGTATAGTTTGTTTATTTGCTGTTTGTTTTTGTTGTTACTGTTATTATTATTTTGTGTTGTACAGATCGACTTAATTCAAAAACTTAGAAATTTTGAAATGTTGCGATATGACAAACGTACAAAATATACATTTCTATGTAATCTTTGTGTTTTTTTTTAGAAAACACTTGGGCAACAAACTAAAAACTAAGGCAACTGTGCTGTAAATGGGTGTGTGTTTGTGTGTGTGTGTTGTATTAGCAAAATCATCACACTAGTACGACAGAGAGAAACTTTGTAACTAAATGAGAGTGTATGAGTAAAAAAAAAAATTAGTTATATCCGTTTTTAATTGTTGTTGGTTCCTTTGCCGTGCTTGCCCTCTGTCTGCCTGCTCCAATGCAAACACTTGCGAATAGAACGTGTATGAAAATGATAAATAAATACGGTACGTCTGGAAATTGTTGGTTGGCTCTAGCTGGATTGGTTGGTCGGTTCGATGGATGACTGGATGGTTCGTACGTTCGTTTGTTCGCATGGTTCATTGCTTTAGGTTGGCAGAAGTGAGTGAGTGTATGTATGAGTGTATATGAGTGAGTGTGTGCGTGCGTGTGTGTGTTTGGATTGATGTTATCTAACACTTGGGCTGCTTTTTCTTATCAGTGCTTTATCAGTTTCTGTATATTTTTCTACATTATTTCGTTGTTGTTTGTTTTGTTATTTTGTTTCCCAAACGTATAAATACGAATAATATGGGAACTGAAATGTGTTGTATGGTAATGTGTTACTTTTTCGAACAAAAGGAAATACATAACATAATAAATAAGTAGTGGAGCTGAATGAATGACTGACTGACTGACGTTGGTTGTTACGGAAACGCGATATCATATTTATAAGTTTTTTTGCTTGTTTTTTTATTTTTCTGAACAAAACTCCTTTTTATGCCAAAGTCCTGTATGGCCTGTTGGATTTTCTACTAAAAAAACTGAAATAAAGATAATTTTATTATAGTTTCTTGCATGTAGAAGTATAAAACTTTTAGTTATCAGTAAAGATACGCACACGGTAACGCAAACAAAAAAATCTTTAAAAAGTAATTTTAACTCACATACATTGGTGTACTATTACTCTAGGGTTTTTTTAATTTATACACCAACGAACCAGCAAAAAGTTAACAATATTTTTAACAACCATTGAATCAATGTTGTCAATCATAAAACCACTTTTTGAAGATCATTTAAAATTTGCAAATTACGAGAATATCCGTTGCTAAATGGGAAACTTATGAAAAAATCTATTATATATGAAATAGTTAATTCGCAATCATAAATTTCTTTTATTGTAAAAATAGTGAAAATTCATGGCTAAAATTCAAAACTTTTTAAAAATTGCAGGAAAAAAAAATTGGAAAAATCAATTTTTTCAAAAAAAAATTCGAATTCATAAAAACTGACAAAAAAAACCCAATTATTATAATATTCAAGTTAATTTTTTTTTTGGTAAAGTAAGAAAATAAAATACCATGTTGATTATTGAGTTCTTGTCTCATCTTTGTTATTTGCTGAGCTTCTCATTTGTTTAAATGAAACTTTAACTTAATAACTCTAGTTGTTCTAAGAAATTTTTGGGTTAAGGTTCCCTGATGATCTGCATTAGCAACAGTGTGATGCGCATAGGATCCAGCTAAACCCCACAATAATCAATATCACTGCATTTAAAAAAATATATTTTACTTAATAAGTAAAATAATAATTTGGGATTATTAGTGCGTTATTAAAAAAATTTTTACATAAAAAAACACAAATTATAATATTCATTAAATTTTTAAAGCAAAAAAAAATTAACGAAATTTAAGACTGTAAAGACAAAAATTCTCAAAATTACAAAAATTCATAAAGCAAGGGCAAACACGAAGTCGTCACACTAGTATGATTGTGTTCGATTGTATCTTCGACAATCTCTTTTTACTTCCAATCTCTCATCGGCCAACACCATATTGTGAATTTTTTCAACTGTTTTAGTTGTAGAGATCTCAACTGGGCGTTCAGAACCTTCGACATCTTCCGTGCTTTTACCGCCACAACGAAATTCAGTGAACCACTTTTTTGCAATTGAAATTGATGGTGAAGAGTATTTATCAAGCTCAACCATGCTTTGAGCAATGGCTTTTTTCCATTTTCTTCTGAATTTTTTTTTATCGAATATGCAGCATATGTGACCTAGAAGGCTTGAGTCTTTCAAAAAAAGACATATACGATTATTATTAAGTAAAAGTTTTTTTCTAAATTTAAGTAAAAAAACTATATTTATAAACAAACAAAAAAAAAAACAAAGTTACGTGGTAGTCAATTGCTGTCAACACACAAACTAAATGACGCAGCTTGTTCAAATTTTGACAGGAGTGAAGTGACAGTTTGTTGACACGAGCTGTCTTGCCCTTTCATTAAACTGGTAAAAAAAAGAACTACGGAAGGTCACACGATTCGAAAATATCAATCACAAAAATTCTGAAAATTTTGGAAAGTATAGCATGCATTTAAGATTTTGATTTAGTTGGAGGACTTCAGGTTCCCTGCAACCGTAAATTAGTCTTACTCCAAGTAAATTATTATAATTTTATGGGGCAAATTTTTAAAAACAACTTGAAATGTTTAATATTTTAAGATTACATAGACCGGTTTTAGACAGGGAAAGCTTACTTTAGCAAATTTAATATCCCTTTCGTGCTTAAACAGGAAAAGTTTAGTTATATAGTAAAAAGGGACTGTACTCAATCAAGGTATATATGTATATTAGTTCTATAAAACTCTACAAAAATACAAAAAAAACCACACCATTTTTAAGCTGGCAGAAATATGAACAAACATGAACTAAAGTGTATGGTGTCCAAAAAAGAAAACAACTTTTAACAGTTTAAAAACGATACAACAAATCATCAGGAGGATTGCATTGACCTGATAAGTACATCTTGTACTCAATGAAATAAAAGCCAAAAGTATAATACTCGAAAACTCCAACAATAGAATGATAGAATTACCCTCGTTAAAATTTTGTTTGACATCACTGACAGTTGGCCAGCCAGCCAGTCAGCCATCGCAAACATCAACATGTATGGAGAGATAAAGATTGTGTTGTATTTATACACTCACTCATATTATCACACAAATATCAGCTGTTCGTTATAAACCCAACAAATGTAAAACAACAACAACAAGGAAAACACACCAAATGAAACAGAAATCAACATGCGCTTCGTTTTGTTCGTATCTTTGTATCTGGCAGCAACAGCAAAAAAATATTTCATTACTTAACGCTCTTTCGGCTTTTAGTTTACTACAGAACGTGAAACAAGCAACATAAACGCGTACGTACGTTTACCTCTCAGACGTGGGTCGTTTTTCAAATGTAAAGAATTAAAAAAGAAAAATTCAAAAATTATAAACAAAACGCATAATTTTACAAAAACAACATTACTAAGCGAGAGAAAGAAAAAGTAAAAATTGCAACTTTAAAAAGAAATATTCAAAAGAAGAATGAGTGAAATGGCATAAATTATTTCGTTGAAAAATTATAAAACGCGCGTTTTTAGGGGCAAAAATTAAAGAAAAAAAATAAGTAAATAATTTGGTAAAGAGAAATGAAAAACAACAAAGAATCTACTTAAAGTAAATTCTCAAATATCGTAATAAAACAAAACATCAAATGCCAGTTTGCTGAAGTTTAAAAATTAAAAAAAAAAATGTTTAAACAGTGAACAACATTTTAATAAAATTCGCTGGCCTTAATGTTGGATTGTAAGCCTGAAAATCACCAAACAGCTGTTATTTAACAACGAAATATGTTTGGTAATTAGCTTAAAAAATTATGGATAATTGTTCCATGGAAATAAGCAAAGATTCAATTTGCTTTGGAAAAATTTTTGAAATAATTCTAAGAGTAAATCATATTAAGGGTTTTCATGAGAATGTTCAAAAGTCTCGCAAACTGTGCAATTATGCATTTTTACACTCTCGTAAATAAAATTTCAAAAATTGTATAGAAATTTATTTACACAAACTTGTTAAGTTTGCCCAATAATTTTGACTCGTAAGCTTAAGCTGCGCAATTGTGCATTTTGTACACTACAACTTCTTGCTTTTTTGAATTTCTTTAAGCATTTTTAGACACACACACGCTTTTTTATTTTTATAGAAATATACAAATATGTTTTTAAATTAAAAATTGCTTGAAATTTTCTTATCTTATTTTTATTAAATGAACTTTTTGACGTTTGTTTTAAATTTACATAAAGGGGCTTCATGAAACAAATCTCGCAAGTTTGCCCAATTACTCAAATGGTAATTTTAAGAGTTCTTGTGAAAACCCTTATTATTTGTTTTTGGAAAATTGCTTATACTTTAAAATTAAAATTAATCTGTTTGAACATTAAAGATATGTGCAAAATATTTCAAATCTGTGCCAAAGCTGTAATCAATTTCTGATAACTGGTTATAAAATAATTGTTTTAGATGATTATTTTCAATTTAAACTTCGCTTGACTAAAATTTAAGTCCCATTGAGATTATTTTTTTTTTTGATAATGTTACTGCGAAATTTTCTCTTGAAAGTGTTGTTTAGACATAATCAATGTAATATTTAATAAAAAGGTTTATTAGTTTCTATTCTCAAACAATTTTGAATCAGTTTAATATCAACCCAAAAATCTAAAATTTAGTGGAATATCACTAAAAGCTATTTACAGCAATTTCGCATAAAGTTTGGAAATGTTTAGAAAAAGAATTTTTAAACTTATTTATTTTAAATTTTTGCTATGGAAGTCTGTACAAGTATTTATTAAAACTGGATATTTGCACTTAACACATTCTTTGGAAATCACTGCAATATAATTTTAGTTTTAATGTTCAACTTAATTTTGAACATTTTCGTTAAATATAAAATGTATTTTACAATACGCTGAAAATAAACTAGTTCTTGGATATGGGACTTGTATAGGAACCCTGTGCCAAAAATATATATGGAAGTTTTATTTACTGAGTTTTATCTTAATTTTAATAGAGGGTGTATTTTTAAGACCGTGAGAACTTACCAAGTTCTATCAATGTAAGATGTACGCAAGAAATCAGCTGATTGATTTTATTCCCCTTTAGTTTTCATGCCTTGCTGTCAGAAATATTATTTTATAATTTTCGTATACCATTATTTTGTTTCGCTTTGTTGTACACAATTCTTTGAAAATTGCGTGGCGAAAACATAAGTGAAAATTAAAAAAAATAAAAAAAAAATTAAAGAAAAAAGTTCTCAAAGACATTAAATATAATAATAAAAAAATTAATCAGGACTTAAATTTAATTTTTATCACATAATAAAATAATTTTAACTAATTATTAAAATAAATATGTAACGTTTATTTTAGTTACTTTCGGTCATGTTCTGAAAACAATTTCGTTTTGAAATGGCAAAAATTAAAAAAAATTGGAAAACAGTGTTCTTTTTATTCGATAATTTAGTGCAGTCGAAATTAAGTTCGCATAAAATATTTAAAACTTATAAAACCTTAAAAACTAGTAAAGTAGCTGCAATAAATGAAATTGAATTTTTTTCCTGAAATTTGTCGATTTCAAAACGAAATGGTTTTCAGAAAATGGCAGTTTGGTTTTTTCTTTCCACACGTTTTCTTCTTTTTGTATTCATCTGTTTTTGACATTTCGCCCGATTTATTGCACAAAACAAACGCCTACTGTTTTTGTATTTTCTTAGTTGTTGTAGAGTTGCATATACTTGTATAAATATTTATTTATTTATTTATGTCTTTCTCCAATGGACGAAAATATTCCTACAGGCTAATTAATAAATTTTAATTTAAAAATACATTTAATAACTCCTTATTATCTAGCAACATTCTAAAATTATTCTCAGACAAAGAAAAGTCTATTCTAACAAAATTTTATCCATGGAACACTACACTCTTGAGCAAAGAATTTTAAATGTGAAATTTATGAATTTTAATTTTAAAGACCGGGTTTTGGTGAACAAACCAGAAACAACTGACACCCTGAAAGATAAAATTCAGCGGTGCATTGACGAGTTAAGCGAAGCTTTGTTGCAAAATGTGGTTCAAAATTTTGTGCAAAGAGCGGAGTCTGCCGAGTTGCGAGAGGTATACATTTGCCCGACATCATATTCCAATATTAACATTGCTATCAATGAAACTGAATTTGTCAAAACAAATTCAAAAACAGTGTGTTTTTAAGTTTTTAAGCCAATT
The DNA here is from genome assembly GCA_936439885.1 of Nowickia ferox. Taxonomy (NCBI): domain Eukaryota; kingdom Metazoa; phylum Arthropoda; class Insecta; order Diptera; family Tachinidae; genus Nowickia; species Nowickia ferox. Next base: position 105,462,510 of record OW387026.1, read on the forward strand.
TACTCTTCCTAACCTTAAATGTGCCAACCCTTTATTGGGGGGATTCAAACTGTTGTCTTAAGTGTCATAGTGTCATAATGTTTTAATATAAAGTTTTCGTTTTTTTAACATTATGACACTTAAAACTATCGTTTGAATCCCCCAATTATATCTATGAATAAACAAAAATACAATAATTGCTCTTTTAAGGATAATAGATTCTTAATATTAAAGTTGCGTAAATTTTACGTGCTGACTTTTAGTATTATACCTTTCTGTTTAAGGGCCTGTCCCACGATGTTGACAACGTTCGACTTGTCGCACACTTACAATTGAAACAACAAGAAAATCTTAAAATTTGTGGCAAGTCGAACGTTGTCGACATCTTGGGACATGAACTAAGTCAACAATTCCAAATCATTGATGAGTTTGCTACCACAAATTGTATATTTTTTTAAGAGATAAATATTGGATAATAAAATTATCAAGGCTTTCTCTCAACATAAATAATAACCCTCGTAAAATGTGCTCGCAATTTATTATTTTTAAATTCAACAGAAAGAGTTTGTATAAATATACTAGTATACCAGTAAATACATATTAATTAATACGTCTTTTTGCTTATAACACTTACTAAATTAAAATATTTATTCAAAAAGCAAAAATGTTGAATTTATTTTATCGTTTGTTAACGCCCTTTACTTTTTAAAATTTTTTTACTACAGTTTTCAAATTCAGATATGCAAACAAATACGTCGTTGTACGTACATTGTACACAAATATTTACATAAATATATTCCTTTCTTTTCTTAAAAAAAAAAAATCTGTCAAATGGCCTTAAGCACTATAATTGTTTCGAGTCATACAAATATAAAAAATAATATTTAATGGTGTTTTATATATAATTTTTTCCTCAATATTCGGTTTAACTAAATAAGAGAAGTATGATTATCACAATGAAAAATCCCCAAAAAAAAAGTTATCTTTTGAATGCGATCAACATCATCATCGTCGTCGTCGTCAGCGTCAGCGTCATAAGCACAGACATACAATTCTTTTTCTTTTTTTTTTAAATGTTTTTTATATTTTATTTCTTTACAAGATTTGTACGTTGTTGTTACTTTTTTTATTTTTACAAAATCATCATCTGGTTGCATTTTTAGTTTCAGTTATTTTAATTTTTTCGTGGATGTTGTTTCTTTACATTTTATATGAATGTGTGTGTGTGTGTGTGCATGAACTCGTAAGTGGCTGTGGCTGGACAAGAGTATATACATACATAAGTAAGTCAAATGTACTTGTAAAAATATACAATCTTACTATATACATATTTATGTTGTATGTTGTATGTTTATGTGCATGTTTGTTTGTATGTAATGAAAATAAAATAAATAAGTGTATAAATATTTGTGTGTCCGTCTGTCTGTGTGTGTGTTTGTTAGTTTTGATGATTATATTTTACTGATATGACCACTTCAAGGAATTATAATAACAATAATAACAACAATCCGCAGAATTCCTTTTATTATATTTTTCTCGGTTTGTTTTTAGATTTTAGATATGAGAACAACAACAGCAGCAACAACAACAACAACCACAACAAACACTGAAATGTACGATTATTATTATGATGGCCTTTTTTAACATTCCCATACATTCACACACATACACACACACACACACGCAAGACGAGTGTGTATTTTGCAATAGTAGTTCAGCCAGTTACATAAAGTAATGAATTGTTGAAGTTCTATAAATATTTTATTTTTAATAAGTATGAAGTCGAATGGCCTTAAAAATTAAAATTAAATAATATTGTGTGCACAGTGGGATTTTGGTATCAAAATGCTTATTTTTCGACCACACAATTTTAAAAATCGAATGATGCAGCTTTGTAGACAAATGTTTAAATATGAAATGTTCATTATTTAATTGTTTAGAAAATATTAATTTTATTTGAAAAAAAATTAAGATCATGCAGGGGTACTAATCCAGAAATTGCTTATATTTTCACACAATTTAGTGGTCCATGTGTGTTTAACTTGCTTGATAATACTCTTTGACTTAAATATACAATTTGAAAAATATATGGTGATTCTGGAATACGAGTCAACTTCGTGAGAGTTGCATGGAAAACAAAACTGTGTAAATGAAAAAAATTGTTTTTGTTTCTCATTCAAAATTAACCGTTTATAAAAGAAAGATAAACGCGTTGAAATTCACACGAAATGTATTGGAAACAAAAACAATTTTTGAAAATTTGTTTTTGTTTTAATGTAAAGTTTCACTTCTTCGCCACGTTTTCCAGAATAGCCACCATAACATTTCTCCATAAATAAAAAAAATATGGTGATATCATATACCTTTGAGAAGACATACCTAAATCTAGCAAAAAAGTTATGTATCCCCACTTTCTCGCCAGCTGTTCTTTCTATAAAATGGAAGGTGGGAATGTATTTTTTCAATAAAAAAAATTATAATTCTCTGAAATTTACGGAACCGGAAGAAAACTATAGTTCTTGGCAAAAGTCAGAAAATTATTGCATACTTTTAGGCCACGTATTTATTGAATATAACAATAATCTGTGAACAATTGGCCCGAAAAAGTGCATAGATATACAATTCACTCGGGATAACGTCAACTAATTAAAACCACGAGTGTTGACATTTAACAGATTGTTGACGTTTATGAATGTGCAAATTTGAGAACAAAATACTATTGATACTGTAGTTTTAAGCATTTTTATCTATTTATAAGAGTAATGGTAGAATTAGTCGATTCGCAAAGTGTTACTTTTGAAGTTGTCATATCGCTTAAATCTGGATGTTAGTTAGTAAATATGTGAGGTTGCAAGCGAACGTGTCAGCTGTTATTTTATTTCTCTTTGCTTTATACATGTGTGTGTATGTATGTGAGAGAAAAGTTAACGTTTGCTCCGTAAAAATCTATTTTCTGTAGATTTCTACATATGTTACAGATTTTGTTAGCTGATTCGTAAACTCACGATAAGAATCTACTAATTCTACCATAACGTTACTGACTGCCTGGCTGAGTGACATATCATCGCCCAGCCCAAACCACTATAGCTAGAGAGCTGAAACTTGGTGTGATTCGTAAACTCACGATAAGAATCTACTAATTCTACTATAACGTTACTGACTATCTGGCTGAGTGACATATCATCGCCCAGCCCAAACCACTATAGCTAGAGAGCTGAAACTTGGTGTGATTCGTAAACTCACGATAAGAATCTACTAATTCTACCATAACGTTACTGACTGTCTGGCTGAGTGACATATCATCGCCCAGCCCAAACCACTATAGCTAGAGAGCTGAAACTTGGTGTGATTCGTAAACTCACGATAAGAATCTACTAATTCTACCATAACGTTACTGACTGTCTGGCTGAGTGACATATCATCGCCCAGCCCAAACCACTATAGCTAGAGAGCTGAAACTTGGTGTGTATAAATCCACTAGAGCAGATTTTTGAAAATTCGAATGCGAAGGGTGTAAAAATGGATAAAATCGGCATCTTTATATCTCGGATTAAAAGGGAATAAAAACTGAATTTTGGTTGCTTTTTTACACTCCATACATCTGCTAAAATATTGAATATAGCAGAAAGACTTTTGTCGCATTTTTTCTCCTGGAAAGAATCGCAAATATGTTTTGGCACTTAAGTGGTAGAATCGTACCCAATTTGGTGGGTACTTTTTTGTTATTTTGTAATAAATCCAAATTTGCTTTTTCTTGCAATGGAAAGAAGCACTTACTGCTTTTGTGCTCATTATTACGCGCGACCTGTACGACAAAAATAAGCAAATAAAGTGAAAAAAATATAGTATTTAACATTTCTGTACGACATACTTATAAGGGGAACCTCCAAGGCGGTTTAGATATCGGATTCATATTCACTTATACCCTAAACTTAACATTTTGCAATCTAGGGCCCTAACAGTGGAAGCATTGTCCACATAAATGTCGTATTTGAGGTAACATACCAAAATATATTTCTTACGAATTTGATAAACTCGAATGCCAGCCGTAACAGCAAGCAAAATTTCTATAGAACGAAATTTAAACAAAGTTGTAACCATAATAGTTTCATCAATTTCACTAATAATTATCCAACAGTCTACTTTTTCCTGTGCTGGGTGGCAACTGTAGAAGTTTTTGAGTTTTTTCTGCTTGTCACACAACTTACTACATCTTCAATATTATTAGTATAATTATGTATATTTTAAATTTGTAATGAAAGACTGACATCCTCGTGAGTTCCACACACGGCGCAAGAAAACATTCCTTCTACCTTCTGAACTTGTTTTGCAAAAATGATAATAGTCATTGCAGACTAAAGTATACTCGTACGTACATAAATGTGATGTCTGTGGGTAATTTTGTGTGAGTGTGCAATGTGTTGTGTATTTTTATAAATGAATGTATCCAAAATAGATAGTAAATTGATAAGAATTATTCAAGTCTCATGCTTTTTTTTTAGCTTCTTTAATAAATTCATACGTACATACATACATACATATATGTAAGTACATATTTTGGAGTAGTTCTTGAAAATAAAAATAAATTAAAAAGCACACTTTGTACATAAAAATATATTTTAAACCCACAGGAGTTGAAAACAACAATTGAACTCACATCCTTGAAAACTAAAGACATAATACACGTGTATAGCTTCTTAAAATATATTAAATTTTGCTTCAAACTTTACTTAAAAAAATTAAAAATTCCCCCATTCATCTGTATGGCAGTGTAACTTTTCATAATTTTAAAGTTTGTTTATTTTGCTGATTGTAATAAAATAGATATTCTAACCTGGTGGTTTAGAATTGCATACAAACATACTTTCCTATGTACATATTTATAAATGTTGTGTTGCTGTTGTAGTTGTTATACCTATTTCTGAATTCTTTTTTCAATACGGTCTTGTTGGCACTCTCGTTTCAAAAATGCAGGTAGCAATATTTACATTGTATGTAAAATGGATTTTTTACGTCTTTTCCAAGACTGTTAATTTTTGGTAGGTAATTAGAAAATACAGCAAATCTTCCAACCCTGTTAACTACATAAATGGAATTTAATTTAAATTTAATTAGTTTTGTTAGAAAAAAAACTAGATAAGAGGAAAAGAGGGCTAACGGTTAGAGGTTAAAAACAAAAGATTGCTTACAAACGTAAACTTAGTTAAACTTTAATAAAATATTGTGCTTTTAATAGCCTCTTATCACTACAGTACAATTTGGACACAACGAATTATTCGTAATAATTTTAAATGATAATTCTTTTATTATCTTTTTCTTTTTAGGTGATTGTTCAGATTCAGCAGCAGACATGACAGTAGATACTCGAGGTATGTAACATTTTTTTATATATTTAGCATATAAAATTAGATGGTCAGGATATAAAAAAAGAATATAAAAAAGTACATACATATATAAAATTTATAACCAAATTTTGTAGTCAATATTTTTGCTAAACCTTTTTTCTATATTGGAGTGTGCACTTAATACTCGTGCACACAAAGTAAATATTTTTGTGTGTGTATAATAAATAATATTTTTCATTCAACTTAAACTCTCATGCTGACAATTCTTCCGGCATTTACTAATCCTGCCGCTTGCAGGATAGTTGTCATCACACTTCTCTTATCGAAAATTTCCTTATTTAATGCATACATACATATTTATTATAACACGGATAGTTAGGGGTTGAGCAGGTACTTATTTTCTCATTCTTTCCTGTGCCAAAAGTCAATAAAAAATTTTAATCTTGAGCCAGCCATTCATTCATTCATTTGCGTTTTTTACACTTGCTGTGTCTCTTTTTTTTGGTCGGTGATTTGTCCATACGTATTATATATTTTTTAATGTCTAGTTGCAGTCTTTATTGTCAGTTTTTTTTATTGGTTTTTTTTTAATTTTATCTTTTAAATACCATTAATGTTTGACCGACCACCCTCCGAGCGTTTGTTTCCTTCTGCATGTGTATGTGTGTACATGTGCTTGTGTGTGTTTTTGCGGCTGCTGTGAGTTTTCAACAAAAGCTGTGTGTGCCACTTATGGTGTCAAGATAGTTTTTTTTTATTATATTTTATTAAGTGACAAGGGTTTAATGTCACCCCTTTTTTCATTAGCTGTTTGCTCTTTTTTTCTTCGTTTATTTAAGACTCATTTCCGTGATGATTTAAAAGATATGGGAAATGATTTGTATTTTAATTTTTTAATATTAAAAATAGGCATAAGGAAGCAATGAAAAAATGCCCATAATCAAGAGTTTATTCAAAGTATCAGTAGATAGATGGCAGTACAATGCGAGTAAATAGGTCATTGTAAAGGTTTCATTACACAGAAAAAAATATTTCTCCAATTGAAAGAAAATCAATTAAAAATGTAATTGGCTCAGTGCAACTCAATTAAATTTTTAATTCAAGTTTTAACCAATTGAAAATGTAATTGTCTCAATGAAACTTTTTAATTAATTAAATTTTTAAACAAAAGCTAAACTCTCTCAACTAAATTTTTAATTAAACTTGTAATCAATTAAATTTAAAAAAATTTACTCAATTACATTTTTAATATCTGTAACTGGATTCAGTAATTTTTGGCCAACAGAAAATTGTAAAATTTATGGACATATTTATTCATTTGCGGTACGATGCAATAGTGCACAGCTGTGATTTTTACTCACCATTTAGTTCTATATCATGTGGCATCTCTGCATACAAAATGTCAAACTAAGCGAAAAGCACAATGAAGAATGAAAACAAAAACTAAATGCATTTGAGCTTGTGCTTTTACTTTTTTTAATTCAACCGACAGCGAATATCGGTAAAATATGTTACTGAATACCAAAATCGATATAGCGATACAATAATCGTAATAAAAGTTACTGAATGCAGGTACTGATTTGTATTTTTTTAACTTCCCGCAATCGGAAGTTAGTCACTGATTTTAATTTAATTTAAGAAATTGAGTTTTCATCATATTTCGACGTTTTGAAATCCTGGGAGTCTATTCTGCATATTTGCGGTATATCGTGTGTATAAATATATGTATGTATGTGCTTATGTAAACAACTCATCGCTTACGAATGGGCCAACGACTCGGAAGCAAATATACCGCTTTCGAAAGATGTTGAGTTCTTTTATATGTATAATATTTTCACAATTTTTTTTTAAATTTAACAAAAAATTAATATTTCGAAAAAATCGCTATTTTCTTATAATTTCAAAAACCTTCATTATTCGTTTTTTTTTTGGGAATTGTTACAATTTAAGTTTAACATTGTTAATGCACTAATGATTCCAAATTATTATTTTACTTATTCAGTAAAATATCTTTTATTAAAAATACACTGAAAGTCTTCGTGAAGTCGATTTTAGATATTTACTAGTCTTCTTTGCCGCATAAAGTCTCTGAAATGGAGCAGGAGGGACGTTGCCGAGAATTTGCTAAGAAAAAGTCGACTTGTCGCACACTTACATTGAAAACAAAAATAAATTTTAAAATTTTCTTTTAGTTTCAAATGTCCCACGATGAGCGACAAGTCGAACATTGTCGAAATCGTGGGACAGGCCTTTTATATAGCAAAGTCTTGTTTGCTGGAGAGAAGGAAAAAGAAACTCCCACAAACTCAAGACTTTGCAAAACGAATATTGTTAGTGTAAAAGCCGTCAAAGCTTTTGTATTTTATTACTCCGTAATTTCTTTTCAAATCGATTTTCAAATGCGCATTAGTTCTTTTGGACTTAGAACTAGCGGAAAATTTCAGGGATGTCCTGCTCGATTAACCGATTCCCATATTATTCAATTGAAGGTGTTAATTAGAGAAAAAAATTTTCTGTGTATAAATATTATTGTGAGTTTAAAAAATTTATTTTTTGATGGCTTAGTATGTTGAGATACATTTCGTTGCAGCTAAGCAATTCCTCGATAGACTTACCACAATTCAAAAAGGTTACAAAACCTCCATGCTTATAGAAAAACTCTCAATAGATTATTGAGAACTACACGCGCTAAATAAAAATAAAATATTGACATAAATATTATTGTAATTTTTTTTTTTTTAAAGTGTATGAAATTGTTTTTGTCGCAAAACAGCTTTAAAATATGTAAAGTTTGAAATTTGTGAAAAAAAACTAACCCTAAAAATAAACGGAAGTAAATAGATTGAAAATAAACGTGGCTCTTATCTCTTCAAATTAAAGGGAAGTGTTGCAATAGCAATCGCCTGGATTCAGGAAGATCACCATCAAGGCAATAAGATGGATCACATATTCTTCTTTTTTGGTGGTTTTTTTTATTATGCTTCCCACTAAAGTCTAAATAATCGTTTTGAATTCGCCGATTCATAAACTTTATTGATTGGTTTTAGTATAAATAGGGATCCTTGTAATAAAAAATTAAAAAATGTCTCATTATTTGGTATGTTTGAGAAGAAAAAAAAAATCATGATCAAATTCTTCTATTTTTGTTTTAATAATAAATTGTCCGCTGAAGTCATTTTAATGTTGTTTCTAAAGTTTTTATTTTTTGTCTTACTCATTCCTCTGCTCTGTGTGGCTTTTTATGTTTTTAATCTCGACTTGCTGATATCGTTTTTACGTTTTGTATTGGAAATTTATTGATGGCAACAACCTTAAGATCTGTCACTTCTCTATGCATAGAAATACTAAAAAAAATGTCAAAATGTCAATTAGTTTTTTTTTTCGTTGTCTTTCTTGACTGTGTTGCTTGTTATTTTTTATAGAAAATTTACAACAAACAAATAAGACAACATGACAATAACCAATTATGTATGATCATGTATGGTCACGCAGTAAAAATATGGAAGAGAGGAAAAAAAATTACTAAAAGTTTTATGCGACATACAATAAATGGCAACATTTATTTATTTATTTGTTTAGAATCAATATTGTTCACATAAGATGAATCAGAAATATTTGAAATAAAATAAATAAAACGAAAAGAGAGAAAAAACAAAACAAACGAAGAGATATTAATCTTGATAAAACACGAATAATATCCAAATATGGAGAAACAAATTAACAAATTATTGGTTTGTGTTTGGTTTTACAGTTCTTTTTTATTTTATAAAAAAATAGTCATGTACGTTTTATGTCAAATATGAAAAAAAGGTATAGTTTTGTCAGTTGATTTTAGTATATGATCCGATGACAATAAGTTTTTCCCAGAAACATTTATAGCTATTTGAATATTAATCTAAGGTTTGATTATAATTCAAATATATCACAAACTTTCGAATAAAACACACAGTTCACAGATTTAAATAAATACGCATTGTACTGCCTTAGAAAACGCAACGCTATAACTACTTTAAGCTTTTTATAAGGCAATGTAGTTAAATAGGTACATGTTCAAGGTATTGTAATGAGTTGATTTAAGAAAAAATTACACATGACACCGCCAATACTGGATGAAGAAGCAAATAAATATTTATTTCATAAGTTTTGCATATAGTCCTTCGAACCGGTCCGCCTTTTTATGTTTAAAAAAGTTTCAAATATCTCCTTAAGAGATCCACTTTTGATTAGCTTAAAAAGGCAAATAAATAGTTATTTTATGAGCTTTGCACATGGTCCCTCGAAGTGAACAGGCCTTGCATATTAAAAATAGTTCAAAATCTCTTCTTAAGAAATCCACTTTTTATTAGCTCAAAAAGCATACATAAGCTGAGCACATGGTCCTTCGAACCGAAGCGGTTTTTTATCTTAAAAATAGTTTAAAGTGTGTTCTTAAAGGATGCACTTTTTATTAGTTTTAAAAAAGCAAATAAATTTTTATATCATGCATTTATTTGCCTTTTTAAGCTAACAAAAATTAAATCTCTTAAGAAGACACTTTAGTCTATTATGAATATAAAAAGGCTGTACGGGTCGAAGGATTATTTACAAAGCTTGGGAAATAAATATTTATTTGTCTTTTTACGCAAAATTGCGTATGGTATGACAAATAAATATTTATTTCCCAAGCTTTGTAAATAATCCTTCGAACCGTACAGCCTTTTTATATTCATAATAGATTAAAGTGTCTTCTTAAGAGATTTAATTTTTGTTAGCTTAAAAAGGCAAATAAATGTTTAATTCATAAGCCTTGCACATGGTCCTTTGAACCTAAACGGTTTTGTATTTTAAAAATAGTTTAAAGTGTCTGCTTAAGTGATTCACATTTTATTAGTTTTAAAAAGGCAAATAAATTTTTTTAAATAGTGCCAAACAAATGTGGTGAAAGAAACATTTTAAGAAGTAAAACGGGGTAAAACTATTGCAATTTCAAGTACAACTTCAAAGCTATTCTAATTTTAATTCACAAACTAAGCCTCTTCTGTTCCGCAGAATTCGACAATGGAATCAGTTCAGAATCAGTATTTTTGATGTTTTAATGTCTAAATTTCTTCTCTTATCTGTCACGTTAAAAAAATCATTTAGTCCGGAAGCAGGTTGGCAGGGTAAAGTTACGCTCTCTTGCTCGCTCTCTTTCTTTCTCTTTTTTACAAGCCTACTTTCAGTTCCGCTAAATTTTGCTGTGACCTGCAGCGATATAAAAACCTTCTTGATATAAGTTTTCTATGATTTTTATCGTGGGTTAACTGAATAACAATGTAGTAACCAACATTAATCAATTTTCTGGGAAAAAGCGGCACAATTGGCCATTGAGTATTTTTGGAGTGACGCCCTAACCTAAGACAAATCAATTGCTTTGACAAATAATGTATCGTCACATTAAACGAAAAATTATATAGATATAATTTTTTTCATTTCGTAAGATGAAAACTTTTTCATTTAACCTACCTGACCATATTCGTTCTCTATAAAACAGACACAGGTCTAAGATCAGAAACGTTGAAATGATGGGTCGCGTTGGCTGAAGTAGTTAGCATGTTGACTACAAAACTAAAGGTCATGGATTCGAGACCGTTCTCCGACAGTCACCACGCACTTTTCTGATGTGCATTAGTGTCCATTTGTATCAGTGTTGTTGTAGGAAAGTGCAAGTGATAAAGGCATAGACACTGGTCACTGAACTACACCGGCTTCAGCGGATACTAATCCTAATGTAACATCAGAGCGCCCTCCTTCGTCGGTATTGTGCAGCTACTAAATACGCCTTCAAATTTAATACTCCTCATTAACACCAGAGGCGCTGCAACACTGCAACGTTCAAAAAAGCAGAGTTATAAAAAAATGAATTTTCCTGTTTATCTTCCTTCACCACCTGTATTCTCTATTACTATCAATTTCCTAAAGGAGGTAACACCTAATAATAGTAGCAGACCTGAAATATAAGCCAGCGAGGAAAAAAATGCTTTTCAAGTACTCATATATTATTTTGTTTTTTTTTCATGTCTCTACCAGAACTAGTTGCTCGATGAATCTTGATATTGAAGAGTTTTATTTTGTTGCCCAGTGTAATTATACGGTACATTTTATGTGTTAAATTTTTTTATCATCCAGCAATAATTTTTTCCAAGTTGTTTTAATTTTATTTATGTTTTGTATTAATTATTTTCTTTTCGATTTTTTTATTACCATTTTCTATGCGATATCAGAAAAAAAATTCCTTATCTCTTAAGCTATTCAAAATAAATGATGTTTCATGCACACGTTTCTTGTTTCATCTTTCTTTTTAGTGTTTTCAAAAAACCAATTGCATAAAAAAAGTATCTAAAAGATATCAAATGATTAATTATGTAAAGAATACAAAAATATATTTGCTTTTGTTGTAGTAGTTGCGTTTGAACACATCCATACATAGTGTTGCAAGTGAATGTGTGTAAAAATGAAAACATCTATCTATGTTTTAAAACAACTTTATAACCAAACACATTACACTAACACTGAACATTTCGTTTCGTATATTGTCTATGAGAGTATGAGAGTTAGAATGTCATTAAAAACCAAAAACAAAAACGATAAAAATTTATAACCAACCAAACCAAACAAACCAACAGATAGATAAACTTTCAAATAAAAATATAAATTTTTCGTATCTCATAGAGAAAGCATTAGACAAAAAGATTCTAGCATGTCGAAGGATGTACAGAATATTCATACAAATATATAATGACATTTATCTCTATTATAATGTTTCTTTTTTTTTTTTTTGTTTATGTTGTTTTATCGTAATACCAAAAATTTAATTGATTCGCAGAGTGGGAAAGGGGTGGCGCAGATGCATTCATTTTCGTGACTTCATTCATGCTTAATGTTCTAGAGTCTAAAATTCTCTTCCTTAAAGTACTTTTGGGCGCAGCCAAACAAACATCAAGGGAATTTCATATTTGAAAAAATTTCACATTTCACACTTTTAAAATTGAAATTTTAGATCTTCTAATGGAAGCTTACCTTAGTTCAAAAAACGATAGAGGTGAAGCCTTTCGGGGTGGAACTTCGTGGTGTAACCAGTGACTTAAAACTGGTGCCGTTGCCCCAACAGGCGAGCTGCTCTAGGCATGGTCGACTTCGTCTAACCCCACGGGTTTAAATAGGTGATGTTGATCTGTTTGAAGTAGGTACTGGATTGTGTCGGCACGGGCACTCGTCTGGCTCTAGATGAGTGATTGAGCTGTGCCGGTAAATGGTGAGGAATTCTCTTGGAATTCTTGCTGTGGGTGTGAGCAATTAGACTTGTACGTGGTGGCTGTGGTTGCTACCAAAAACGCTGGGAGAATAGTCTTGGATTCTCTGTGTTAAATCAATGCTAGTGATTGACGTAACGTGGTCAGCAAGACACTATTCTAGGCGCTGTTGCCATACAAAATAAGCTGCTTTGACAATGCTTTACCAGCAAGAGTTTGGATAGCTCTAAGTATCTCAGCAAGGTACTTGTTCGTAGTATAGGGATAACTATATTCAAAGATTGCAAACTTTGTGTTCTTGGTAAGTCACATGGTGCTTTCTAAGGGTGCATGTTAGCGATGTTTGCACGCTTACCTTCACCCGTGGTTTAGACCACGTTAATCTGAAACACATCTATTTTAATAGTATTTTCACACTGACATGATTTTAACCAACTGTTTAAACCACGTTTTACCATACAAAATTATTTTGTTAAAACTCAAAATCTTTTTCAAACTGGTTTTAATTATGTAAGTTTTATGAAATGTAACCTTCTTTTCGCTGTACTAAATTCAGTGCTGCCAACTTAAAATGATCAGAATCAGCTGATATTGTTTATGCCAGTGAATAAAAACAGACGCCTATTGAAACATTTTAAACTTAAGAATGTATACAGCCGCAACAACCATAGAAAATTTATCGGAGAAGAAGAAAAATAGTTCATATAAAGTGGAGGAAGTACTCTACAAACTTCTTCACAAAACGACGCATACAATAGATGTACCAACTGGAAGAATTGTTCCAATACTGGCAAGAATGCATTAGCAATTTTTATGTATTGCTGTTTTCAACACAAGAACATATTTTTTCTTTCAAAATCACTTTGATTAAATGGTTCCATAATTTTAAAATATTCATTTAAAAATATATTGTAAAATTTCTTAATTTTTCATACAAACAAAAACAGCTGTTGTACAGTGTGTCAAATAAGTGTTACAAAAAGTAGAAGAAAAAAAATACAGCAACAAATACACAGGAGATTTATTTTATTTTCAACAAATATATGGCACAACATGTGTGTTAAAAACTGAATGTATTAAAGGTTTTAACTTTAGAAGTGAAAACTCTATAAGTAGATTTATTATTTGAAAACAATGTTGTCAATGTTGTTCTATTACAAAAACTTGTTTAATGGGCCGCTTTTTCATAAATAAAATTTACTATTTTTTTATATAAATAGATTTGTTGCAATTAAAATTGCATCATCAAAAACTCCTTCCTTAATATATTTTTCTATCACTTATTTAAATAAAAATTTGTAAACGTTTTTTGCAATGAAAATTTTCTTTAATTTAAAATCAAGATTCTTATAAGTTTTATCTCATTTGCGAAATTTAAAAAAAAACTTGAAAAGTAATTTTGTGCTAAATACTCAAATAGGAAAAGAAAATTCATATCTTCTTCCTACGTCCCTGATGAATTGATAGCAAGAATATTTAGCTTAGTTGCAACATGAGAAGGCAAGTGTATGGAACAATAAGAGATAACTGAAAACTTTTTTCTATCAATTTTTTTCGTCCGTTGTTACCAAACTTATAGACCATGATAGTAAACAATACAGACATCTATAAAACATCATATAAAACACAACACTAACGCCAACAGTTAGAAGAGAAAAAAAATATTAAACGTTGTAACATTTTAGCCAGTACACAATACAAACATTAACTACATACAACATTATCAACATCACCAGCAGCACCACCAACACCACAACCACAACCACCACCACCAGCAGCAGCAGCTCTATATGAGCGATGGGTGGTGAAGGGGGCTAAATATTTAACATCAGAGTTAACATAGCACAACACAACAGAAGCATCTGCAAGTATGCAGTTTTTATAGATAAGCAAAAGCATTCATGAATTTTAAAGATAACAAACGAACGAGAACACATTGTTATGGTGTTGTTTTTATTTTTGTTATAATAGTATCAGAACAAGAGCAATGTTCAACAACAACAATAACAAAACAAACATAAAGACAGATATACAAACGTAAGTAGAGTAACAGGCAGATAAAATTGTATCTGCAAACATTTAATATATATAAACTTTGCAACAGCAAAAACAACAACAATGAATACGAATACCATCATCATCATTATCATCAATACCAAAATTCGTGTCTCTGCTGTTCATGAGATAGTTGCAATATTAAAAAATACAAATTATATATATTGCAAAGAAAATCAAGTTACACAAGATATTTTCAAAATAGTTGAGCTATCTTTCAAATAGAAAAAAAACAGGCACATTCATCTTTACAAGATAAACAATAATCATGTTTCAAATATCGAGAGAAAGAATACCTACAGAAAAGAGAATAGACAAATGTCAAGAACTTTTACGGTGATAACCCAATAATGCAAATATGTACAACTTATTTAAATAAAAATAATTTTTTGTTATAAGTACACGTGTGCAGCATTTAAGTTCTTTTTTTAAGATAGAATTTGAATACATATGTATGTGCATGCATACCAATGTTGCCAAAAAAATAAAGTTGCCTTAAGGAAAAACTCTTAAATAATGCATTCCTGAAAAAGAATTTTAAAAAGGATCTTTTAAATAAGTGCAATTTTAAAGAAAGTTGTTTAAAAAATGCAATTAAAAAAATATACTTTTGAATTTTTTTTATGTAAGTACGTTTGAAAAAGTATCTTTTAAGAAGTACCTTATATAAAAAGATACTTTAAAATATATCTATTGAATAGATTAACTCTTGAAAAGGTACCTTTTAAAAAACGAACCTTTTAAAAAACGTACCTTTTGGGAAAAGTACCTTTTGGGTGAGACAATTTTAAATGTTTTAGTTGAACTATGGTAAATTTTAATCAGAAATAATTTCTTAGTCGGGTTTAAGTTCAGTAATTTCAATTCTTGTTGAATGAAATATTTTTATTAATTAATGTGAGTTTCTAAAGAAGAGAAGAAAAATTAAATTAGACTTTATAAGCTGGGGGAAATACCGATATTTTTTTGTGCAGCCACGCACTTCCTCAGCACCCAAGGTACCGACGGTACATCCAATAAGTAAAAATAATTAATGTGATGATCGTAAAAGATAAGCAAGAATAGTTAAACATACTTAGGTAGAGTGACATAACTTCGTGCTAACCTGAATAGAAAAATGAAAAAAACGGATAAACAGAAAATGAATAGTGATACTTACAAATGTGTTTACCAAAGGTAAATCAATAATTGTATACACAATATTTCTCATATTCCATTTCATTGAAAATTTGCGTTAAATAGCTGATGTTAATAACAATCTCAACCCCAGTAGATAGACTTGGGTGCTGATGAAGTGCGTGGCTGCACAGAAAAATATCGGTTTTTCCCTCAGCTTATAAAGTCTAATTTAATTTTTCTTATCTTCTTTAGAAACTCACATTAATTAATAAAAATATTTCATTCAACAAGAATTGAAATTACTGAACTCAAGCCCGACTAAGAAATTATTTCTGATTAAAATTACCTTTTGAAAAAAGAACCCTTTGAAAAATTTACCTTTTGAAAAAAGTACTTATTAATAGAATACCGCTTGAAAAAGTTCCAATTGCATATCATAGTACCTCTTAAAAAAAGTACCTTTTAAAAAAAAGTATCAAAAAGTACCTTTTGAAAACTTTACACTTTGAAAAATTTATATTCTAAAAAAAGTACTTATTAATAGAGTACCTCTTGAAAAAGTTCCATTTGCATATCATAGTACCTTTAAAAAAAAGTACCTTTTAAAAAAGTACCTTTTGAAAAAGTATCAACCTTTTGAAAAAATTACCTGTTGAAAAAAGTACCTTTTAAAAAAATTACCTTTTGAAAAATTTACATTTTGAAAAAGTACTTATTAATAGAGTGCCTCTTGAAAAAGTTCCAATTGTATAAATTAGTTCTTGAAAAAGTACCTTTTAAAAAAGTTTACTTTAAAATATATATATTTTGCAAAAAGTACCTGTTAATAGAGCTCCTCTTAAAAACGTACCTATTAAATAGATTACCTCTTAAAAAGTATCCTTTTAAAAAGGTAACTTCAAAAAGTACTTTGAAAAAAGTACCTACACACTGAATATATTTCCTCTTGAAAAAAGTACCTATTAAATGGATGATCTCTTGACAAAGTACCTTTCGAAAAGGTATCTTTTTCAAAAGGTAAATTTTGAAGCAGTGGCTATTGAACAGAGTTTCTCTTGAAAAAAGAACCTGTTGAATAAATTAGCTCTCGAAAAGTACCTTTTAAAAACATTAGCTTTAAAAAATACCCTTGAGAAAAGTACGTATTCAAGAGAGTTTTCCTTGAAAAAGTACACATTGAGACGATTAGCTCTTTGAAAGGTACCTTTGGAAAAAAGTACATAGTATGAAAAGATACTTTTCGAAAAAAAGTACTTAAAAAAAGTATTTTAAAACAATACTACGCAAAAGACCACTTTACAAAGAGGCAACTATTACTTTGAAAAAATTAATTATTAAAAAATGTGCTTAGCGTAAAAGTACAATTAAAAAAACTTATTTTTTTCAAAAAGTATATCTTAAAGAAATTTGAAATGTGCAAAAATATCTTTTGAAAAAGTACCTTTTAAAAATGTATGTTATGAAAAAGTACCCTTTATGAAAAAAAGAGAACTTTGTACCAAAAATAATTTTTCTAAAGGGTGCTTTTTAGAAAAAATTATTTTTAAAAAGTTAGTAATGTTAATTAAGATAATTAATTAAATATTAAAAATTATCTTTTAACAAAGCAACTACTAAAAAATTGCATTCAAAAATAAAAAAAAATTTGAGTAAGTGTCTTCACAGAAAAGCATTTATCCAATTATTACCTTTGAAAACAGTTGAAAAAAAAACAAAAAGTCAATTAAAAATTTAATTGTGAAAATTGAGCTTTCCAATTAATTATAGTGGTAAAGTTTAATTGTCTCGATTAAATTTTTAATTGATTATTTCTATATTTTTCCCCCCAATTAAAAGTGTTAATTCGAGTATGCTGCATTTACTAAAATTGCATATAAAATTTTGTGTTATTGAACAAGTACTTTTCATAAAGACCAGCAACACCATAATATTTTTTTAAATAACTTTTTTTTTCTTGTTGCTAAAATAACTTCCCCCATACGTTTAGCCTCCTATGTTTATTGCAAATGTTGGGAATAGCAGCGATTAGTTATTACAAATATAGTACATGTCAATTTCTTAACACACGTGCAAAAATAACGATAACAAAAGCTTAATCTAAAAAATGTGAAGTACAATAAAACATCCACCTATTCATTTGGCAAAATCTCACATAATATTCATATTTTTGCTCTATAAACACCCACTTTGCTGAAGATAAAGGAAAGTATGTCGGGGAGTATGTATGTATGTATGTATGTATGTGTGTACGTACATATGTATCTAAGTATATCACAATCTCATCAGAGTGCGTCTGCCACTACTAGTATTTGATAGATTAACAAAACGATGTGGAAAAAGTCAAATGACTTTCAAAAAATTAATGATGAGAAAAACAGAATACGTTAAACTATGAAAAGCACATTATTTTAAATCCTTCTGCACATTTGTCGCTTGTCGCAACACAAGCTTACTTAAAAGTTAAGGGTGACTTTGTTATTTTTTAATTTATATAATCAGTGATAAGCAGAGTTTTTAATGATTGTGTTGCAGCACCAGCATGGGAAAAATTATTGTATCCTTTGATACAGAAAAAAACACACAACTTTCTTAACTGCTATAAACATTTTCAAGCGATAATTTTAAGGAGGAGAGATCAGAAGGATTTTATAACACAAGGCTGGGGCAAATGAAAGTAATATCCTTATTGAAACTGTACAAAAAATCCTTTAGTATATGCAAGCACTAATGAAAATACATAAGTAACAATATACCTTTTGAAATTTTTGAAAAGTATTTGTTAAATGCTAAACTCGTTTTCTTATCTTGCGTTCATATGAATTAAATTTGTTTAAGTGTAGAATTTAAATAAAAGCATAGACTATGAAAAATTTTTCAAGGTGAATTAAATCACAATCTTTGAAATATGTCACATTTCCTGTTCTATTCTAATTAATAAATAATTAATTAATCTTTTTTATTAACTCAACCAAAGAGTAAAATAATTTTTTTTTCCATAAAAAAAATATGAAATCATATTCCTCCTTAAGCTTAGTAGCAAAGAGTAAAACAATCTTTTTTATGGAAAAAATATGAAATCATATTCCTCCTTAAGCTTAGTTGCAAAGCCATTAAAAATACACTCATAAATTTGTTCATAAATTACACTCATTTGTTTGTGCGTAAGTATATTGTGTGGGTGTGTGTGTGTGTTTGTATGTATTTCAATTCTAAACATTTAACAAATAGTATTAACGATAAAATACCGGATATGAGCTTATAAACATAAAGATATCTTCGACAAACCAAACGGGCTAACTTAACTCTACTCCTATTCTCTGCTCTTTACAACACCAACACCACCCCACACCATACAACCAAATAAACAAACAAACAAACAAACCAACACAAGCATCCATAAATAAGTTGTTCTCCCAACATCGAGCACACAGAGACCAGAAAAGTGAAATAAATATTTAAAGTTAATCCTTTCATTGCTTACCACTCATAAATGTTTACTCACACACAATCACACCCACATCCACCAGCCAAATATACGAAAAATATCCTTTTTCGCCAAAAATACGTATCTTATCAAATGGCAAAAATCTCTCGCAACCCAGCGAAAGGAGCAAAAGGATAGGAAAGTGTGCAAGAGAAAACGTTTTGTAGTCAAAAAAAATATGTGTGCGATGATGATGATAATGCTGACGACAATGGTTTGTTACAATGTCTGTACGAGTATTTGTAATGCCTGCTGGTGGGAAACTTGGTCTGTTTGCTGCAAGTAAGCAAAAATAAATAAAATAAAAAGGACAAAATAAACTTTCAGTATTGTTAACTCACCACTTCTTATACTTTACAAATATCGCCATTTACCATTTACACAAACACAAACACTCGCTTCGACATGCTCGTTGCTACAGAGTCATCATTCTCATCATCGCAGTCATAAAAATGTGAAACACTGTGGCCACATATCCTGCCTTTGCTCTGCTAAATGGCTGGCTGGGCTACCGATACACTACGTAGTACGTACACTTGCTTGCTTACTCATGAAAGTTTTATAAAGGAAAAAAAAAAAAAAAAAAAAGCTAGCTCTCAGCACTTTTATTGTGGCAAGCAGTAACTATAGAGTTGATGGTGGCAGAAAGTGGCAAGTTATGAACTCCAAATCGCACAATGTGTATCCCAGTCAGTGTGTAAATATGTTTGTGGTGCGTTTAAGAGAGTTTGAGTATTTACGGGTAATATAAACCATTGGATAAATTTTCTTATCTTTGACGACCAGACGATATTATAATGCAATTTTATGTTGTTAAAATCCATATTTTATATTTTTTCACTCACACACACACACATACACATTTTTTAGACGTGGAAAATGTAGAAGAAGAAGAAACATTAAATGGTAAAAATGTTGTATAAATTTATGATTTGGAAATAAAAAATCCTGTTTGTATTTATTGACGCAATTTATGATATATTTTATTTATAAGGATAATCCTTTTTCCTCCTTTCGAAGGTAAAGTTTTACTACATATTCGACTATAATTTCTTCTTAGCCTGGCTTTTTTACTTCTTTCTATTTTAATGGCTTTGTCCATAGTGACCACAGCAGGTGTGAGAAAAAAAATTAAAAATAAAAATTGCAAATAAAAGCAGCAGTTAATATGAATGATTTTAAATAAAAATTTATGTAGGGGAGTTTTTACATATATTAATCATCTTCTATAAAAAAATATATAAAGGAAATATTAGGAAATTTTCTAACTGCCTGTACAACGATGTCGCTAAAAAATTTAAGCAATCGAAAGCCAGTCCCTCGATTCCAAGTCAATTTGGATTCAACGCAGTCGATTATGCTCGTTCGCATGCACTTACGTTTGTCAGTTGATGTTTATTACGTGGTAATGAATCAAAATATTGAAAGATAAGAATTTTCAATACATTTAGCCGATTTCTCTAAAATTTAAAAATAATACTACTAATTTGCATGAGAATAAATACAACCATATTGAACAATGAAAAACATTGAATAAAATACATAAACAATAAAATACAATACATTCGTTATGTTTGAAATGTGCGAGTACTTTTTATAATAAATATAAAACAATAATCAAAATAAAAATTTTCAGTAATATTTTACTTCATATTTTGTGTCTATTGTATACAAATAAAATATAAATTGAAAGTTATGAATAAAAAAAATTATAAAGTGATAAGTCAGTCAATCTTTATGCAAACTTTATTGGCTTCTTCGCAACTAAATTGTACTAGAAGAAAGCAAAACAGCAAGTGAGTGGTTTTGACATTTGAGTTCGTATTGTTGACAGTCTTTTCGACGTAGCTGAACTGTATTTGATATGAAAACACTTGCGTTTTCTTTCGACTTGCCGTTCCAATAAATGTTCATTGTTGATGAACCCAAATCAATTTTCATTCGCTTAGAACGCG
Organism: Nowickia ferox; assembly: GCA_936439885.1. Classification (NCBI taxonomy): domain Eukaryota; kingdom Metazoa; phylum Arthropoda; class Insecta; order Diptera; family Tachinidae; genus Nowickia; species Nowickia ferox. Next base: position 105,483,718 of record OW387026.1, read on the forward strand.
ACAGGACGCCCAGCTTCGATATCGTTGAACAGGCTGTAAGTGTCTTTTTGGAACCTGCGACCCTCCGACTACTAGACTAGTACTCTGCCTATTTGCCAAGAGGGCACCCAGAAACTTTAAAAACTTTAGTATTCTTCAAGTGTCATTCTGTCTGTAATTTTCACAACATTCATATGCGACCCATAAAGTATACACACTCTGGGCCCTTTCGAATAGGGAAGATGAATAAGCGATGTACAGCGACGTGGAATAAAAAAAAAGTGGTGAAAAGTCTGCGCAACTTTTGAACTAGTCAACCGATTTCCGTGAAATCAACTGTTTTGAATAGAAGAAATGTTGAAATTTTGAGGCGCATACCCTGTTATAAGACAAGGTAGCTCCAAATTCTTTCGGAACTTGTAACTTTTATAAATATCGACCGATCTTAATAATTTTTTTTAATAAATAAAACATGCTTAGAGCACCATTTTACCTCTTAAAGTTTCCATGTAATTTGACTTGAAAAATTAATTTTTTTTTAATTTTTGACCGCGGGGGCAAACTACGGCCCTCGTTATCGAACGAAATTACGAAATACTTAACAGAGTTTCTATGGGAATATTTTTAAATTACGAATCGTTTCGAATGCCGTAATTTGCCCCCTGACTGTTTTTAATCGTTAGTACATAACCTACTTAGCCAAAATCGTTTGGTTTTGTTGTTTTTAAAGGAGAACTTCATTGAAAGTCATATGAAAAAAAGTCTTCCTGATTTCTCAAAAATTGTAGCAAAGAATAATTTTGCAATTTGGATTTTTGAAAAATTTATATATAATTTGTGAAAAAAGTATTCTTATCTTTTTGTAATATTTGGAAAAAACTTTGTTTCTAAGAGAAGGAGGTATTAAGAAAGACTGTGAAATAAATTTTAGAGATTTTTGTTGGTGCACCCTACATCTAGCATTGGTCGAAAATTATCATATTTTTGCAATTTAGGGCCAATTTCACGATGTCGACAACGTTCGACTTGTCGCACACTTACATTCAAAACAAAAACATTTTTTTCATATTTTGTTGTTGTTTCAAATTTAAGTGTGCGACAAGTCGAACGTTGTCGACATCGTGAAATTGGACCTTAATATTTGGATCAGGCAAAAAAATTACAAGCTCTTTTTTGTGAATTTGTTGGTCTTTTTTTTATAAATAAACTTTTTGTAAGTAACTTTTAAACAACTCTTGACACACTACACCTAAATGTAGGCAGGAAAGAAGATTTTCTAAAAATGTTCAAATTTTTCTAACTCATTTTTTTCCCAATAAAAAAAGCTTTATAAAATTATATACATTAGCAAACATTTTAATTTAGTTAAATATTATACATTCAAATTTACAAACTGAAAATTAAATTATTCTCATACCTTCAATACTTTTCGAAATATTTAAAATCAAGTTCTGATTATAAAATTAATTTTTCTACATTTTTTATGTTTGCCTTTATTTTTGATCTCATTTTCTTTGCCTCAAATGTTTCTTAATTTTTCCCATATATGTAATCACAATAGAAGATGTAATTGTCTATTCAACGATGTATAATATGTATACCTTTGCCAATCTTAAAATGTATACATAAATATAACACCTCAGGTGAAAATTTACGTGTTTTATCTGCTATTCAAACAAACCCACATTTTTTATGACCTCTTGCAGCTGTTATTAAATATTTCTTTTTATTAAATAAATATTATTATAAATAATAATAATATTATTGTTATATTAATAATATTATATAATAATAAATATTATTATATAAGACATGTATTAATTTTTTGCAAAACACTTTTGTAGTCATTTTTATAAATTGCAAAGATTAGTAGCAAAAACTTTTTTGCTATTTAATTACAACTTAAATTTGTTAAGTTAAAATTGTTTCCTTATAATTTTGGTTTAAATGTAATTTCCTAAAATGTGAAAAATTATTATTTTTTTAACAAAACAGAAGAAGAAAAAGTATAAGAAATCATGCAGTAACATTATTGCTTATCAGCCACAATCACTGACTTTCAGGCAACGATTGTTGCCGATTCCAAAATGTTACGAATAATAATAATAACAACAACAACAATAACAGTGAACGAAACAAACCAGCATCAAGCAATTGCAGCTGAAATTAAAAACAAGTAAAGCGTAAAATTCACTGAAATTGTTAAAATCGAATAAATGCCACTGAAGGCAGATGCTTAAAAGAATGAAACTCAGAAAAAAATAAATAAAAAACAATTTCTGCGAATGCTCATATTTCGTTTATGAATGCTGAGTGTTTTTTTTAACAGAAGATCTCTTTAGAATTTAAAAATTTTAAAAAAATAATTGCTGAAATTTTCAGAAAGAATTTTCCAATTTTTGACTATAAAATTAAAGACAAATTAATTGTGCAGTATATAAAAAATTTATTTATTTATTTATTTAAGAAATACTTTACAAAGTAAATTTGCAAAGTATTGTTGCACAAATATGGGCGGGGTAGCTAGACCATATGCCCAAGATGTTATTAACAGTTTTTTAAAAAGGCTTTGTGACTGACTGTACACAAGAATATACGGTTATCCGTGGCAGATCAGTCAACCAGTGCGAGTGAGACGCAAAACTCTCGAAGGCCAATAAACAACAGTGGCCTGGTTGCACTTAAGAGATAATTGCCAACGACGCTTGATGTTGACTCGCCCAGAGCTGCTTTACTTTATTATTATTACATTATTTATTTGATGCTAAGTCTGTAATGTATGTATGTATTAATATGAAGAATTTTTATTTGTTGTGGGTTCATCATGTCTATATAAATTTCGTTTATGCTTAATAGAGCCCAGCGTAAACATTCTTGAAATGTAAATACGTCTTGCATTTTAAATATATGTATTGCCGTGGCATGTATTATACTAAACCAACAATAAATGCTGTCGTATAATAAGCGAAGCAGGATGGATGTACATAGTGATTTTGGTGTATATGAGTGTTTACAAGTGATGTCGCGAACACTTCTTGTTCGTAGCAAACACTCTAAATACCACAGGAAGAAGTAGTGTCTACACCTGGTTACAAATACTGGTAACAACTATATAACATGGTAGTGCTGCCACTGCGGATTTTTTAGACTTTCAGTGTTGCCGTAATTTTCCGGGGATATTGGGAATGCTTAGCTTAGCTTTTGGGAATCTCAAACTTTTGTGTGTATGTACAAGCATGACGTTTATATACCCGCCAATGCGTATGAAAAAGCAAAAATCTCAACTTCTTTCGTCACGAAGTATTTGCTTCTTTATTTCTTTACCTGCAATAAATGAAACAACAGTCTTGCAAACAATGTTGTTCATTGTTTGTTTTTAAAGACTTCGCTACATTAAAAAATTCCTCAGGTCTTGAAAGTTCTTTTAAATGAACGTATGCAGGAGTCTACTGCTTAAGAAACTCATTAATTGACTTCAACAAAAAAATCTTGAAAAAAAGCTTGTAGTACAAATAAAAAATAGATTCAAAATAAAATGAAAATGTTTGTTGTGAATTTAAAGATTTTTGTTTAAGGATTTTTAGCTGGTTTGGAAGTTTTTCTTTGTTTAACGAAATAGTGGATAATAAATAAAAGAATATTTTTTATGATTAATTGTTAAATGAAAACTGTTATTTAAATTATAAGAAAACTGACCTTGTGATTAAAAGAAAATTTGCAATTATTTTTTATAAGTACCAAGAAAAAATAGTTAATCATATTCGACATTATACTTCATTACGGGAATTAACTACTTCAATTCTCTGTTTAAGACACTGAAGTAAAAAACGAACTTCATCAGAAGCAACAACTACTTTTAACGTTATTTAAAAGGCGAGGACCACCGTCCTCAGTGAATGTGTTAAACAGCACGCATTGTGATTATCAGAGAGTGTTGCCAGTGTACTAACCCAAAATGCAGCTGTTGATGCACAACAACTATTAAAGAGAGGAATAAAAACTACAACAACAATGATAAAAAGCAATTTTAGGCCTTTTTCGACTTTATGCAAGTCCATTTAACAAACCCTACATTTTATTCATACTCGTATCAACCCTAAAAAATCTTTCACACAAAGATTTCCTTTAGCTGATTTTAACTTCTTCTTTTTTTTTTTTTTTAAACGAAATAAAGTTAAACCTACTTATCCCAACTTCAGGATTTGTGTTTCGTTTCTTATTGTTGTTTGAAATTTAAGCAAAAAAAAAAAAAAAAAAAAAAAAAACAAAACTGAAGCTTTATAAAACAAAAAGAAAAAACGAAAATATGCTGCTTACAGAAAAGTATGTGTTGTATTTTATCGTTAAACAATCGAAGGCAATAAATATCTTACAAATAAGCAAAATGTGTTGGAATGCAAAATCGACCCCATCGTCGACGTTTGTAGTCGTCATCGACAACAAACCGCAGTCAACAAAACAACAATTGGTATTAGCCAGAAAAAAAGATCATACTTACTGGCCTTCCAACAAAATAACAGCTTAAAAATAAGAAACTTTTTTCTTTACACCATAACACACCACCTTCCCAATCCTGCTCTCTATCTCTTTGTTTCATTTTATTTTACTTTTTTTTCTTTCTTTGCATTGTTATCGTCCAATTTCCAAACAATAATCAGCTTCAACTTTAACGTTAACCCACCATATAACTCCAACAGTCAAAATACAAAACTAAAACGAAAAAGGGGAAAAAACTGAACCAAAGGTTGCGCGAAAACAATAATGCAACAAATTTGTGTGAGATCGCACAACAAATCACACACATTCGCCAAGTTCATATTTATAGCACTAATACAACATACCAAATACGAGTCAGCATGTACTCGTACATACATACATTCGTATGCACATACACATCCATACGTCTCTGCGCTAATATTTATGTAGAACTTGGATATGAGTTAAGTGCAGTTAAGGCAAGGATTTATATTTTTATATGCTGTCAAAAAAAAAGTGTCTATAAAGCTGAGGTCACGACTGATAAACACATTTTTTGTTGTATGTACTCGTATGTATGTATGTTTTCTTCTTTGTAATATTCGTTTCTTTCTTTTTTTTTTTTGCAAGTTGTCAATTTGTTTTATACAAAAAGCTTTTTTATTTTATTATTTATGGAATTTGAATGAGATCATCAACACCATCTCAATGGTACATTATTAGTGGATTGTTAAATTTTTCGATTGCTTATTAACTTTTATAGAAAATTGAGGGGCTGGACGGGAACATAAAATTACGGAATATGCGATAAAAATATAACAAGGAAATGAAATACATACAAGATTATTTTAAACTTGTGGTAGTAACACTTCAAATTCTCACTAATAAACATTGTGTTGTAAATTGTATCGTAAGCAGTAAAGTAAATTAATATTATTCTTGTGCTGTAAACTGGATCAATTTTAAATCGAATAAATCCTCTGAAATCTGGTTCGCTTCGATGTCTCAATATACTTTCGATCTGCTGTCCAATCAATTATAGTTTACGATATCGTAAGAAATTCAAAAACATTTCCATTTTAAAATTTCCTTCGACATCGAATACAATAATTTTCCCCCAGTTATGCCTACTTAAAACTAAAGCTAGTAAATTTTACTCAGGCTAGAATTATAAAAGAGGAATAATAGCGCTTCATAGCACCAAATGAAAATTCTTTCGGTCGGCAAAGATCTGATAGAACATTTTCGAAAAAAATTTATGCGATATAAAATTAAAATTTAATGGGCGTGCCTCCGCCAATTTTTTAATTGCAAGATTTTGTGTTTTCTTAGAAAAAGTTTAATTTTCACTTAATATTTTAACTGAAGAAACATTTATTTTCAAGAACAAATACATATGTATCTACATGCCAGTTATGTATAAATAACTAATGCTGCATTATATTTCAAACGGTTGGCTTTGTGTTTGCTGGGTAGCTCGGCAACCTCTTTGTAATTACAGTGCTGAAATACAGTCACAGCGCCCACCACTGGCCTAGATTGAAGAAAATATGCTGCGATGTTCTTTAATCTTTAACAAAAACATCGTAGTCGAAGTCGAAATATGCCAACTGCCAGCTGAGAGTAATATTTGTGTATATAAAAATACACGCAAACATGTCGTTGCACAGTGGAAGAGATTCGTACATTTTTGAGTAAAAACTATAAGAAGTAATTCTAGATCATTGTAAGTTAAAAAAAAAATAATTTCAATTCAAAATAGTTTTTTTTCGCATAAAATTCTTCCCATCAAAGGGGAAGTTCTCAAATTTGGCATATATACTACTTTCTAGTGTAAGGGCCTGGTTCACGATATCGACAGCGTTCGACTTGTCGCACACTTACATTCAAAACAAAAACAAATTCTAAAATTTTGTTGTTGTTTCCAATTTAAGTGTGCGACAACGTTCTACTTGTCGATATCGTGAACCAGGCCCTAAAAAAAGCATGCCGACTTTCACAAAAATCAGCTTATCTGAACTTATGCACTTTTTCATATTTGCCACATATACATCGAATGACTGGTTAGATTTTATTTTAGATTATTCGGGATTTCTTATCAATGCATGCTGAATGTTATTAAGAAAATTTACTTGTACAGGGTGGCCCAAATGAGACCTAGTGTGTAAAGCGAATAGCGTATTGTAGTCGTTGTTGGGGGTCTTGCGGTAGAAGCTGTTGCACAATTTAAACTTTGTATGGATACATATCTTAAGATCCAACTTTAAAATTCTCTGTAATGTTGTTCTGGGTATATCCAATTGACCGGAACGGCGACGAGTTGAGACATATGGATCATTTGCAACACTCTGCTGTACAGCTCCCACGTTGTCTACAGTACGAATATTTCGATGAGCACCTCTTCCTGGACGGTCGGCAACTGAACGCAGTTCCTCAAAACGGCGAACTAAACTTGTAATCATGGAAGATGTGGGCGCTGATCTTACGTTAAAAAAACGGCGATAATTTCGCTGCGTCAGAACAATTGATCGTTGAGAAGAATAATAAAAATCGATAATTTTAATGCGTTGTTGTGGACTGTACGTATTCATTTTAAATTTCCAAGAGTTCAGTTATAATCTGCAAAAAGAAAAACTAAATTATGTTAAAAAATAAAAAAGTTATTTGTGTTTCACATCAGCTGGTCTTATTTGGGCCACCCTGTAGTACAGATAGTGCACATACACTTTTGCGTTTTATAATGAAAGAAGCAGAGATATTTTAAAGTGTGTAGGTATGCATATTACATACATTTGTTATGTTCATCAACCAAATTTGACGTGGAATGATGGAAAATCGTTTCAAATTTAAATTATATAGGCAACGATTAATAAGTTTATGCTGCACAAGCCTTTCATTAAATCACACTTTGCTACTGCACAGTAATTACAAGAAGAGTGTATAATTCAGTGTAAAAGAAGTTCCATGTGTTTATTTCACATAAAAAGCTTTAAGCTGCAAACACAATATTAGTGCTTGTATTGTTTTGTAAAGTAAAATAGGAAAAAAACCCATACAATTTCAAAAAGGCCTAAAACTTTCAAGAAGAAATTTGTATTTAGGTAAAATTCCAAACTTTCATTAATTAAAAAAAAACTAATTTTTGACGTAATATAAATTCTTATTTTATTAGAACGCTTCTTTTCAGTAAAAGTGACTTAAATTCAAAAACCCAAGCCAATAACAGTGTTTTGTCACAACTATTCTAGATATAAATATTTCAGGTTGTGAATTTAGAAAGTTACTTGAAAATAAAACACGTTGAGCATTTTTCTTCTACATAGCAACAATCAGCAGTGAACGATCGTTTCCTGACCATTATTTATTTCATTTACTCCTTAATAACCTTGTTATACTTTAAATATGTTAATAATTATCGTCAATGTGTTTGTTATCATCAGCCAATTTTCTTTCCCTTTTATTACATAAATATTTTTATTTAAGCCTAATAAATTATAAAATATCAAATATATTTTGTTGTTACTTCTACCGAGTAACAACTATCAGTACAATATGTACAAAACTAATTGATGCACGAATAATGATGAAGTTATTTAGTAAATGCGCCTCCTCTCTTACATTTTTTTAAACAAACATTTAATTCATGCTTACAAGCAAAATGAAAACATAACAACTTAACCAAGTAGATGCAGAATAAACAACAACAGCAACAACAATAATATCAAAAAAAAAGAAAAAAATTAATGAAATAAAATTGGTTAAAAGCATTAGCAACACGTCATCATCAACATTTACATCGTCATCAAGCATCATTGCCGTCGTCGTTGCCATCGTCAGTCAGTTGGTACTAAATAATCAACGACATCAACACAACATCACTTCATTAAAACATCAACATCAACATCAAGAGCAACAGGCAGGCTGGTAGGCAACAATAATTTTGCATAAAAATCACTTAACATTATTACGAACATGATGTTCAACAGCCAGCCAAGGGAGTTTTTTTATTTTTTTATTCTTCACTTCATCAACACAAAAACCACATCAGGCTACAAAGGTTGTGTAGCCTGCCATGGCAGGGCATAAACGCTGATTGAAAATTGCACTGAATGCATACATACATACATCGACCTAAATCGCACATACATACATACACACATGCATGCCGTCATATGAATTCAGCCTTTATTAGAGTACAACGAGTATTTAGTGTGTGCTAAACCCAACAATCAAAGGAGTCAGGAGTTGTTGGCGCGTTATTTCCTTTCCACCTTCTCCCCCTCGCTCTGCAGCAATTATGCCTTCTACAGAAGCCTTCTGTGAAGCGAATTGTTTTTAAAATTTAGCTCGCTTTTTGTTGCAAAATATTGAATATAAAAAGCCGCTGCGACAGCAGCAACATCATCACCATTCAATATTATTGTTATTTTCTTGTCAAGCAGGTAATTTTTTCGGCTTAAAACCTTTTAATATGTCGGTTTCGGTTATTGTCGATACGTAAGACAAATGGAACAACCAACCTTAAATGTAAGCGCCAACAAGCCTACTTAGGCGTAGCCCCTTTTCCTTTTGTCTTTTTTTTATTATTTTTCCTTGTTCTATAGAGTACTGGTCCATTTGTGGAAAAAACAGCCATACATACATACATACATTCGTAGCGTGCTAAAAACATACTTATTTCTATACACTTGGAAAAATTCCAATGATTTTTTTTCAGTTTTAAAATTGTGTGGATTGAATTGTTAATATATCAATGCTTTGCTTTATTTTTCTGGCTTTTCATAGAAGCTGTGATAAAGTTCTCACAACAGCATTTTATTAAAGCTTTATTATAAAGAAGTTTTGCATAAAACTTTACGAATGTACTATAAAAGTTGTTGCGAAGCTTTTGGGCATTTCACAGTACAACATTTTTCAGCTCATTGATTTGGGACTCAATTCTGAGAATTGCACGTAAAAATAGCCCCAAAAATAAGAACTTCTGCATCATTCGTTTTGTCAAGTTGGCTGCATTAATAATGAACTTGTTTGCTCAAAGTGGGTGAAGATGTTCATTGATTTATGCAAAATCTCATGTTGGTTTAGTTTTTAGTTTTTGTTTGCGCTTATTGCTCTAAATGTCCTCTTTTAAGCTAAATGGTCCATTGCTTACCGAGTTATAGGCCTTTTTATGAAAAGTACGCAAAAGTAAAAAAAGAAAAACACGGCGACATTTGTAAATTACGTGAGCAGCGCCATCTTACTAGTGTTGCCGTGTCGCTAGGCAACAACAAAAATATTTATCTATTTGATTAGGCTAATTAGATTAGACTATGCAATATTATTGAGTAGTTTATTGCTATTTTTTTATTATTGTCGTTTTGCTCCATACTATTCAATAAATTGCACAATATTTAAGAAAAATATATGGAGCAAGTTTACTTACTATATTTGTAAAATTAAACAAAAGCTACAGAAATGTGAAAGTTTATTCTTCGTGATACACACAAAATCTTAAACAAATTCAATAATTTTTAATTAAGTTATTTGAAAAAATAGAAAAATAATGTTTAGTGATGTACCTGGGAATGAGTATTGTACAATGTTGTCAACACATTACAAAATATTTTTTCTTGCACAATATAAATCAAAAGATTTTGATTTTGTCCAATATATCGTCCCTAACATATCAAGCTATCCAATATGCAAATTTGTACTTTTCAGAAGAGCGCGAAGAGCCGTCAATTGTGAATATAAAGTTAGCTTATACCTAAAAGGGCCAGGCTTAAAATATTTCTCATTGAGTTATCTATCGTCCATGAGAATTTCAGCATTTTGAAACGAGGCATATCGTATAAATTAGGGTACTAAAGAAACGAATTTTGCATATTGGATATTTGGACGTGGTACAATATCAATTATTGCACAATAATATTGCAAATGTATGGGTACATTAAGCAAAATTACGTGTGATAATTTTTAAGGAATAAATTGAACTAAAGACAATTATTATGACAAACACTAGCAGAATGGAACAACATGCTGCTTTCGAAGGCCGCCACAACTTCATCGCCGGCGTTCACATTTTACATGTCAAGATCGTAAAAATGAAATTCGCTTGTAGATTTGGCGAGGTTTTGGTTGAGGGATATTTAAATAGTTCTCAATTCTTTGAAAGCTTTTCATTTTAACTTTCATATACGAACCATAAAAACGTTCTTTGAGCTTTCCTTATCGCCTGAAATATAAACTTCAAATAATTTCTCTCTGTGTACGTACATACATGATTTTTCAAGCAAGCTAAATTTGCAATGGTCGTAGAATACTAACCAACCAAACGAACTTTAAGCTTAATTTTAGACTCTTGCTGCCAGCCTGCTGCTGCCTTGTGCGCCCATCATTTTACTTTGTTGGTGGTACACATTTGTTGTCATGCTTATTGTGCCACCAAAAGAGTTTTAAACTTTTTTAAATACAGCAAGTATTGAAAGTTGGTAAGCTTTTGTTCTACAGCCTCCTAATTGGTGGGTAATGATGTGTTTTATATATTTTGCGCCGACAACAACAAACACAAACACAAACGCAAACGCAAACCTTCTTTGTAGTTTAAGTACTTGGAGTTCTTTTTTGAAAATCATGATGCCGAGTTGTTTGTGGAGGGAGTGTTGTGTCTGCTGGAGTGTGAGTGTGTTGTCTAAATGTTTCATTAGTGTTTTCATCGTGTTTTAAGTTGTTTTTATTATTATTATTCTTTTCGTTTTCTTTGTTTTTTTATTTTTTATTTTGTTTTGTCTGTATGGAACGTGCGTCTTGTTAGCAATTTAAAAAACCATTTAAAATTTTATTTTTTGTCTCGAAGCTGTCGCTATATTTTGTTCTTTTTTTTGTATTGTTTTCATTCTCTGCTGTTGTAAGAAGAACAAGTTGCAAGTGTTTGAAGGTTCGGCTTTTGTTGTTACTTGTGACTGTTGTTGTTGTATTGCAAATAATGTGTTGCCGTTTACAGCTCATAATTACCAACACTTGCTGCCTTGTTGTTGATTATTGTTATTATTATTAATTTGTTGTTTTCTGTAGTTTTATGATGCAGATTTATTCTTGAAGCCATAAATCTTAGATTGTCACGATTTACCGGGAATAACAAAAATGTATTGAACTTTACAAAAACATTTATTTAGATACTTTTTTGAATGTAAAGATAACAAAAAGCAAAGAGCTTTTTTAATGGTGTACCTACATATAATTTTGAATATGTATGTATGTATGTCAGTGATGGGAAATGTGGCACAATTGTGCCATTTTTGGCACTATTGGATGTTAGCTGGCACTGCGGCACTCTCACTCCTGTTCTGGCACTTTTTGTCCATTCGATCCATAACCGCTAAACAAGTTTTTTGTGCGTAAACTACTAATTTTTGAACGTGTTTGTTGTGATGTTCATGGAGTTCTCTAGCTATACACAAAAATGTATTATTCAAGGAACATAGTATACTAAACGAACATCAAGTGCCATCATTTAAATTATATAAAAAGTAATTTGGCACTAATCAAGTGATTTTGGCACTATTTAGAAACAGATTCGGCACGAAATCAAGAATTCCAATTCCCATCACTGATGTAGGTACATATCGCTCCTTTATTGCAACATAGTCATAACTCAAAAAATCTAGTTTTGCAGAAAATAAGTTTAAAGTTTTCAATTTACACACACTTCAATGAAAATATAAAAATATTTTCTTTTCTCAAGACGTGAGTGTAAAAGCCTTTTGTGTGAAATTTTTGCACAAGATTAAATCTGATATAACGAACTTTTCGGCATTGTTAACTCCAAAAATTTATTTTTTTGAGATATGACTGTGTTGCAATAAAGGAGCGATATGTATAACGCAGAATCAAATGAATTGTATAATTTCGTAAGAAAATTAAAATATATAAAATTGAACGGTTTAAAGAAAAATTCTGTAATTCATAAAAAATAACTTTGTTTTATAAATTTTTTATTGAAAACGTTTTATAAATCAAAAATATATTTTATGAATGTGGCTTTAAATTGTAAAATTTTTAAATTATTTTTGTATAACTTTTGCGAATATATTATTGTCCTGTACGAAGTGAATAAAATGAAGCCCAAAAAGGAGGTGACGTAAAAATTCAACGGCGACCGTTAAACAAAAATGTGATCATGCAAAAAATACCAGCCGCCGATTAAATGTTTTAATATAAACTTATTAAACACTAAAATAAAATTTAAAAAAGTCTTAATTATGCACGTTTAAGTATAACATAATTTATTTATGTCAAATAAATATACTTCGGTATTTCATGTATAAATTATTTACTTTATATTAAATACACTTCAGTTACTTGTTTTTTTTCTGTGTAAGCAGATCGATAGTTAAAAAGATTACGGCGCCGACTTTTTGGTCGGCGTAAAACCGATTAACTTATTTCTCTAGATAACAAGAAAAATAAATTTGGAGCACTGTTGCCAAAAAATTTTCTTCTAAAATCTGCATTTTCACAAGAATGTCAACTTCTTGTAGCGTGCGACACCAAACAAATATGTTGGTTTTTTTTAAAGAAAACAAAACCTTTTTACTACTTTATATATACATATATTTGTATAAATTAGGTGAAATTTCAAGAAAAATCGACTAACTTAGTTCTGAAATTTAAACTTAATTGCTTACTGTCGCACGCGACAAAAAAAAATAAACTTTTTCGTGGATATTCCCATATGCAAAAAATCTGATAAACAAAAAACAGGTGCCATTTAAGATGTTTTTGGATTCATTAGCCAAATTTGGAAATTATGGAAAACATCTACAAATTTCACATTGATTAATTTCCATTAACAAAATTTTTTAAAGCAATTAATTAAATCTCATTTGAGAATGCCTTATTCATAGTACAGGCCAAAAGAAATTTATTTTATAATCCTTTGGCAAATTTGTATGAATATCATGAGTGTCATAATTGAGCTCGTAAATTGATTTGAGAATTAAGATTTTCTTTTAAGCAAGGTTGCTAAGAAAATGTGGCCCTGCTACAATGATAAGCCCTCAATACAATTAATAAGTAGGAACCGTAGGAGTATCTCGAGGCTCGTTGCAGTTATGACGGGACACTGGCAGACATGCTATAATAAGTTCTGCCGAAGTTATCGAGGAGAAAGCAAAGAAGAGAGAATCTTGCACTTTCTTTGTGAATGTCCAGCCTTGCATCTCTCGAGACACAAGTTTTTAGACAGATCACCTTTCAGATTTATCTGAGATTCTGTTGAATGACCTTATAAGATATATCAACGCGACGGGTTGGAGCTAACACCTGTCTTGCGATGCTCGTTCATGAGCTGGACACGAGTCTGAAAATTTTATATTTTTGTAGTCCCATTCAATGGGCGATAAAAATTGCTTAACAAAAAACACATATTTCAGTTTTCATATGAGGTGTCGCTGTAGTATTGGGTGTTTTTTATTGAGGTATAGAACTTTAAGTTGGCATCACTTTTTTAACTGGCGGCCATTTTGTCAGCTGTCAAGTGATTAATATTTAGTTTGGTTTGCCATTTCATCATGAACAGGTTGACAAAAGAACAACGCTGGCAAATCGTGCAAATTTATTTCGAAAATAATGGTTCAGTTCGCGAAGTTTACCGCAAGCTCCGTCCATTTTATGGTCGACATAATCGTCCATCAGAGCAATTAATTCGGTTAACCATGGATTGGCCACCAAGATCGTGTGATTTGACACCACTGGATTATTTTCTTTGGGATATGTGAAGTCGCTCGTCTACGCCAACAAACCAGAAACGTTAGGGGACTTGGAAGCCAACATTCGTGGCGTTATTGTCAACATACGGCCCCATATGCTCGAAAAAGTGGTTGAAAATTGGACCTGTAGAATTGGCTTTATTCGAGCCAGCCGCGGCGGCCACATGCCCGAAATCATATTTAAACGTTAATGGCATAAAATTATCCTTCCAATAAAGCCAAATTGATGGACATTAAAACGATTTTCTTGTGTTTTATTTCAATTCGAAGTTCTATACCTCTAAAAAAACACCCTGTATATGTACACATTATTTATGTAAGTATATAAGATAAGATTTCCACTAGTTTTACTTGTCGAAATGACATTGTATCTGCAATTTAAGTACAAAAATCTGCAAATCTCACTATGTAAATTTTTCAGTAAAAAAAATCAGCAAAATGCAGAAAAATCTGTCTAATCTCAACAATTTACTCAAGACATCCAAGCAAAAAATTTCAAAAGATGTAATCGGGTTTGGAATTAAACATTTTTGGTGGAAGTTCTTCCCTACTGGATTACCAACTTAATGATTTTACCAAGGCATGAGACTAAAATAATCGATTCTTGAGAACTGTCAGGTAATATGATTTATAAGCGAGTAATGAAATTTGGCAATCAGAAAAGTATTTAATTATATGACAAGTAGTTCTGAATGGTAATGTCAAATTTTTTGCTGGGATTAAGTACACGTATAGAGCACGAAAATTTACTTTAAATAATAAAATACAGACGAATTGATAACCTCTCCTTTCTTGAAGCCGGTTAAAAATAAATTAAGAAAAAGCAATATTTTTCTTCAAGTAATTAATATCTTGCAAGCTGTGCTTAAAATCCAAAAAAAGAATCCATTGGGTATATTTTGGGAAAACTTCAGGTAAACCCTCTTTATCGTTTTTCTCCTTCGACTTTTTGGCACATGCGCCAAATCAATAATAAACTGAAGATATGCTTATACAAAAACTTCTAAAACATTATTGGGAATTTATAATTTAATTTATATGAACAAACGTAGAAAGCTAAAAAGTCTGTAAAAAAATGTATCCCCTGTTTCCACAAGCCACAAGGACATTCGACTCGTTTATAAAATTTGTATGAAAACCACTCAAGGCGACCATCTGGTTGTGGGGTTAAAATCAGAACAAAGTCTTTTATTTAATTTTGAATCTATTCTATCTATGTATATGTAAATTTTATTAAGACTTAATTAAAAAAAATTTCATTAAATAGTGGATATTTCCATCAGGAAATAATTGATAAAATTTTTTTTTTTTTTTTTTTTTTTGAAACAAATTTCTTATTTCGACTAAATTATTATAATATTTTGAATCTATCATCAGTCCAAGATAATAAAAAGCCTTCGAAGTTCAAATAAGCATACTTTGTTTGAAAAACATACTGCGCTTTCGTGGAAAATACGTGATAAAAAACTACTAATTTGCTCCCACAAAAATTAAATGAAGTTTGAGTGAAAAAAAAAATTAAATGAAAACAACCACAATATGTTTATCTAGATAATTTTAGTTATGTTAAGTTTTTTTTTTTTTGCATGCTAAATGTAAAATGAGTTCAAAAACTTTATAATATTTTTTTCGTAGGTTCTTCTGCAACACAGAGTATCAGAAATCTAACAAACTGCAAAAACAAACTAAACACAGTGAATGCAAAATATACAATAACAACAACTTCCCAAAGTATAGTTTTAAACATTATTTTTATTTTTTATTTTATATATTTTTTTTTGGTATTTTGTTATTTTAACAACATTGGGCCAAAAACGATATGCAGGAAAAAGAAATACTCGTATATAAAAAGAAACTAAAAGTTTAACTTTTTGTTTAAATCAGTTTTGAACTATCGAAATTCTAGGAAATCTCTTAAGTCAAACTAAACTCTTTTTGATGTCTTAATTAAATGGAATACAGAATCAACACTCGAAAAATGCAGTAAGTTATTTAGGGTTTCGTTCAATACATACACACATACATATGTATGTATGCATTGTGTACATATGCAACAAACAGCAACAGAAACAAATGCAACTACTGTTGTTACATGCCACGGTACGACTTGTACACATTCAGTCTACTTTGTAGGAATATTCATGTAGGAAAAATGTTTTTGTGTGAACTCCACGACAAAAACAAACACATGTACGTACAACAGCAAAAAAAAAAAAAAAAAAAAAAAACAAAGAAAAATAAAGCAGCAACAACTAGTAGAGTTTTAAAATTACAAGCAACAACAAACAAGAGGACATTGCAGTTCAATATTCAATTCAGTTTTGCTGTATTTTTTATTTTTTTGTATAAGCAGCAATTGATGAAACTGATGAGGCGGCTTGTAAGTTGTTGCTACGTGTATGTTGCTGGTCTGTTGCTGAGATTGTTTTTGTCTGTTACTATTGCAACAGGCTGGCTGCTTGCTGAATTGTTATTGTTGTTGTTGCTTAACAGATAACTAAAGTCAAGCATGTGCTTAGGAGAAGAAGAAGTAGAAAAAAACAGCTTCCAACATAAAAGCTACAAAAAGGAAGAAGTAAAAAAAATTTAATACACATAATGTTAAAAACAAAGATTTCAAAATTTGACAACAGCTGGAAAAATGGGGAAAAAAGTTCGTTAAATTGAATTTCGTGTGTATGGCAAATGTATCAGTAGAGATTAAACAGGAAAAATATTCGATAGAAAATTGTTAAAGAACTTCTTTTACTTCATTGCTAATTTAGAACTAAAGCTTTTATTAGAAATATTAATTTAAGCCTTCAAATGGCTTGGTTGTGCATATAAGATAAATATATTTATTTAGTTGAAGTTAACTTCTTTGTTTAAGTTAAAAGTACTCCCAACTAAATGATTCAAATCTTAAGCCGAACGTTATTAATACATTTTGCTTAAAAGCTTTTGTTTAAAAAAGAAAAGATTTTTCGATCAACTAGAAATCTGTATGAATAAAGTGAATTTTAATTAAAATTATAGTAAAGAAACTAAGTGAGGTCAATTTCTTCAGAACACCGTCAATTTTTATCCGATCCGTTAGACAAACTTTTGTAGGAGTCAGTGTAGTTGAAGTACCTGAAACATAATGTGGCACTGCCCACTTTTTGAAATGCTGGTTTTGCCACTACAAGAGCGCATTGAGTGGGCGAAATTTCGTTGCAATCGCTTGGGCAGAAGTACCTGAAATATCATGTTGATTTCGCCAACTCTTCAAGTTGAAATGTGTAAATATAATTCACTTTCCGAAACGCGATATTGTATCGTGTAAAGTGCAAAATTTCATACAAATCGAATGATGGTTGGTTGTGCAGAAGTACCTGAAAATAATGTTTAATTTTAATTAGAGACCATACTTTTCGCCCATTCTTCTTCTAATTAAGAAATTGTGTCATTATAAGATTTCAAAATGTATGCAAAATTTCGTAGGAATTGATGGCACAGCAACAAGTGAAATATAATGTCTAATTTCAATAGACGTGGCTCCGCCCACTTTTCGAAACCAGATACGAGTATAATGTCACTGCAAGATATCAAAGTGTAAACTGCAAAGTTTAATGAGAACTTAATGAGTGAGAAATTCGATCTTATAAATAGGAAGACTTGACATACACTCGTAGATGACCGGGATAATTTGAACAAAAAAAAAAGTTCTTTGGGAAAAAGTGGCAATCTGATAAAACATGTGTTTTAAATTTCAAGTCAACCTTGTTAATTTTTTTTAACCATCACAAACAAATGATCTCAGTGAATTTGTAAAATGGAAAAATTTGTCAACTTTATTTAAATCCATACTTTCAATTGAAATTTCTCAGTCAAACCAATATTAAAGTCGAGCTTGATTCTACTCTGGGAAAGTAGAAGATTTGCAGACAAATAGGGCAAAAACAGCGGAGTAAAAATATATAAGACATGGGTTAAAACTTCACACCTGAGACAAAAAAAAAAATTCTTCAAATCAGTTAAAAAAATGGTTGAATTCTGAGAATTTGAGAAAGTTCTCAATTTTTGAAGTCGGCCAAAAATTTATATATTTTAATATTCACAAAACATTCAAAGGACCAATGTTTAACAAAAAAAAAGTTCTGTGGCCAAAGAAAGTATAAAAAACAATAGATTGAATTACCAGTAACGTATTTTTACACATCAAATTTTTTTCAATAATTTAGAAAAATAAATTGTATAGTTAAAGTTGAAATACAACACTCGTAATTCATTCGAATAACCTAAAAAACTGTGGTGGGGAAAAACTCATACTTACAGTGTTTATCACACTGGCAACCTATTTTCGTGGTGGGTTTGGTTTACAAGTGCAGGCCTTTGTTGCTAAGCAAGCTAAATGAAATTACGCGGCATGTAATTTGTAATTGTTTTCGTAATACTTTAATAAATAAATAACTGCACAAAACAAATTCCATTTGAACAAAACGATTTGCATGATTAGCGACCATTTCCTGTTTTTTAAAAAACCAATAAATAAACTGAAATATTCAACACGGTTGTGCTGGAGCCAATTGATTTTTAAGAGCATAATTGAAATTATGAAAGTTAGTTTTATTTGCTGTTTTACTTACAGCCTATTATTACAAACACACAAATATACGATTTGTATTTATAGGGTGGTTTTTAAGCGCGATAGAATTTAACATTTTAAAAAATAACACAATAAGTTTAGTTTTTATACCAAAAACTAAATTTCGGTTTTGTGATCTCTGCAGCTGTTTTTTTTTTTACAAAGCGCATTCTGGATTTCCAATTGTTGGCCACTTCCTGGAGCATTACTGCCATATATATCTAAAAGACGGGAACTGTTGCTGGCTTATCAGCATAATTCAGAAACAATCGAGAGGTGTTTAACCGCACGACGTTGGAGGACAATTGGCAGGTATATACATATTTGTCTCGAAATCAACCTTGGAAGCCAATATTTCTCGAAAACAATTTATCGCCAAACTTTTATTTCAATAAGTCGATGATTGCGATCGCCGTATGACACCTAGTGCCATCCTGTTGAAAACTCATCTCGCCCGGATCAATGTCATCCATATTTTCAAATAAAAGAATCAGTGATCTTGGTGCGGTAACGATCTCCACTGACCGCAATGCGAGCTCCGGCTTAATTTTTGATGAAATATATTCCATTTATGTTACCATTTTTCATGATCCAGTTTCCAATTGATCAAGAGCCCAAACGGCGAAAGACAGACTCATATGTTGGTCTCCTTCTTGCATCAGTTGGAGTTTAAAAGAATTTAGGCCAAGATATTTGCGCAATTTTTCCGCATAGTGGACCGGACAGGGCCCTAACTCCTAAGACCGACGGTGAATCGATAAATTTGGATCTTCTGGCACACTTTTGTTTACAGCGTCGATATTCTCTTGAGTATTATTATTCCCCGGTTTGTTGGTGTTATGGTATCATTAAGAGAGTATGTGGTATGAAATCTATCGACAGTTCAATGGATGGCCTGCTTAGATGGACGGTTGCGTTTTCCTTAAAAATCTGGAAGCCGTCGTATAAGTTGCGCGAATTGATAACAAAGTAAAACTGGATAATTCAAGATTATTTGCCGGAGTATACAGATCATACGTCTCAAAATATTGGCGCAGTAAGTTCTTTCAGGCTTTCAAAAAACACCCTTTACATGTTAAATAAGAAAACAAAGTTTTGTTCTGTTAATTACCTAAGACCACACACACCATTCAAAACATCTTAAGACTTCCTCAAACGATTAAGACTCAAGCTAATACTCGTACTTTTATCTACTTCCGTCTTGTATTAACAAAGAAAATTATTCAAATCAAACCTTTACCATTTGATTTTTTGAGGAAAAGTTAAGTAAGTTAAATAAATACGGTGCAAAAAAAAATTAATCACGAAATAAATGTTTCACGAAATTAACATAAATTCACAATGTCATGCCTTCAATCATGCTCAAATTGAACAATTGGCCCAAACAAATGTATCAGAGTGTACGAGTACGTTAAACGTTGAACTGAATTTGCAAAAGAAAAGCAAGGACCCTGCAAATATTTCAGTAAATTTACTTTTTCATAATTAAGTCAAAAGTTTATAGTCATGTTACAAAAAGTAAGAAAGAAAACTTCTTCTCTCTCATGGATTATTATCTTTGGTGTTCAATAAAAAATTGTGTAAATAGTTGAAGAAAAAAATAAACAAAAAGTGTCTTGTTAAAAAAACCAAGCAGTTGTTACAAAAATCATTGCATGTGTTAATATGCAAATGCGTAAGAAACATGTTTTTTCTTTTCTAAAACATCTTTTTTTCTTTTTCTATTTATTTATTATTTTTACTCTTACACAAAAAAAAATAAATATAAAAATGTTGTTTTGGCAGTAGTGTGAGGAGCAGTTAGTTAAACAACTCCTGCTGCTAAACGCAATTGTAAATTAAAGCCAACAGCCAGTCAGTCCAGGCCAGCAACCAGTCACAGCCAATGGCAGCAGTTAGCAAGTGCAAAATGGTCAATTTGATTTTAGATTATTAAGTCATTTATAGCAACAACCTACACAATAATGACAATTTAGATTGGATTTATTGGTAGACGACATCAATAACATTTTTTCTGCGTATGAATATTTTTGTGTTTTTGACACTTTTACAATTTAATGGCATGTTAATAGTTTCGGGCAAAGCGATCTGCTAAAAAGAAAACAAATAAATATTACTTAAAGATTTGCTAAAAAAATTTTTAAGTTATTTAAATGGTTTTTCATTTCCCACTAAAAAAAATCGAGTATTCGTCATATTTCGACGTTTTCAGGTGCTGAAGGACGATCCTGACTAGACTTGTATCGAACTCTTTCAGTAGCTCGTTTTTGACACAAACCAATGATCAAACCCATTTAAATTACATGTGTTGGATCATTGGTTTGTGTCAAAAACGAGCTACTGAGTTCGATACAAGTCTTATCCTGACTGTATTCGCGATCACGTCCATATGGACGTATGTCTGTGTTTGTGTTTATGTATGTAAACATCTCATAACTTAAGAACGCGTCAAAGGATTGGAAGCAAATTTGCCGCCCTCTAAACATGTTGAGTTCACTTAGATGTTTTGAGATAATGAAACAATTCCATTTGGTAGATTTCGAAAATTGTCGAAAAAAAATGTTCACAAAACTACACAGAGGGAAACAGTGATAGAAAAATAAAAGAATCGATACCATTTGGTATCAAAATTTATATTTTTTATTTTTTAATAACAACACAACCTCGCGCAGCGATTTGCTTGTCTGCGTAAAACACCCAGTATATATGGCAGGAATCGATCCCACGACCTTTGTACTGACAATGTAGCATGGCTACCACCCAGCAAAAAAAAAATACACATTATCATCAGAACTACTTGTCATATAATGACTTACTTTTCTGATTGCCAAATTTCATTACTCGCTTACAAAACACATTACATAAAATTTAATAAAATTATTTAGAAGTTGATTGATGAGAAGAATGATTTTTTTAGTTTTGATAGATTACGTGAATATGTTGCCAAATAAAAAATGTAAGTAGTTCGCAAGAATCGATTAGTTTAGTCTCACGCCTTGTTAAAATCATTAAGTTGGTAATCCATTAGGGAAAATTTAAATTTATAAAATGTTTTTATGTTTTGTTTAGTTATATACTGAGGATATCAACAAACAGCTGAACTAAATCAAAATTTCAAGTAGAGATGGGCTCGAGTCTTGTTTTTTTTTTCGTGACACAAACACGCACCGCTCAACACGAAGTGTTCGTGACAGAAAATCTGTTTTTGTGCGTGTTCGTGTCGTATCGTGTTGAGCAAAATTTACACAATAAACACGAAACGATTTGTGATGTTAAAATATATATGCATGAATTTCCAGTAAAGAAAAAATTTTATATTTTGTATCGTCAAACACATAAAACCACAAATTTGTTTGGCAGTGTAGGTGTCTCTTAAGCTTAAAGTTCTGAAATTAAACAAAAATATGTATCTATTTGAATATAAAAAAATGCTTTTTTGCTATTCAATTTGATTTCGTGCGTGTTGTGCAGTTTCGGGTTTTGAAAAAATTTCGCGTGCGTGTTTCGTACGTGTTTGGACATCTTGGCATTCGTGTTCATGTCGTATCGTGTTGGAAAAATTCAACACGCGCCCATCTCTAATGGCAAGTCGCAAGCAAAACGCATTAGTTAGGGAACATGTAGAAATAAGTTTGGCGATTTGCAACCCACATGTGATTTGAAAACCAAGCAAGTGTCATCTAATCACGACAGCGAACTCGGGCTTTCGAACATCATCCTTTGCTTTGCAGTCGAACTACAGCAACCTTTTTCGAATTGGCTGTTTTGCCAAATTACTACACTTTTTATATTTGATATGAGAGAGGCAAACTGAATAAAATTATTCAAGTGACTGAATTAAATTTTCTTTATTTTCATTTTTAATTCTGTTTATTTTTATGATAATAGTTTGAAAGTTTTTAGGGACATGTGTTTGTCAGTTACGTGGTTTTTCATTTCAGCTGACGATTTAGAGTTCACCAACACCTGCAATTGATTAAAAAAAAATTTATGCAAATGGGTGTTCTGTTTGGGCAAAATTCCGCTCGCCTCAATCGTTTCACAGTCGCAAGCGCTATAAGTCGTTGACTTTTTTTGCGAGCATTGGATGATGTGGACACCAAGGACATGTGGTCAACGTGCGTGGAGGTAATGTGTAATGAAAATTTTGTATAAATGAGGAAATTTTTGCGATGATATATTGTATACATGATGGCATCGACAGGCTTTTCAAACGAATAAAAACTGTCTCACACAAACTTTGTTTTATTTAAATTTAAAGATAAAAAGCTATTAGTGACATTTTAGGCTATTAATGGCCCTTTATTGAAGTTTTCATATGACGTATTTGGCTACATTTACTGGAGTTAAGTGATATTTTGCAAGAGTTGTTATTCATTTTTTTTATATATTAAAATGTTTTAAATATTTTTAAAATATATTTTTAATGATCCTATATCATAATTGTGGCGTAGTGCTATAAAATGCATTATACTCGTATCTGGTCTGTGACTGTAAACTAACTATTAAAATAGACAAATTTATTTATTTAACTTAAGACTCTGCAATAGTTATTTTAAGAATCACAATTTTTTTATAACTTTTGCTTATCGTACAGGAAAAAAGTTTTAAGCTTTTAAATATAATCTTGATATAAACATTTACTCGGAATCTATATGGCATTATTTTTGCTATTTTAATACCGAAAAGTCTGACTAAAAGAAATCGCCATAAAAAAAACTACAATGAAAATTGTGTAATTAAATTTATCATAGCGAGAAATCAATTTGCTGTTTCTTTTGCTTTTCTGCTTTTTTTTTGCAATATTTGTAATGCAGTCAGTGATGGTTGATTTTCTTATAAAATACCGCTTTACAAATTACAAAAAAGAAGAAGAAGAAGACACATACACACACACACGCACTCTCCCCCTGACTAGCCTTTAAAGTTTAAACACTTGTCGCATACAAAAAAGAGAACGAACTGCATTCGAACTGCATCAGTAGCCATGTGCCACACACATACTATTCGTGCTTTAAAATGCATGGAGGAGACATTAGACATTTAGATAAACTTACATGTGCGCATGCATTTCCTACACCAGACCTGAGTGTAACGCTAGTTATGCGCTGATTTACTTGAGTAACTTTATGCCACATAATTTGTAATTCATTTAATTGTGTGGCGAATGTTACGCATGTGCAAGTGCTACTCAGCGCACTCTCTTGCTCTTGTGTAAGTCGCGCACATTAAAAGACTTCAAAAGTATAGTTGTTTGTACGTATGTATATAAATAAAAATGTAACCAACTATAAAAATTTAGAGTGAAAATGTTTCTATGATTTTCATGAATAATAACGTATGTCAAAAAATCTCTTTTGAGTTTTTGATTTAAAGTTTTACTTGAAATTTTTATAAGCATACAATTCTTGCAGGTTCACTAAAAAAGTAAAATAAGAAAGCTCGCAGATGAAATCACTTATCTCAACATCGGTCGTTATTATGAAATGAAAATCTCCAAAAAAAAAGGTATAGTGTATTTAGAAATAATAAAACATGTAATTTCGTGTTCGAATCATTCATATGATGTTTGAACACTGCGAATCACTTAAATAAAGAATTTAATCTTAAAAATTTTGAACGCAAATATCTGTAAACCAGATATTAGGGGATTACAAAAATTTTTAACCCAGAAACTCCATATTTTTTCTATTAAATTATTGCAAATTGTGAACGGACCTTTTTTTATCTAAAGATTTGTTTGATTTTTTTTAATTTGCTTAGAATACATACATATGTATATTGAGATTTTTAGTACATCATTGAAATAAAGATATTTAAATTTTAAATAAGTAGGGCCATGATTTTCAATTCCAACCGTAACCGTATAAGGCGAATGTTACAGTATACCCAAAATTCAATATTTTTATTTTCAATTTCAAAACAATGGTACGCTCGGAAATTCTTAAGACTTCTGAGCGGTAAATCGATCCTATATAGTCTAGTGATATTGAACTCCAGGCATTTTTATTGCGCTCTTTAAAAACTGCCTTTTAACAAACTTCTTTAAGCAGTATACGAAGTGTACATAATTTTCTAACAAACCACTCCCAGACATTTTACGTTATGTTAAAATCCAGAGAATATTGAGGCTGTTTGAATTTGAAGTATTGTCGTTTTGGTAGTTCCACAGTATGGGTGTACAAATAAGTTCTTAATTTGTGGAGAGACGCACAATGTGCAGAGATGTACAATGTTCAATAAAACGCAGTATGAACTTTTGTTCGTAGGCGCACTTCTCCATCATTAACAAGAATCACCAATAAACCGATGTTTCTTTGTCAATCAAGGTTGGAGACGATCAAGTAATGAGACGTCTAATGAACAAATTAAAACTCTTTGATTCTCATCAACCATTACTGACAACTTGTAGCCGAGAAAACATCATTGCACGCACAAATTTATATGATGATTGATGGGCTTATTTGATCGTCTCTAGGGTACTTTAGAGCGGCTCACCTTATATGAGGATGAAAAACGAGTTTTTGTTAACGCTCTGAAATAAAAGATGGATTTGAAAGAAAAGATACATAATTGAAAGTTTGCGGATACAAGAGAAAATAGAAAAAACGATGAATTTAAAGGAAGATATGTACACGTTGTGTTAACGTTATTGTAATATGAAAAACTAACAGTTAAAAAATTAATTCTTAAAAAACAAAATAACAATGTAAGTTATTCATTTATATATGTATATACATATGTATATCAATAATAAGTATATAAATATTAATGAAATTTTTTTTAAGTAAATAGATTTCCCAACCCTTGATAAAGTCAACATATATTGACGAAACGTCGGGAAAAATTAAATAAATTGTTTTATTTACAAATGACTCAGGCCGTATTAGCTCATATTCACGACGAGATTATAAAATATGGATTTGTTTTATAACGAAAAAGGAATATATTTTTTATTTCTTAGTTTTTGCATTTTTTTATATTTTGCATATAAAAATATGTCAGTTGGCAAACATTGCGATCTCATAGAAATAGTTTCGTAGTAAAAAGCAGCCCTTGTCTGCGATTTCACAAAATAAAGTTAGTCGGTCACGTTTAACATAATCATGTGCTGCTTCTTCCTATATGTGTGATGTAAATGTCAGCTTATATGGTCTTATAAGGCGGTTGAAAAGTTTTTTTTAACCATTTTGCCATAAATGGTAACACACAGAGAGAGCCCCAATAACCAATGCCCTGACCAAGAAGGCAGGACATGTCATGGAAACAAAGAAGTAAAACAAGCAAAGCAAAAGCAAAATGTGCGCATGCCAGCTTTGCTGCGGTCACAGCAAAACTGTGTCCATCAAAGCCATGTAAGCAATAAACTGCTCAAATGTTAAATTGAAATAGATGACATTTCAATACATACAAATTGACAGGTCAACGCTTATAACAAGCTTTTCTTTTAACAAAAAAATAATGGAAGAGCAAAAACTCAAACATCTTTTAACAGATTTTTTTTTGTGCAAAAGATTTCAGTGAACCAAAAACCTAAACTGAAGAAAGAAAAACGAATTAAAAATTCCAAATTTCTTAGAATATTAACATGCTGGTAATGTTGGCCAGCAACGGGCTTTTTTTACTACGAGTACCAACACTTTTTTGCACTCTTTTTATTTTATATTTACTTTTTCCTTATCTTGTTTATTTTGCTGTGTATTTGGATTTTTTGATCTTGGAGGAAAATATACTTATGCCGATTACACACTATGGCATTTTGTGACATCGCACTAGTGTGTAGCTAAAGGGTGTTTTTTATAGAGTGATACAAGTTTAAATCATAATAAAACAAGGAAATATATCTTTAATATCAATGAAACGGTTTTTATTGCAAAGAAAATTTTATGAAATTAATGTTTAAATATGATTTCTGCCATGTGGCCGCCACGGCTGGCGCATAGAAGGCGCAATCTGAAGACATATGGGTCAATGACTCCGCCAGCCCATAAAGCGCACCAAACAGTAGTTTTCTGTGGATGTGATGGTGTTTCGACAAAAGCTTGTGGATTATCCTCACTCCAAATGCGACAATTCTGCTTATTTACGTACACATTCAGCCTGAAATGGGCTTCATCGGAAAATAAAATTTTGCATGGAAGAAGTGCACAATGGATTTGACGAATAGAAAAATGATATTGATTAAAAATTTCAACAATTTGCACGCGTTGCTCTCGATTCATAATGAAATTTCAAAGCAAACTAAACAAACAGCAACTATCAGCTGTTAAATGGGTGCTCAAATAAATCACTGCCAACTCAAAGTTGTAACACTCTATAATACACCAACGTTTGTTATTTCCCACAATTCGTTCGTTGTGTGGCATTGCCTTCCACATAAAAAGCGTAATGTTAACGGCGTTGCACACATTTTGAAAATGACACCACAAAATTACGACACAAGAAATGCCAGATGTGTACTCAGCATGTATGTATGTATGTATTAATGCGAGTATGTAGTACTTCTGTGGATGGCTAAAAATTGTCTTTTGCAGTTCACTTTAGTTTTGCTTTTTATTTAAATTTTTTATAATTTCTATCTGAGCTGTCAAATCAATCTGCATATTCATAGTATTTATGTATTTTTCCTATACTTTTGGCGATGAGCATGAATTTTTGTTTATAATTGTTGTTGTATGTCTTGCTTTCCAAACGTCTGCAATTTTATGTGATGGCTAGATTTATCAGTTGTATCTTTTTTAATACATCTCAGTTAGTTCTATTTGCAGCTCACATTATTAAGGTTAAAATTTAGTTTTAGAGCTATGCTCTTTATGCCAGACACAGCAGCTATAACAGGATTTTCGTAACAAAAATAATCGACACTATTACATTTGTTAACATTTTTAGTTTTCGTTTTCTTTATTTTTCTCAGTTCGGAAGGAAGGAGAAGCCAGATGACTTACTAATAAGAACTTTGAAAAAACAGGAGTGCTAAGTCTGCATTTATATATGCAGATGTCCGCACATGCAAATACTTACGGCGAACTTATAATAAAAAACACAAAATATACAAGAAAAAAGCAGCATAGCTCTAACCGGGTGTCCTAAGACACATCTGTTCTTCTTTTATTATCAATTTAATATATGTGTTATAGGCAAACTAAAATTTTACATGAAGTGAATATTAAAAAAAACAAATAAGTGAGAAATTTCACGGAAATTAAAAAAAATGGAAAATTTGTATTTGTATTTCATTTACATTAATTTAAACATCCTAAAATCCATTCTACTGATATGATACGCGGCTCTTATGCACGCTCACATGATTGAAATACATTTGTATATAAACGTAGTTAAAATCTTGCATGAACATGCTCGATGGTATCCATCTCTGGCTGCCTTCTTCACGCAGTTATTCAAGTAGAATCCAGATGATTCCTTTTTGAAGTTGATAAGCAGTTTTTACTTATTACAAATATTAATAATTCCCATTCACTTTATTTTTTCATAAGCTTGATTACGAAAAAAAAAATAAAAATCAAATAGTAGAAAACAACTTGTTATAAGTGGCATCCAGGCGCACAATGGAAATTTGGTGATTTCTAAAACACTATTTTTCTAGGATTCAATTTCAGAAATCTAATTAATTCAGTTTTGTAGAGAAATGTTTGAATATAAAATTTTGCATTTATTCTTTACTTTAATTTATTTATTTTTGAAATTTTTAAGTAAAGTCCATGTAAAGGCGATGAATATGAAATGACATTGTTTCACGCAATTCAGTGATCCATATAATGTGTATACGAGTATATATATATATATATATAATTTTCTCGCTAATACCTAATACAGGCATTTGATATTTATATATCTTTACCTGAAACGCAAAACGCCCTAACATTTTCATAACTTGACAGAAGGAGGAAAAACATGCTAAAATGAAAAATATTGAACTGTTTAATGTGAATTTTTGCAACGTCATAAATAAATAAATAAATAAAATTGTTATTTTTGTTCGCGAAGATTTTGTTTCTTTTTTTTTGTTGTAGCAATTATATGGATGAATGAATACCACAGAATTTATAAAAATGTCGATTTTAATTTTTTGTGACAGGGCGTATTGCGTTTTAGGTAACGATACATATACATATGTATATATTTTGGCATACCAAAAATGCATTTTTCAAAGCGAATTGAGGTGAATCTAACTTATGTACGAGTATATGAATATGACTTGATTTTTTTTATTTATTCGAAATTATTTTATTTGCGCTAAATATTCGAAATTATTAAACTTTTCGTCAATTGTTCGATATAAATATTATGCACAGGTCTATTGGAATTTAACATATTGAAACGTACTGCAAATCTCCAAATGTGTGCAACCTTTGTTTGTTTTGTTTCTTCTCTTATTTTAGATGTTACACATGGATAAAATGCAAGCGTCTCAACACGTTTCATTTTCCAAAGATTGTTTGTATCATGTACGAGTACATTGTATGAATATGGTTAAAGTGGACAAAACATAAAACAGCAAAGAGGCAAGCAAATGCATTCATTGTGTTAAGCCAGACAAGCGGACGCTTAAAGTTTATTGTCTGTCTAAATGGTTGAATGTCTGTCTGTATGTTTGCCCGCTGCTTTTATTTCGCTTACTTTGAATTGTAAACGCAAAATAAGAGTGAAGACAAAAAAACATCAAATACACTTACTTATTACCAAACCAATTCCTATAATAAAGTGCAAAAAATACAATAAACTGTGAAAATGCATGAGCAGGAGTAAAAAAGAAGCAAATCTTTTGCGGAAAATTGAATGGTTTCATTATTATTAAAACTAAATTAAAAAGTTGGTTTGAGGAAAGAATTTTTAAATACGTGCATATTCAATTTTTTTTTTATATTGAAATCCTTTAAGATTCTGCATTTGATACATACCCAGCAAACAAAAGTATTTGATTTGAAACTATGAGTCATTTGAAATCAAGGCTTTCTTAAACCATAATTATCGAATATTTCTCGAATGTGGAATGTAAATAAATGTGTGAAACACAAATAAAATACACATGTATATTGCAGAAAAAATGGTCATTTAGTTTCTTTTTCAATGATAAGCTAGCTATATGAGGGTAGTGCAGTCTTTACAGACGGGTCAAGAATGGGTGAAGGCACAGGAGCTGGTGTCTATATCTTGTGAACGATCATTCGTATTTCTTTTAGACTGCCGAAAGAATGCAACGTTTTCCAAGCTGAGATCTTGGCGATCCCAAGAGCTACGGAACTAGTGGCCAGAAATTTAACTGAAGACGAGAAGGTAACCTTCTATAGCCATGCAGCGCTAAAAGCTTTGAAGGGACACAATGTCAAATCGAAACATGTTAGTGACAGTAGGAGAGCTCTCAACTTGATTATAGACAAATATAGTGTCAGACTATGTTGAGTTCCTGGCCACGGCAGAGCTAATGGAAGTGAAATTGCCGATGGGCTGTCAAGAATAGGGTCGGCGTTATATAAGGGAATATGTGACAGACCGGTGAAATTACCTTTTATTCATTACTACAGGGTACTCAATAATTGGTTGGAGAGCAGTACCAACCGTTCCTACCGAAGTAGGGAGGATTGCAATCTCGAGGGCTGTGTGGCCAAAATATAGGAATAGGAAGGCGATTCGAGTCGTGATAGGCGCGTTGATTGGTCACTGCTTGGTCAAATCAAGGATAAGCATGTGGTAAACTGGCAATACAGATT
The DNA here is from genome assembly GCA_936439885.1 of Nowickia ferox. Classification (NCBI taxonomy): domain Eukaryota; kingdom Metazoa; phylum Arthropoda; class Insecta; order Diptera; family Tachinidae; genus Nowickia; species Nowickia ferox. The sequence goes on from OW387026.1 coordinate 105,514,260, forward strand.
TCTGTAGGATCTGCGATGATGGAGAGGAACCAGCAACAATTGAACATATTATCGGCCTTTGCCCGAAGCTGCAATGCCATAGGCTTAGATGGCTGAGCAGACGTTTCCATGAGAGCATTAGTGATATCGGTAAGTGTAAACTGGAGGATATCAGGGGCTTCATCATGGGAACTCAGTTGCTTAATGACGGATAATAGGGGCACTTTTGGGTACAACTGGTGGTGAAATATTATTAATATTAACAAGTGTCAGTAGAAGGGAATCATGATGAATCCAAATGGGTCTCCGAGTGGAGGTGTGTTATAGTACCACCCTTCCTAACCTAACCTTTCTTTTCAATTGAGTTTAATTAAGTTATTCCATCATTTTCTTAATTGAAAAAAAGAACTGTAAATTTGTTTCTTTTCAATCAACTTTATGATTGATTTTTAAATAATATTCAATTAAAATATTAAGCCGAAATTTCACTACCGCACAATGTACCGATTTTCTTCGCCTCACTGCAATAAAGTCAGAAGTAATTAACCAAAATGTCCTTACTTCTCATTAATTCTGGAGCAGAAGTCTATATGGCTTTGCAGTGTAGTGCAAACATATGATTATATTTCAATTAGTTTTTTCCTTTAGTAAGACGCATGAGGATGGAAAAAAATGTTTCTAACAAATCTCATCATCAATCTTATCATTCTGGCTGTCCTTATTTTTAAAGAAATAAGGTTTCATCCATCTAGGAGAATCTCTCGCGAGTTTTGATTATTGACATGTATATTAAGTCAAATCAAAATTTGAAATCAATACTTGCAGCCAAACGTCTGTCTCTCTACCTCTGACAACGGCTTGAGAATTGTTTTGGATATGATGTGATAACACTATAGGTATTAATTCAAATGCATGAATTTATATTTGCTGGGCATATACACACACTTATGTACATAAATATTTAAACTTTAACACATTTGGCAACAAGAGCAACCAAAGAATAAAACACTTTATGCGTTTCTGGTGGATGCCTTGACAATTTGTTCGATAATAATTGTTAACCTTTTTGGTCAATTTGACACATATTCCACGAGATGACGACGACAATGATGGCGATCGTATAGTAAAAATGTATTTTATGTAACTATAGTGAGAATTTCTTATGAAAATGTTTTTTTTCTTCTTCACTTAAACTTAAACTTTGATATGGGTTTAAGTTTTTCGTAAGAATTTTGTTAAGCATATAAAGATTTTTATAGCGATAAGCTCTAGAGATTTGTACTATAGGGTGTTTTTTTTAGAGGTATAGAACTTCGAATTGAAATAAAACACAAGAAAATCGTTTTAATGTCCATCAATTTGGCTTTATTGGAAGGATAATTTTATGCCATTAACGTTTAAATATGATTTCGGGCATGTGGCCGCCGCGGCTGGCTAGAATAAAGCCAATTCTACAGGTCCAATTTTCAACCACTTTTTCGAGCATATGGGGCCGTATGTTGGCAATAACGCCACGAATGTTGGCTTCCAAGTCCCCTAACGTTTCTGGTTTGTTGGCGTAGACGAGCGACTTCACATATCCCCAAAGAAAATAATCCAATGGTGTCAAATCACACGATCTTGGTGGCCAATTGACCGGTTAACCGAATTAATTGCTCTGATGGACGATTATGTCGACCATAAAATGGACGGAGCTTGCGGTAAACTTCGCGAACTGAACCATTATTTTCGAAATAAATTTGCACGATTTGCAAGCGTTGTTCTTTTGTCAACCTGTTCATGATGAAATGGCAAACCAAACTAAATATTAATCACTTGACAGCTGACAAAATGGCCACCAGTTAAAAAAGTGATGCCAACTTAAAATTCTATACTTCAATAAAAAACACCCTATACAATTGAGTAGGTTTCTGCTTAAGTATAGAGTGCGGAAGAAAAAGTAATGTACGTACAATGATGATGGTTGTGTGTCTTTAAAATCCGCTTTTGAAAAAAAATGTACATACAAACATATGTATGATTATATTTATGTACTGGTATGCGTATGTATGAGTTTTGAAAAACATAATCTTTTTTTAAGATTTTTGTTTTAAGCTTATCTTTCGTTTTGATCTTTGAAAAAAACAAGTATTAAATTTCCTGTTTTTTTTTTTGTATGTGTTTCAATTAATTTTAGATTCCAAAGATTTTAATCCTAATAACACAACCAACATAATGGACGATCACACCGAAGAAGATAGGAGGACTCCACAGAATAACCATCATCATTCCTATACACAACATCAAGAGGAAACAAAAGAGACTGATTTTGAAATGGCAGAAAGTCAAAACATAGAGGATAGGGAAATGCAACATAATGAAGAACAAGATATTGACATACAGCCACCTCTACAGAAAAGACCAAAACTGGTCGCGCAAGAAGAATGCAAAAGAAATAGTCCTTCAGTGCAATCGCCTGTTGCAAGAACTACAGAAAGTTCAAATGACTCTGTAAAATGTGATAATATGCAAACTCAAATAGATGAATCTAATTCAAGAGATCATAGATCTAGCAATGCTTCCCCAAGGAGCATTACGCCCGCTGTAAGTCCTACGAAAGAAGAAGCAGAAGAAGAAATTGCGAATGAAAACAGTTGCTCTCCCACAACAGGCTCAATGCCAAAATTAAGGCTTAATGCTTTGTTGGCCTCAGATCCTGCCCTTATGCCAGATGCCAAAGATTTAAAGGTGGTACATGAAGAATCGCAGACTCAACAGAGAAGAGCACGTTTAGAACAGCATCTGCAGCAACAACTGCAAACAGAAGAGTCAGACAGTGTGGAAACAGAGCGCATACCTGCTCCTGCCGCACCAGTGGAACCAGTTAAGAAACCATTGCCTGCCTCAGTGGAAGCACCACCACCACAACGTATGAAAGTTTTCATGTGCATGCCCTGCGGCATAGGTTTCAGTTCCCCCTCTACTTTAGAAGCCCATCAAGCCTATTATTGCTCTCATCGACATAAAGACACCGACGAAGACGGTTCATTGTCTGCAGCTATAGCGGACAAAACCTCTGCTTCTCCTACACAGGCCAATAATCCTACGGCAAATATATCTTTGGCCACAACAGAATCAGCAGTAAAAGTTTCCAAAACAGGCAAACAGTATGCATGCACACAGTGTTCCTACAGTGCTGATAAAAAGGTTTCGCTCAATCGTCACATGCGTATGCATCAAACGTCACCAGCACCCAGCTCCAATGCTTCCAATAACGGCAGTGCCATAATGGAAGATAGTTCTAGTCAAGTGAGTTAGTTGTTGGTTGAAACAAAAATAAAATTCGATAAAAATTTCAGTGACTTAAAATTAAAAAAAAAAATTAATCATTTAATTGGTTTGTAATTTTTTTCATTAAATTTCTCGTAACAGCAAGTGGATCGTTACTGCAGCGATTGTGATATACGTTTCAATAACGTTAAAACCTACAGAGCCCATAAGCAACACTATTGCAGTTCCAGAAGAACAGAAGGGTAAGAAGGATGATTTTCACTTAAGGTAGAGGTCCATAGCTCGCTTTTTGCGCGTTACGCTTTCTATGCATCTGTCAGAAAAGTAGAATCAATGTAATAGTATGTGACAAGTTACATTGCAAAAAGCGCAGAACGCGTAGGCGCGTTCAAAGCAAAAAGTAGATCTACTTTCTACTTTTGTACGCGTTACAAGCACCATGAAAGAAAGTCAGCCGTTCTTGAATGCTAAAGATGTTAAATAATACTTTATTTCTTACGTTATCGATAAATATTATTTTGCCGTGAAAAAAAACTTGTTTAATAAAATATGTGAATATTTTCATTAATGCGATGTATTTTAATTAACTTTTCACTAACACCACAAATTCTTTTAAAAACTCGATTTCACGCTCCATTTTTTCTTTATAAGTATTTATAAACAAACGCACGCAGCTGATTAAAACAAAAATAAAATGGCGCATGAAAAGCAGTTCATGTAACTCAACGCGAACAAAGTATAGAATGAAACAAGAGGATTAAACGCGTGTAAAGCATAACGCGCAAAAAGCGAGCTATGGACCTCTACCTTCACATATACTTACATATATTTTGTTTAAAAAAGTCTTTTAACTTAGACTTAACTAGTTCTTAATTTTACGTAATTGAGAACTAGTTAATAAGACAGAAATTCCCATATTCTTCATTATATTATATTATATTATATCGTATTTTAATGTCTGTAGCTTATATAATATACTATGTACATCAAGCTTAATTATCATTAGAGGTCATACCTACTTTTAAGCCAAAGTCTTATCACTCCAAAAATATTAACTTTTTACAGGCAATTAACACCAAAATTGGAAGTATCAACCGCGTCGACTACGCCTAAAGCTGCAGCTGCGGTGAGCGGTGCCGTAAGTCCGCAGACACGCACTAAAACGCCTACACCTGCAATAGTAGCAGCGGCAGCGGCCGCAGCAGCAGCTGCTTTGCAACAGCCTCCGGCTACACCATTCCTGGCATTGCCAACAAATCCTATATTAATAATACCATATTCCTTGATTCGTTCGGCCAGTCTTATAGCTGGACCTTTGTAAGTTTATTTGAATAAAAGAAAAAATTAATCAAATAGAAATTGTAATGCTTAATGCTTGATCATCACTAGATCGTCACCTTCACCAGCTGTGGTAAATCCCGATACAACCTGTTTTACTTTGGACAATGGAAATTTGAAACCTTTAGCTACGGCCTTGAATATAAACGCTTTAAATGCAGCCAATAGTCTAGCTGCAGCGGCTGCATCCACGGGAGCACAGCAATTAAGCATGGGAGATGCTACGCGCCCAGCAACCATAAACGAAACACTACTCACGGAAAAGAATATCAAGCGAAATGTGGATGAGCCAACAGAGAATGCAACAAAGAGAAAAGGCGAGGGTTTAAGGTAAGTTGTTGGATAAGCATTGCTTTTTTTCGGATTTGTATGTTATTGATGTTTTTTTTTTTTTGTAGAGAAACAGCTCCCTTGGACTTGTCACTACGACGTTCTCCTATTGCCGCCTTATTGCAAAGGCAACGCTTCAATTCTGCTTCGTCATTTTTGGATAGTGAACAACAGCGTTTGGACATGGAAACACTATTGGAAGCCGGTAAAGAAAATTTGGCTCTGGATGAAACTGGTAGTATAACGCCAGAACAAATTGTTTGTGCTCCCTCATTGCCAAATAGTCCTTCTATGAGTCCCTCACCCAGAAGACGAGCCATTAGCCCTAGAAGTTCTGGTGCTGGCAGTACTTCTTCCATGTCTCCACCAGCCACAATACCACCAAATGCTCTCAACGCAGCCACAAATCCCTCAAACATACTAGACAACTTACAATTGCGCTCCATGTTGCCGGCTGAATTATTAAATCCTTTGCTGGCAAAACAAAATATGGAATTGGCTTTAAAACTATCTGCCGCAGCAGCGGCTGCTGTGAATTCTTCGACGACTGGAGTGGGTGTTGCCGGCTCAACGCCAGCCGATTTAGCAGCCGCAGTTGCAGCTGCCACTGGTAGAGGATCTCTCTTAGGTTTGCCTGGCCTACCGCCAACTGCAGCCAACACAGTTCAGGTACCAAGTGCCAACACAACTCAACCACAAATTTATGTTAAACAAGGAGTTTCGAAATGCAAAGAATGCAATATTGTGTTCTGTAAATATGAAAACTATTTGGCCCACAAGCAACACTATTGTTCAGCCAGAAATCAAGAACCGCCTGAAGGTGAAGTCAAAGTTTCTCCCACGCCACCCTTGGCAGGGGGAGCATCTCCTGTCGAAACTACACCTATAGCTTATCAGCAACTGATTTGTGCTGCCTGTGGCATTAAATACACTTCATTGGACAATTTAAGAGCCCATCAAAACTTCTACTGTCCCAAAGGAGGTGGTGTGGCAGCTGCTACTGCAGCAGCTGTTGCCGCCAGCTCTGATACCACTCATACGATTGCAAAAAAGGAAAAATGCACCAAATGTAAAAGCATACATGAACTTACATTACCTTGTCCACCTCCACCGGCTTTACAACAGCCATCTCCACAGCCCCTCAACACAGCAAGTTCACAACTACAACAGCAGCCGTCATCAGCCAACACCTCTTCCACCTCCAGCTCTAGTAGTAACCAAAATGTTTACAAATGCCCTTTATGTGATGCTGTAAGCTTAACAGCCAGTGAAAGTCGAAAACACATGGAAACTCACGGCACCGTTAAGGCTTTCAGATGCACAATTTGTCGTTACAAAGGCAACACTTTGAGGTAAGCATTTATGTGGTATAATTTTTGTTGTTTTTCTTTAAATAAAAATTCTTTTTAAACAAATTGCATTTTTATTTCTCCCTCAAGGGGTATGCGCACTCACATACGCATGCATTTCGATAAGAAAACGGCAGATATCAATGAAGAGCATTATATGGCCTGCATATTAGAGGATGAAAATATTGAAATACCAAGTGCTGCCTCGTTAAATCAAGAGCATTTGGTGCAACAGTTGGCCGCTGCTCAACAGCAGCAGCAACAACAAAAGCAGTTAGTTGCCGCAGCTGCTGTAGTAGCTGCTGGCCTTCAGCAACAACAGCAGCAGCAACAACAACATTCACAGCAGCAGGTGTTCAATTGTGATATTTGTAATTATTCTTCAACTTATAAAGGCAATGTGGTAAGTTACCAAGGCTAAACGATTTTATTTCGTTCGTTGCTTTTTTTGCTTTTGTTTTTCTTCTGTAGCAATGACCTTTTGCTTGGCAAGATCATAAACTGATTTGAATTAAATATCACATTTCAATGTAATAATATTTAATAAAAAATTAAAGATTTGTAGATACTCGTATGTATGTATGTATGTATGAAGGCTCTTAGCCACGTGGAGCGTTTGTATGCGGGGCAAGCGATATACTCACTTGGTTTTTCTGTTGCTGAATTCCAGAAAAATCAGAAGAAATAATTTGCTTAAAACTAAAATCAAAACAATTTATTTACATACATACATACTCGTACATATTTATTCAAAACATTCAACCTATAGATATTCGTATTAGATACGACAGCTCTTGCTGCAGAACTTCTACAAGTGATGGGGGAATAGATCGGACAAGACAACATACCACACCATCATAAGATATGGACGTTACTGGACGTATACGACCAGAAATGTCCGAACGAGTACGTGCGACTAGGGTTGTAGTTGAATGCGAGACATTGTTACCGGAAAGCCACTCCTGGGTCAATAGAACCCTAGAACAAACACCCGTGGGAGCTTACTGGTACAAGCATGGTTCAAAGCTAAGGGAAATAACGGGAATAGGTTTCTTCATAGAAGAACAGGAGACCGAAATTTACTTCCGCTTGTCTGACCATAATACAGTCATCCAGGCGAAAGTTCGTGTGATCACGGAGATTTTAAAATGGATCAGTGTAAATATTAGGGCCACCAATGTCAATACATTTACTGACAGCAAGTCGGCAACTAGGGAAATCACAACCGAAAGAGTAAACTCTAGGACCGTTTTAGATTGCAAGAATATGACTAACGATTACGCAGTACATGGCAACATTCGTCTTGTATGGTTACCGGCCCACTACGACGTAATCGGAAATGTGAGACGCAAATGGACTGGCGAAAAAGGCCAGAACGTTACGGACAGTAACTCTAATTAATGCAAAAAAGCCTTTCAAGGCAGAGAAAATTTAGTTACAAAATTGGGAGAATATGGCTCACAGAACACGATGGAATAGTGATACTGTATGTTCTATGGGCCAACCCGGACAAAGACAAAACAAGGGGGCTGTTTAAACTAAACAAGACCGAGCTAGGAATATTGACCGGCATTGGAGCCACGGATGACAATGAATGCAGGGCATGCATGGAGGACATCGAGACAATGGAGCATTCCTTTGTCACTGTCCAGCTTTCGCCTAACCGAGATTCCGTCATCTTGATGATGAAACCTTACCGGACATTACCCACCTTAGAGGTATTGTATGGAAAAGTTTGAGGGACTACGTGAACGATACTGAGTTCCTATAAAGGTAGGGTTCGTTTTTAATTCACATGAGAGCGCACATCAGGCTTATACTGGCTTATGTGTATGTATGTCGCCGGACATGATCGTAAGGCTCCTCTTTTCAACCTAACCTAATAAAACAACGTCATAACTCAAAGAAAAACAGTTTGCCAAAAAACGAGTTTGAAGTTTACAGTTTACACCAGCTACGTCCAAACACACGTACTGTGATATTTGCATTTTAGGTAAACAGCTTTGAAAGCTCTTAAGTAAAAAATATATTTGTATGAAATGTTTACACAATATCAAGAACGAGATGAGGATTAATTCTGTATCACTAACTCAAAAATTCCATATTCTTTGTAAAATGAATTTGAATATATGGAGACTAGTTAATAAGGCATTTGTGAAGTATATGTATCAGAAAATGTTTAATAAATTGCAAAAAAAAAGGAGGGATGGGAATTGAAACTCTATTTCTTTAGAAAAAAATTTTTTTTATATTATCCAGTTGTATCAAAGTCACTATCTGAAGAAATATATAAGAATAATATTTGTTGTTAATGCATTTAATGTTATGAAGATTATACAAACTTATTGAAATAACACTCGCATAACGACTAATTCCTTAAATTTTTTTTTCAGTTGCGACACATGAAATTGGTGCATCCTCATGTTGTTGCCACTTCCCCATCTATCTCGCCAGAGGCAGGAGATTTAGACACTACAGAAACAACCTCATTAAGCAGCAGCCATAATGGAGACAACTGCATAAATAAGTAAGATATTATCCTAATTAATCTGTTATGTACATTTAATAATAAAATTAATTAACTTTTATTTTAGTTTCACAATCAAGTCTGAGCCCATGGATCATAATGCCACAAACACGAGTCCTGCGATCCTTCTAAATCCCCATGACAACAACAACTCACCCGTACCAAACATGGTGCATAATGCAACAAATGACTTTATGCATCATATTAAGTCTGAACCAATGGAAATTTCAATTGAACCGTCAGCATTACATATACCGCCACCATCTTCCCTTAGATCACCAGCCTTAGGACCACCACCCTTACTCAATGCCACACCAGAGGAGAATATTAATCAAAAATACTGTCAAACCTGTGACATTTCATTCAATTACATGAAAACCTATTTAGCTCACAAACAATTCTACTGCAAGAATAAACTACGAAGGCCCGATACTAATGATAGTCCAAGCCCCAATGCTGCCCATATAATGACAGGCGTGCCATCGCCCAACACTTTAATGATGCAAAAGAATAAAGAAAATTTACAAGAAGCCGCCATTTGATAGAACCAATTCCAAGCCACCTCTGCCAGCTCCTGGGAATGGTATTATAAATGTTTTTAAAGCTACACGCAACAAAAAGCATCATGGAAAAAAGCATATCATCACTGAGAAACAAACAAATGCATAAGGGTCTGTTATAAAAATCACATCTTCACTCATAACTAATATTGAATTGAAAGAAAAAAACATAAGAAAAATAAATAAAATAGTAACAAACAGTATTGAAAGAGAATCTCTGTAAATAAATTAATTCAGTCTACTGTGCATTTGTTTCAGAAAGCAAAAAAAAAAATAATAATATATAAATGACATAAAGTGCATGCCAAAGTTATAAATATTTAAGTAAAAGAAAAATAATTCAGCTATAATTATATTTAATAAAAATAAATATTACTTCATTTAATAAAAGTAAATTTCGTAAACTTTTAAGCCTTTAAAATCATTTAAAAAAAAGTTTCGTAACGAAACTGAACAATTCACATAAATGTTTGTTAATAAATTTAAGATGTCTTAATTAATAATATCTATAAACAAGTAAACACCACCTTTATTTAAACTAATAAGAAAAACGTTTTGAGATACTTAAACGAAATAAATAAATTAAACTTCTTAATAACTTTAACTTTTCTGTTTTAAACATTTTGTTTTGTAGCACTAGATTTTCATGAAATTTGTGAGATGAAATTTATTTTATTAATCCATGACATGTGAAGAAAGTAGTGGGCTAGAAAAGGGCTTCCGTACTCGTATTAAATGTTTTTCTTTTCACAAATTTCATGTAAAAATTTATCGCTTAAATCTAGTAAACGTTTTATTATTGTGTCTTGTTTCCATTTTTCAATCGTATTTTTCTTGTTATATCCTGTTGACTACTTTTAAAAAACAAAAAATGATTTTTATATTTGCATTGTGTTCATTGTTTAATGGTATTTTTTTTATCGTAGTGTTTCTTATTAATCTTTATAATTTTTTTAGTTTTTAACATTTTTGGCGAATAAATTTATAAATATGTATGTACTATAAATTTTAATTTAATTATAACTTTTTTTATTTGAAGCAATAAAAAATAATATGTATGTATGTATTACTCTAAGTATGTGACAATAATAATTTATTCCAAAAATAAAACAAAAAAGCAACAATTATATTAAAAAATATAAGAAAGAAATATAATTATAATTAGCGTATATACATATATCAAATTATATGAAAAACTCAAATAATAAAATTATAAAGTAATATGAATTTTGTTTTTTTTTACCTATTTAAAAGTTGGAATGTATAATCGGGCTAAATAGTATGTTTCGTCATTCAATTTGTGAGCATTTAGTAAATTTTTTCACGTAATGAAAATTCCAAGAAAACATTTTAATTAATGTGCAGTTTCTAAGTGAACAGCCCACCAAAAAGTTGCACGAAAAAGTGCAAAGACGGCTTTTACACACGCAAAGCTTACTTTGCAGTCAGCAATTGAAACATCCCCTGCTCGCAACAAAGGATTGCAGGTTCTTAAAGTCAACCGCTAATAGCGGTCCTTATTAAGCGCGAAGCCCTGTTTTCAAGTGCAGGGCAGATACATTGGAGATGAATTATTGCCTCCTACTTGTCCTCATCTAGACATCCTGAACAGTAGTCGTTATATGGGAATCTCATCCTTTTAGCATGGATACTAAAAGGGTAGTGTACCATGATGACTGCCACTATGTCCCGTATCTGTGTTTGCGGGAAACTAAGTAGCAGTAAGTTTCTTTTTTGCTTACACAAGGCCATAATATTATTTCTGGGGAACACGTTTTGGTCATGCAAAAACAGAATTAAATCATCTCACAATAGCTCAGTGGTAGAGAGTATGCCTTGACAGTCAGAACAGCACGGTTCGTATCCTAGCTGCGACATTTTTTTTTGTTTGTTTTTGTATTCAATGAAAAACATCAGCGAATCATTCAACCACAACCAGTAATCCCAAAACTTATAAATGTTGTTGTTATCTATATTATTAATTGATCACTGGTATCACTTCACGATTTTTAACCCATTGCAAAGACACCAATATAAATATTCATTCTTCAACGCCTCTCACAATCAAGGTGATAAATAGTTAAAAAAAACCGTTGGAAACGAGTTCAAAAAATTACTTATTTCCGTACATATACGAATCACGCTGTCGTCAGTTGCAGCTCTGTGACGCATAGTCCAGGTTTTATCAACCTTGATCCAACATTTTTTAATTTAATAAATTTTCGTATTTCTGCTTTAATACGTGAAGAGTTTTATAAGAAAAGAAAAAATAAATGTTATATAAAAAATTAAAAATCGTTTATATTGAATTAAAATAAATTTTATGTGGTACTGTATGACGCAGGGTTGAACTTAATATTTTATATAAATTGCGCCAGTGTACAACTCTGAAATTGTGTTCCTAGTGCAGTAAAACACAGCTATGGTGAACATATCATTGTTTCTATGTGGAATTAAATAGCACCAAATAAGTTTTTTTGTCAAATTGAGGGAACATATTATTTTCAATTAACTAGTCCACAATAATTATTGCAGTCTAATAACAAACATTTCGAATCGTGCTTAGCTGTCACTTGCTTCACCGCTTTTATTATTTGCAATAATATCGTTTTAGTTGCTGTCTTATTTGCAGCGTATATTAACTTATATTTTGGGTTTCTACGATTGTATGGTTGTGCTATTTGACTTTTACATATGTTGTGTTGTCCGTTTGCATATTTCTGTGTGGTATATACATCATTCACATATAAACAATATTTATATACAAATTGTGGGTGTTTATAGAGACTTTAGCATGCCACTGTTTAGTTCGTCATAACCGTGCACTCTTGTACACGTTCTTAGTTAAGTAGCCGGTATTGTTTTCAAGTACTCAGTCACTTAGCAACTTTACGACACTAACACATTTGCAAGCCATTAGCCGAACATTTACGAGGGATAACGCATTTTTCTTGAGTGCTAAATCGTACCAGAAAAATTAGTAATTTCACAAAAAATTGCAAAGCCTTTCAAATTAAAAGCAAACGGTAAATACCACAATAATAATTTCCTCTAAATGCAATTTTTAAAAATGCATTTATTACTAGTGTTATTTGCAGCATATTAAGACGCGTGCCCAAGCTGAAATTTCAACAATAACATTTAAGCATCAGCCTTGAACAAAAGGAATAAAAAAACGTAAGAAATTATAATAGATTATGTCTGGTATTGCTATAACACGTTTGGGAGAAGAACGTAAGGCATGGCGTAAAGATCATCCGTTTGGATTCGTTGCTCGTCCTGCAAAGAATCCTGATGGTACTTTAAATCTCATGATTTGGGAATGTGCCATACCCGGCAAAAAGAGTACTCCTTGGGAAGGTGGCTTGTACAAATTGCGTATGATTTTCAAAGACGACTACCCAACATCGCCTCCAAAATGTAAGTTTGAACCTCCGCTATTCCATCCCAATGTTTATCCATCGGGCACCGTGTGCTTGTCATTACTGGACGAAGAGAAAGATTGGCGCCCCGCCATAACAATCAAACAGATTCTTTTGGGTATTCAAGATCTCTTGAATGAACCCAACATCAAAGATCCTGCCCAGGCTGAAGCTTATACTATATACTGCCAGAATCGTCTAGAGTACGAGAAACGTGTGCGTGCTCAGGCAAGAGCTATGGCAGCCACTGAATAAATAAGTTGTCTTAATTCAATAGTACTTTAAACTCCATTAGTTATTAAACACAACCCCAAAAAATCATTAAATAAGCTCGTCGACACACTTTCATTAGAACTGCAATAGCGTTAAGTGCGACAAAGAAAAATACAATTTCTTTTATTAAAATAACTACTAACTTTTATTTAAATCACGCTTATTTTCTAAATTAAATGTATTTTTCTTTTGTACAAACAAATATAAATATATAATGGGTTTCTTTTCACTTATAATTCGAAATGAGCACCTTGTTTGCACAACTCTGACGGTAGATTTGTCTCTGAAAGGAACTAATTTTTTTTGTGATTTTCATACAAATTTTCTAGATGAATGGACTGCCAGGCTTGTGGAAACGGGGTGGAAATGTATGTTGACTCGTACGAAATTTATGAAACAATTTTTATTCAAACTTAATAAATATAAAAATGAAATGGAATATAAAAACTTGTGTTATTTTTGGAGCAAAATTGAAGACGATGTTAAAAGGCTCTGATTGAAATTTACTTTGTATAAGAAATACCTACTGTTATACCCAGCTCATGTTTTGGAAAACGCAGGATGTTGTTTATCGAAGTTGTGTTCGAGAAGTGAAAATATGTTTAATCAGAACCATAAAAACAAATTTTAAATATGTACATACTATATGCATAGTTTTATACCAGTGGTGACCACCGAGAGTTATGTATTCGTGTTTGTGTATTCATTTGTATACCTATATAAAAGCCGATTAAAGTTTGGCACTCTGGTACCACTTTGGCCGACTATGTTTTATACATTGCTTCACTATGAATAAATTTTTTCAGTTAACGCATGAGCAAAGTAATATTTAGAATGTAAACTTTATGTACATATGCATGTGTTAGCTTATGACTCCATTTTAAGACAAAATTGAAAAAATTCTAAGTAAGATATTAGAAATATTTCTAGTAGATATTAATTTGTGTACACCATTTTCTATTAAATTTTTTTTTTTTTTTTATAATCAGTCTACGGTTCTGAAAAATGAGTATCGATTATAATATATTGGTTATGATATATAGATAAGCAAATTAGATGAAACATAAAATTTATTAATTAGTTTTATATTTTAGTCTAATCAAATAATTTTTGTTTTAAATTGGATTTACACTGTTTCGTACATTGCTCTTTTTTTTTAAAGTGGGATAAGTTCATTAAAAATCTAGGCAGTGGCTATAGTTTCTTATAGCACAAGGCTTCAGACTTTCTTCAGGATTAGCAACGATGTCATTTCATGATTTGCATGATGAAATATACATATGTATGTATGTATATTGCGTACCCTTTGTAGCCAATTGAATCTTTAAGTCCTGCTGCTACTCAATTGGAAATTTTAAACACATACATTACAAACTTTTTGGAATCATCTGCTCAGATAAGTCCTAGGTCATATGTATAAGAAATAAGTCTTACGACAAGTCAAATCGCTTAAATTCAACCTTGAAGGAATATAAATTCTTTTAAATTCACAAATGAAACTACTTGGGAATAATTTTGATAAGCTGCTGAAATTCAATAATTATGAAACATTGGCGGTTTAAAAACCACAACAACAGATACATGAGAACATCTCAATTACTCAAAGAACGTCATAACTCAAAAAATGATTTTTTTACTTAATAATGCAGAATTAATCCTCGTCGTTATTCATGATGTGTAAACATTTCATACAATTATCTTTACTCAGCTCTTGAGACATAAATACAATTTTATTTCTCAATTAAGTTGTGTGTAAATTGAAAACTTAAAACTCGTTTTCTGGCGAACTAGTTTTTTTGAGTTATGACGTACATGAACGATATGTACACACACATCCATACATACATATGAAATTTTTTGGAGATACTTCAACCTTCCACAAAAAAAAGGTACATGGTAAAATTATACAAATATAAAATTATAATTTTACCATGTAAAGGTACGTACAATGAGTATAAGACAACCATCTTTAGTAAAAATAAATAGTTGTTCATCTAGCTCAAACTTAACTTAACATGTTGTATATTGCACAGATTGTCCGCAAGTAGGGTAAATATGTGCCACCTAAACACATCTTTACGATTTTGACGTTTCAAACTATATGAACACCGCCACTGAAAATGTCTACCCCCATAGATCTTTGTGTGTCAAAAGAAGAAAAATTGTGATACGCGTAAAATGTAGTGAAAAATTCAATTAATTTATTTCATTTCAAAGAAATATAAAAATGTATTTTAAAGTAAATTTTATGTTATTTTGTTACTTAAGTGTTCAATAAGAAATAAGACAAATAAAGTGATTGAATGCAAAAAAGTTGATTACATGACCCAACCCTAAAATCTATGTAAAGTGGTAAAAATCGAAGTCACAACAAAGAAAAACGAATAGAAGTTAATATTTTATTTACGAAATAAATGTAAAAAATTTAAATATCTTTCGATAAAAACCTGTGAAAATAGATAAAAAATGGAGGTGGAAGAAGGCAATGATTTTGGAGACAGCATTGGAACTTGGAATTCCACTGGTGGTCGTATACCCTTGGAAAATATGAAAATCGATGCTCCTATGGTAAATAACAATTAATTTTAATGAATCATCGATTCTTCAATGTTTATTATTTGAGTCGCATTGGATCATGTAGATAACGCAAATTTAAAATTAAATATAAAAAACAAACTATTGTAAATTGGCTTATCAGTAGTTCAAAAAGAAAAAAAAAACATTGAGAAGAGCCGTTCCTTATGTGCACATTGCTAGTGCTACATATGTTTACATACATACATAAAAATTGATAAGCTTATACAAATTAGACCATAAACAAGAAATTGACAACATTATTTTTTATTGCAATTTTTCCCGTTTTATTTCTTAATAGTAGTTCTTATTGTAAATGAGTTTCTAATTAGAATAGGATTTCCTTGTTTTAAATTTAATATGCAGGATGGACTTCCTTGTTGTATAATTTGTGTGTATGCGTGTGTGCGTGTCGTGTGTTTTTCTCTCGTCAGCTCTCTTGCCTTGACCCCCCTTGAAAAATTTTCCTGGTTGTGTTCATTACTCCTGAAGTCATATGTGAAACCATATGCTTTTGACAATTTTTTAGGATCCCCACTGACCTGTTGATTGTTTGTTTGTAAACAAACTCTTCGTCGTTACTGTTTATTATAAACAAAGAAAATGAGGTCATTGGCCATAATTGAAGAGGGAAACGACAACTACTTGTTGAATTTTCACAATGTTTTTCATTCTTGTGGGTGATTGACCTTAAATGCCGGTAAGACTTTCTTTTTCCGGCAACTAACATGTGATGTTTTTATGGGGATGTTTTGAAAAATTTTGTTCATACACACACACACACACATATATATATATAAAGGAATGAATATTTTTTAATTACATATTATAGTAGTGGTGTAGGAGTTTATTTTAAAAAAAATGGAGAAGTGTTTGATTATCATATAAATTCATTTGAAAACTTCTATTAAAACATTTAGTTCGTTTATGTATTCGACTAGAGAAAAATGTACATAAATGGCAGTTTTGTTGTTTTTATTTTAGATTGGATGGTAGAAGCAAGTACGCAAATTACCATGGTATCCCACACAAAAAAGAAAAACTCTGTAAAGTTGGCCATTTATAAATGCCTACTTCCTCTATAAATGGAAGTACGTATGTATGTCGTTAGTCTCAAGTAGAAAGGTCCTAACTCAAATAATTGTGACTTTACAGGAGAAGGTAAAAACATAACAGAAACTGTAATATTTAAAATGTAACTTTTTACTACAAGCGTTATTTTTTACACTACTGCAATACATTTTTGTGAGGAGGTGTATAAATACGAGTTCAGGTATTTCTACTTTAATTTTACTTAGGAAAGCATTGTTGTACACACTCTTTCCCAGAGTTTATCTGCTATATACAGTCAACTCTCGTTAATTTGAAATACAAGGGACCGGAGAACAAGTTCAAATAATTAACAAGAGTTTTTTGAACTCATTTTAATTAACAACACAAATGTTTGAAAAAAACGCTAAAGACTACGAACTTACTGATATTCAGTGTGGGAATTGCTGGCTAAACAGTTTTACGATATTTTATTACATTGATAAAAACCAACTGTGGAATTTGCTAAAGCGAATAAATTGAATATTTGTTTTTTTTAAAAACACGAACACGAAACACATTGTCAGTTTAAATTATAAAATGTAGAAAATCAAAATTTCAGTGTAAAGAGCAGCGCATAAACTAAAACAAATGATTATATATTTTTTTATACAAGAATATCAAAGTGCATATCGTCACCTAAAATCCAAAAGGCCGTAACAACAAAAAAATTCAAAATAAACTTTTTCATTGATTATGATGTGATTAACCAAAATACATCCTATGTTCCAAAATACCGATTTTATTAATTAAATCCAAAAGAACAAATAAATAGTCTTGGGTTTATAAGGTTTTTTTGTGTGTTTACGGGATCTTGGAAACTACAAATTATCGCGAGATTCAAATGAACGATTTTCAAATCATCAAGAGTCGACTTATTCGAATTATACAACTAATGCAGGAACACAACTGGGACGAACGTCGAATTTCCCGTTGCGAACTTTCGCCATCACAAATAAAACACTTTTATTCATATGGAAATTAACACAACATCTCTGCAATAGATTTATTTCTATTTTTTAGGCCGATGAACAAAAAATTGTCTCTCTCTTAGCGCAAATAGTAACCAATTTTATCCGACGAATTTACTCAGCGAATTCTTATCAATGAATTCGAAGCCGTTGACGAAATTCGTCGTTCTTTTTTTTTAACAATTTGAAATGAAAGTAAATAAATACTGGTATTTCCTTTCAGGTTTTCGCCAAATACATTTTGCTTTCTAATACAAAAAAAAAACATTTAACACGTCGATACTTAAAATAAACTAAATAAATAAACCCCTTAAATGTTAAAAAATACAATAACAACATTATAACCTTTGTAATCTTTTCAGATATGGCTGCTTTGCTCTTTGTTAACATCACTAACATGGGTTACCTATATAACTTTTTACAATTCTCGTTTGATTGGAATTCTAATAACAAAAATAGCTAATCGCTGGTTTATTAAAGGAGCATATTTTAAAATTGGTTAGAGCTTGCACATCATGCATAAATTTATTTTAAACATACATAATTGTCTATTTGTTTTCAGGCTCCGTAGCTTTGAATCCGTTAGCTGGTAAAATAATGTTTCGTGATTTCGTTTACATAACGTACGACTATTCAGCGCGTATACAGGATGGTTATTTTATATTTAGATGGTGGCGTTCGTATGTGCCAAAAGATGTTTCAGAAGGTAATTGAGTGAAATATTTGTTGTAT
Organism: Nowickia ferox; assembly: GCA_936439885.1. Taxonomy (NCBI): domain Eukaryota; kingdom Metazoa; phylum Arthropoda; class Insecta; order Diptera; family Tachinidae; genus Nowickia; species Nowickia ferox. The sequence goes on from OW387026.1 coordinate 105,532,674, forward strand.
CTTACTGCTTTTTGTAACATTCTTTCTTTTCAATTTAGATTTATCACATTCCGATACCCGGTTATCTGTACAGTTGAATGGCTCAGAATTGCATATTTATAATCGCTCCGATTTATATAATGAATTGGAAAGAACGTTTGGCCTGAAGCCTTCCCTTTTAATACCTGTAAATATTTATATTTTTTATATATTAAACGTAATATTAATAAATTGTATTTTTTTAGACGGATTCCTTATCGGCCGAAGAACGTTCAAAGTTAAAGGAACATGCTATGAATATGGAAAATGCTCGCCATAGCAAACATCAAAGCGTTACACATTCCGAAGCGATGAAAGCCACAACATGGCGTGATCTCATACCTGTGATTAAACTTGATATATGCTCAGGACGTTTTGTCTTTGGCAATCGTCTAACACCAACTACGCTTTCCATATCTATGGAAGAAGCTCATTGTACGTACAGTACAAAACCTGCTGTATGTGGCTTAGATCGTTTTATGCACTTTGTTAAAGCAAATGTAGAAAACGCCAAAGTTATGTTTGCTCCCAGTCCCAAATACACGGGTCTTGTTGATGAACCGCCGCGTTATATGGGAGAAGGTTTTGTGGTGATGATGTCAAATCAAATGGATTTGTACTTTTATATGGACGAACCGGGAGTGGTACCCGAAGAACCTGTGCATATTACTTTAGCAAATGGAGATAAGGTTGAACCCTCACCTCCGGTAATAGGGATTAACATTAAATGTCTGAAGGGTACAGATTTTAGCTATGGACCCTGGGCTGACAGGCAAAGGGATCATTTATTTAATTTTTTCTATCCCCCCGACTGGAAAGAAATGCAAGTAACGCCCACACCCAGACCAGGGGAACTAAGAAGCTATCAATGCTTTGATGTTACGTTATGTGTTTTAAATGAAGCAACTATAGATATTTTGTTCTCTAAAGAGAAAGAAACAAATGCCATGCACATAACGGTAGGTCCTGCTTCTTATGTTGAAGTTACCATACCCTGGGTGACACTATCCGATGGCTATACAACTAAAATACAAGGTCAACTATTTCATGTTGAGGCCACTACTTCACTGCAATATCGAAGTTTGGCAGAACTTGAATCCTTAGAATATAAAGTTCGCATACATTATCCCACAAAATGGAATGCTCCTCAGGATTGGAGTATAGCGTTGACGGGATGCAAAGCCACTGCTTATATTGTCTACAAACATAAGTGTTTCTTTCAAGATCTCATAGAAGATTGGGCTAGCAAAGCTAGACCTGATATCTTAACCTTTGTGCCATATACTTGTAAATTTAATATACTACTCAATGAATTTGAGATCTTAACATTATGTAACGAATACAATTGGATCGATTGTTCTAGTGCGAATCAAGAAAATAATCATTTGGCATTTTGTGGCGATGTGTTCGATATGAGTTTTGCTTTGCCTTTTGATGACTTTCTTCCTAAGACAGTGACTTTAAAATTTTGGATTCATGGAGAAGGTTTAGATTTAAGTTTATATGTGCCAGAGGTTTCATCCACGAAACCAATCATTTTGGCAATCGATGAAAATGCCCGTTTACTAACGCGCGGTGGCAAAGTCAAAACGAGGCCAGAGTTATATACGAAAAAGTGGCGAAAAATTTGCCTGAGAACCTCTGGCTGGATTGATTGCTGGACAGTGCCTATTGTAGCGCTTTCTATACAGTATATTTATCATCCCGTGCCACCATTGGGACCAGACCCGCAAGCAGATATAACGACACCTGAAAAAGAAGAAATTTTGCTCAGTCCTATGCGTATACCGCAGACCCGAAAGTCTCCTAATCAAAACTGGCAAAAGCCAGAACAATACAAGTTCGATCCCTCTACCTTGGCTGCGGATCATGTTACGGTGGAATTAGAAATCGGCTCCTCCGTACTCATGTGCTACGGCAACGTTTTAAGAAATTTTATAAATCTGAAAGAAAATATTTTCGGGGAAGATCAAAATTTCACGGACATGGAACAATCGAATATTAAAACAAAAGATGCTACCGCGCCAGCTCCTGTCAATCCGAAAGATCAGTTGATGGTTAAGGAGAAGGATCTGGCCACAAAGTCAATTTCAGAAGTAACCGTACCCGAGGAAAAACAAAAGCCTTTTGATCCTCGATTGTACAGACCCTTAGAGGTCATAGTATCTGTTATAATACATGACATACAAGCTCACGTCATGAAAAATTGCAATGAGAATGATCCTCCCTGTCCAGTGGTGTTAATAGAACGTTTAGGCTTTGAAATGAATAAACGCTATCACGAGACCACACTGCAGGTATTAGTTAGTCCATCGTATTTAATAACCTCGGATATGGTGGTACGACAAAATCGTGATAAACATATAAATCAAGGCCATTTAATGCTGTCTGCGGTACAGGTGAGGAATACAATTTATGTGTAATAAAAACATTTGGAAATTACAAATTTTATTTCGTTAAAGGTTCGTGGCCATGCCATGTTCAGCAACGAAGGTTGTGCTTTAGATGAAGACACCCTAGAATACTCTTGGCTGGTGGAAGTTCAGCTGGGCAAACTATCTGGCAAACTGACACTACCGCAACTGTTTAATGTGGCCGTGGGGTTGGAGACTTTGGCTCTACTGGCAGTTGATCCGGAAAATTGCCTTAAATCTCCCAAGACTGTGCGTAACTGTCATCATGGTGTGCCGAGCAATCAGTGCCCACATACAAAAGAAGAAAATAAATACAAATGTCCATCTGCCGAGGACATTAAATATAAAATGACTAGAGTCTCAATAGACGCAGTGGATGTTTATCTGATAGAGAGCGGTACAGCCTTGCATGCCTGGGTGAGTTTTTAATATATGAAACAATTGAGACGACGAAATATATAAATGTTATTACCACAGATCTCTCCTATACGTTTGGCTAATTGCAATTTACACGGCCAACGTGTTAAATCCGGTATTTCCGGTTTATTACCTTCAATTTTAATAAGACTGTTTATGTTAAATGCTGGTTGTACTTCAAATATGACAAACTCTTATAATACTAACACTACTGGTAGCAATAGATCGGGAAAAATACGACGAGCGGATCAAGATTCTGTTAAATCGGAGTTACATCACACTATTCATCAGCCTCATCAGGGCAAAACGAAACGCAGCTCCAATTCATTTTCACAAAGAAGAGACTCTCGCGAAGAGGGCTCCCGAAAATTGCGCGATAGTTTTTCTGAATGCCGTAGACCAACGGTGGTCGATAATGAATTCTTCGAGAATTGGATAGAAGTAGGTTGTACATCACTGGGTCCCATATTGCTGGAGGGTGCCTCGGCTTTGCCCATACCAGATCATAAACTACATTTAGTGCAACATAAGTATAAATTATCTCATTTCATATTCTTTAGCACTATATCTAATATTTATCTTTTTCAAATTTTATTTCAGTTTTTTACGTGAACATGATGCTAAATTTAAACGCTTATGGTTCTTGTGGTCTCATTCGATTACCACTAGCACTGTGGGAGGTGTGCTTGATATATCTCGTTGTGGTTGTATTGGAGGCTGTGCCTTTTTTGGTAGTAATCGTAATGGTTTGAAGTTTTTCAAACCTTCCGCTCAAGATTTATCAGAAAATTATAATGTAGCTAGATATTTGTAAGTAGCTATACCATTCAAATGAAAATTGTTTGCAATTTTTTATGTATGTAACATATTGTAGCATTATTAACAACAACAAGGATTATGGTTTCGGTGAAAGTATTTTGCATCAAGGACAATTAGTGTTTCACACGCCACCCTACAGTTTGCATTCAGTATATCTGCATGATTCGGCTGATTTTACGGGAAAGGTAAGATTTCCCAGGGCCAAGGAAACTGAAAATTTTTTAAAACATTATTAAATTTTTTCAGGGAAAATTATATCGGCCGGCTGCAGCTGTTTCTGGTAGTCTAAAGAAATCTGATTTAGTTACAAAAGAACTAAATACTAAAATTAAAATCGGTGGAGCGTCTACTCTTGAAAAAGATATGAATGGTCGTAAGTCTAGGGAAAGTATTGGCTCTCCAAATACATTAGAACGCCGCAGTAAACGTTATACTACCACAAAACAAACATCAGTAGAAGTACCTTATTCCCGCCTTTTAGATAGTCCTTCAAAAAAAGTTCTACGCCAAGATTCTACCGAATCACAAGGTGTTGCCTGCCGTCGTGGATCTGATTCCAATAAGTCCCAAAACAACACTCTGCGTGTATCACCGCCAAAAACTAGTATTTCTGATTCTCGTCTGACCGGCGAACTCAATGTTGAAGATGAATTGGAGGTGAGCTTAAATTAATTTCGATAAGAAGTCATGTATCTGCATATACATACATATGTATATTATCTTTTTTTTTTGCAGATTCCTGATGAAATGTCGCATTCCGCACCACATTCTCATCCCTTAGAATTTGAAATTGCCGACATCAATATACAAAATCAAATGCCAGTTGATTTAACAAATGGTGATCACTTGACGCGTGAAGTTCAAAGAACAATATCATTGACTTCCGAAAATCCATCAGAAATGTTCTTTTCGGCCGAAGAAGATATATCGAATATGATGTCTCAAAGGGGATCGATTAAAAATCCTAATGGATCTGTTATATTTTCGGGGAAGAAACGATTTTCATCTGATTTAAGGTATTTAACATTATAAAACATTTGTTTGCAAATTTTTGTTAAAAATTATTAAAATTACTTCTCGAAGACTATTTGCATTACTTAAAAATCGATACTATTTTCCTATTCGAAAGGAACGAAAATTCCATGAGAATATAAATTTCGCCTGTTTTTTTCTGATAATTGTGGTAAGATTTTGTTTTTCGATCGCTTCAACGAAAAAAATTACCTAACTGGAAAAAATCGTCAACACGAAAAAAATTTGAAATGGTGAACAATGATAAATCAGAACAAATCACCAACACGGAAAAATCGGCTAAACTGACAGAACTATCAAATATAAAAAATCATTAGTCCATATTTACACTATGCAAGTCTTATTGCTAAGCTGATTAGTTTGATGGAGAGAGAGACGAGGTGAACAGTAACGTTTCTTTTCCCCTCGTCCCTCTTTCCTAACAAACTAATCAGGGGGTCTACTCTGTAATTCGAAACGAATGAAAATGTTTTCGAATTTCCATATTATAAGCATACAAAATCGAAACCATTTTCTTTCGTTTCGAATTACAGAGTAGACCCCCAGCTTAGCAATAAGACTTGCATAGTGTAAACTAGGACTTACGACAGAAAAAAATCGCTAAAACGAAATCAGTCGTCAGTCAGCAGCACAGAAACTCGCTAAAATGAAGAATATATTTGAAATCAGAGTTTTCATTTTCTTCATTATTTAAATTTTTCCCTTCCTTGATTTTTTTACACAAAATTTTCGGGTTTTAAGTTTCCAATCAAGGCGTTTCTAACTAGGTGCTAGCCCTGTTTCATCTAAATTTTTAAATGTACAAAATTAGACACAAAAACCTCGATTGATATAAAAAACGCTAGAAATTTTATTTTGGACAAAAATAAAAACGCAATTTCAATACGAGCGATGACGGATTTGCGATACAGTGGTTAGCGGTTAGCGCTTAGTCGCCTACTCTGCGCAATACTAATTTTTATGCTTTTGAACGTATAATATAGATAAATATTTCATTCCCAATTTTATTTCAGTATTGGTAATCAGAATGAAAGCGCGACCTTGTCCTCTTTAAACACCTATCGGAGCGACTTGGAAATCCATGCTCCCGAAACGAATACTAAACCACTTACGAAAAGACCACAAAGTACCACTGAATTGGTAAGTTTTTTTTTAACTTTTTAAAAAAGCTTTAATATTTATTACGATTTATTCCCCACAAATCTAAACGTTTCACTTATAAAATCAACATCTAAAAAAAGCTTCACAATTTTTTATAATAAATATTTACTTATTTAATTTGAAAGTATAGTTTATAAATATTTTTTTTTATTAAAACTAGCTTTTGGTTGAAAAATTTCATTTTCATTTGAAACAAAAAACAAATTCCAACTAATTTCTATTATTTAAAACATTCAAAGAGAAACTTTTGCATGCCTTCTTATTATTCATTAAATAATTGATATCAATCACTGTGCAAAAAGAAAAAACAAAAAATCAAAACGAATTGTTTAAATTTTCCAAAATAAATCCCATAAATTTCATAGAACGAAGACGCCAGACGTACGAGTATTCATGGTCTTGCTACACCAATCAGAATACTAAAAAATATCTCATCAAGACCTGAGTATCGACATTTTATTCATGATGTGAGTAGTTTTTAGTGTTTCAAATTCAAAATTCTGTTAAATTCTGCTCATTCTTCTAAAGTATGAAACTTTTACTAACTGTTTTCCTTTTCATTGTCAATATAATTTGGAACTGTAGTTGGAAAATAATAATTGGCTATTCTTTAATTGATAGTTTAGATGTTTGTTTTCATTCATTTCATTTGTATATTTTTGATTAAATTTTAAATGTATTATACTCGTAAGTAGTGAAGTTGGTGGAGTTGGTGTGTGTGAAGTTTTCACTCAAGTGTAAATAGATGACATGTGTGTACTTTTCTGATTTAAAGTAAATTATGAAAATAATTATATAGTATAATAAAGTTATGTATTTTGCATGTTCTTATCAGACAATTTTTAAAATTATAGTTATTTGGCTCAAAATATCATTAGTGGTGAGATTCATGAGATATTCTCAAACTTTAAAACACCTCTCAAATAACAGTAGCGCTCAAAACTAAGGATACCACATACTATTTTTAAAGTTTCTTAATTTTTTTTTGTTTTTATTTCGAAAACAAGATAAAAAAGAAAAAAAGCAAACTATTATAGTTAAATTGAATTAAAAGAGATCTTAATATGAATAATGTCGAATAATACCAACAGTCAGCCGTGGCACGGAATTTAATTCCCATCAAAAGTGGTTTCAATTCCTTAGTAAGCTTTCAGAAAACGAAAACATAATTTTTTTTGGTGCAGGTACTCAATAGTAGAATATTTTCCTGCTTTTCCTTAAATTTATAGTTGCGGCCAAATCTATGGGAGACTTTCGCATTTTGATACACTTCTCAAATACATACAGCAGCCCACAAAATTAATGAAACAGCATTAAATTTTAAAGTTTCTACGAATTTTCTTTTTATTTCGAAAACAAGACGACAAAAAAAATTATTAAGAAACATAAAAGTAATCCATTATAAGTAAATTGGACGAAAAGGATTCTAACATCAATAATGTGGCACCGCAACAATAAGGAAATGTCTGAAAAAATAAGGATTTGCTTACACAAATTTCAAAATTTAAATTTTTGTTTGTTTCAACCCAAGCCCATCGACTAAGGCCAAGTCTAATACGCCACACGAGAGTCCTGAAAGAGGTTGGTTTGGGTGGGTTTGCTTCCGGGAACGACGGACTCAAGGTCGCTGAGATTGCCTTTCGTAGAACGCCTTCATTGGCAACACCCGATAGAGACTTTTGAGTCAAATCAGATATTCTCTAAGATTTCCAGATGGTCGTAAGAACTTGCGCAGGGATCTACATGATGGAAACCAATGTTCGTAAGTACTTCAGACTTGCGGATTAGGGCAAGGCTGTTTAGGATGAGATTCTAGTGATCATGAAGACCACGGAATTAGTGGGCAAAAATGTGACTGAAGGCAAGGAGGTTACCCTCTACCACGACAGTTAAGCAGCTCTTAAAACTGAAGGGGCGTAGTGAATAAAAGGCTGATGAACAGGTATGTTGTAAGGCTATGTTTGGGGTCCAGAAAATTGCAATGCTGAGGGAAATGAGACTGCCGCTGAACCGGCATGATTGGGATCTGGATTAGCTAAGGCAGTGCCAGAAGCGTCGGTGAAACCACCGATTAGCCACTATTTCAGGGAACTCTACAATTGTATCAAAGAAGGAACAAATAGTTGCTGGATCAGCGGTCTCTATAGTCAAGGCTTGACCTGGCAAAATTCAAACTAATATTGAGTACGAAAAACAAAAGGTTCTACGAGCTCTCATAGGAGTCTAGACTCGTCATTGCCTGGTTGAACAAGCAGGTGGGAAATGGACAGACTGTGCGAAGATAAGGCAAACCGAGAGCCGCAGTTACAACGCCATATACTTAATTGGCTGAGTATCGGGGGAAATAGAAGATATCATGGAGTGTAAACTCGAGTATATCAGGGGGTTTGTTATAGGTGTCACGTGGCTCAATTAAAGTTAATGTGTAAATTGATTCCCATCAATTTGGGGGAAGGAAGAGAAGAGAAGATAAGAGAAGAGAAGAGAAGAGAAGAGAAGAGAAGGGAAGAGAAGGGAAGGGAAAGGAAGGGAATGGAAGTAAGATAACTATGAACGGATGTAGAACGAACCTATAGTGGAAGTGTTCAGGCAATACCCTTCCTTAGCTAACCTAACATATCCAGGAAAGCTTGTCTTACTTTGGATATTATAAATTCCATTTTTTTTTAAATTTCTATACACTTTGAAATAAAATTCAAATTTTCACATTGTGGGTTGTGTACTTCGGGTCATTGTTCGCACTTTCTCTCCAAAGCTGGTTTCACACGACTTGTTTTTTTTATATGTGACTTGCCAGTCTTGTAAGTTATATGTAATCGATTAATTAATGTCGTGTCAAAATTTCCAATTTACAGAATTTGCCTTCCCACGCTCACGTTTAATTACAATTGACATGAACTCTTTCTTAATATTTCACGTCCAGATACACTCTTCCACAAAACAGCTGATGTTCGATGCTTTCTCAGATAAAAAAAAAGAACGTGTTCTTAAAGTTTCAAAGTTTTTACCATGGTGTGTTTAAAAAACATGTCGTATGAAACCATTTTAAATAGAAACGTTGGATCATAGTATTTTTGATAAATGAAAACTTACCAACATCTTATGATCGGATACAACTCTCAATATTTCGCGGCAAGCTTTTTTTTTAGGAGTATATAAAATCAGACTGGCAATGCTCAGATGTTAAAGACATTTCTTTATTCACTCAAATAATATTAAGAAGAAAATAAGTTCAGGAGATGCTAAAGAAATACAATTTATAAATTTCTCCCATAAACTCAGACTTGCTTCAAGAAACACTGCTGTGTCTAAAACATGACGTATGCATGCGAAAACACACTTTAATACATAAAAAGCGCTCCAAATACAATTCAAGCAAAAATAAAACAATTTTTTATAAAAATGCAGTTGGGTAATGCCAATTTCATGAAATTTATAAACCGCATAAAAAAGGTTTGAGTGTACATACATATGTATTGATAAATTTAGGTGATATCTGGAAAATATGAAACTTAATTTCTGTAAAGATATGTATTTAAATATATGTATATTGATATTCTTTTTATAATAATGATTTGTTACTTTTGGTGTTGACTGTAGATTTAGTATTTTTTTCCTTTTATTAACGAGTTAATTAGATCAGCTTTTTATGATTTTCCTAACACACACTGTCTCCGAATGCGCTGCTAAATAAATAAATATGTCTTTGCATCAATTTAGTTTTAGGTTTCGACTATCATTAGCAATACTAAAAATTAAAATTTGTTTGTTTAAAAAATACAACCAGGTTGACTCAAGGGCCTCCTCATCCGGCACGCCGTCTCTTTCATCGAATTCGTTCATATCTGCCATGTCCTCGCAAGAGGACGTTGCCTTGGTCAACTTGCATCAGCAAGTGAATAGACCCATTATCGATTCGCCCCTCTTAATGGCCAGCTATTTAAACAATTTGTCTCAAGTGAAATGTTTCAATTGGACTTCTTGCTCGTTTCCCTCGGGTTTGGATGTTTTCTCAACGCCATTATTCAGTGAAAATGAAGATGGAGGCTTAACTTATATTGGCAGCAAAATGCTGCCACATTTTAATTTGTATTCATCTTGGCGTGAAATAAAAGTAGTGCCCAGATATGAGAATCAAACCGGCAGTAACAGTTCCGCCACATTTATGGGAGGTCCCAAATCACATCCCTGGGACCCAAGTGTTTTACTTAAAGAGGAGGAAAGTGACAAGACCACAAATGGCTTTGATGATGGTGAATTTATGAGTTTACAATCTGAAGGTGCAGCTTGTACTTCCGTGGTGGCCAGATTAAAGGGGCAAGTGAATGTATTTTTAACACCTTTATTACTGGAAGGCTTACAAAGGTGAGTACAAAAAATAAAACAGACAATTTCATACACTTATTTAATTTCTTTTAACTCTAATATGATGTTTGTTAAATTTCTGTTGCTCATTTTGGGGAAAAGAGTAGTCCAATTGTTTAATGTATTCATCATTTAAATTTTTCTAAAATGAACAGTTTTATTTTGATTCACAAAAGTATTGAAATATACCTTTTGATCAGCAGTGAAACTTTCCTGGGGCTGAGAAGAGTAAACTAAATCATTTTCACTCTTCGTTTCAAAACCATAATCATCTTCATCAGCATGTTCCATAAGATTATTAAATTCTGGATTATTAAAGTCATGGCTTTTCAGTGATTTTGTATGCCTTAACCTTTCGAAGAAAAATAAGACGTTTTATTTTATAATATTGTACATTATTTTCAACTCACTTATTTTCCTGATAGTCCAAATAATTATAATCTGCAGAATCTAGTAATTCTTTTAAAGATCTTAAATCGTTCAGCGTGAAATCACTTAAAGCCAATTTCAGATCGTTGTCCGTAAGATCTTGGGTGATGTCAGCATTTAATTGATTTTGAATTCTCTTTAAAAGTCACATACATACATATTTTCGAAATGATTTGTTAAATAATACCAAATTACGAACCATATCATCAGAGTCCCTTTGGCCTTTCACAAGAGTTGCGCAGACGATCAAATAATAAGTACACAATTGAAATTTTCCCGGCATAAACATATTTCTATTTATATTTTTAGATTATTATGATAAATAAATCAAATTTTTGTGCTTTCAAAAATGTAAATAATTTTCTTTACAGAATGGTTGAAGCTGCCATACCCACATTTTCGAACATGCATTTGTTAACTGTGGTAAATTATATACATTCTTCATGTATTTCTAAAGTTAAGAATGATAATATATTGAAACGTGATCAATCTTTGAGTTACTGGTCACAAGTTCATTCAAATTCTAAACGTTCCACTACCGAACGAAACTTATTAGGACCCGGGGATTCCTTCCTGAGTGACGTTTATGAAGAAAGCATTTCTACGAAGACTCAAGGTTTAATTGTTTTGCCCAAAGTCAGTATAACAATGTTACAATCGTCTATAATCGAAGAGGTCATATCAGTGGCAGCTTTGGACAATGTCCAGGTGAGGAAGAGGAGGTATATTCTTTGTTTTCAGAATATAAAGTACATGTTCTATTCACAGGATTTAAGCTGCGTATCCTTGCTAACTTTCTACATAGAAGGAGTGTCTACAAAGTTTCATTTAGGCAAAACTACGCGAGCTTCAATGCACAATGTTTACATACAACAAACCGTGCAGTCGGGTAGTAGCAACAAGAAGGGTGGCATAATGAAGGGAACAAGAGCCTTGCTGGCTCATCTGTCCTCGCAATCTCGTCCAGATAATGTACAGGGAGAACCCATACTGATTGAGACGTCCGAAAAGCAGCTAGAGGAATTAGTTATCACGTTGGATGTGGGTAGAGCTCATGCTCAGTTGAGACGTTTGAAAACTGAAAGCACTACAGGCCAAGAATCTCCCATTATGGTTACTGCCATACCAGAACCTAAGAGCAAGGTATTATTTGAATGTCTCAAAATGACCGATAATACGGGGGTCGATAGCATCGGTTATATAATGTTCGAATGTGGTTTGGAGGGTGTGGGTGTAAAGATCGTGAAACGTTCACATTTTGAGAAATCGGAGAACTCTAAAGAGGAATTAGCTGAAATGGCTGAAGAGGGTTTAAATGAACTGGTGGAAACAGCTACAACAACTGCTACAAATAATGCACAGATCGATGGCTCTGCTACTTCGAGAGCAGAGGCAGCCTGGCGTTTGTTAACCAAAAAACCGCCCACACCTAAGACGCCCAAAGAAAAGTTTCAAACTGCTTTGGAAAATATTATTGTAACTGATCGTAGTGATGTTAATGCCGAGAATCGCAAATCGACTCCAAAACCAGGCGATGATGACCCCGAAAAGGGTAAAATTAATGGACAAAAGAAACAAGAAGGTTTTGATAAAGTAGCTAATAAAGAAAATGATAGAACTTCTTCATGTGTTCTTGAATTAAAATCGGTATGGTTGAATTTTGCAGCACCACCATGTGTGCCCATTACCAGAAAAATTGATTTAACACGTTTAGATTGGAACTTGCTTAGTACAGCTTCTCCGGCCATAACAGCCTGGATGAATCCGAGCAATCGTCTAGCCATTAAAATAGTCGCACTTCTTAAAGCTCTACATTGGAGACAAACAGCTGTCGCGGCCTGCCTAATGTCTGATGCATTAGAGAATGAAAAAATACAAAGGAATCCAAAAATAAAGAAGGTAAATAAAATTTTCTCAAATATCTTTTCAATAAACATAAGCACTTACGTAACAAATAACAAATAATTTTTAAATAAAAAAAACATGGTGGATGAGTTAATGTTTCAGCTAGCTAAATTTGTATAAAATCTTAAATAAAGTTGGGTTTGTCCCGCTTTATACACGGCAATTTTATTTGAGCAACTTTTTAGTTCATGGGCGTGAGAGGAAAATATGATGGCTTCCCTTATCATTATCTTCTCTTCTCTCTTCCATGAACTGAAAAGTTGCTCAACTCAAATTGTCGGGTGAGAACCCATTAGGTTAGCAGGTTGCTGGTAAGAATGGGTGAAAAATAAGAGTCCAACTCATTTGGGTCCAATAAAATGATGCCTTTGTGCTACCTGTGAGTTGAAGAGAAGATAGAGAGAGAGAGTGGAGAGAAGGGTGAAAAGGTAGATGTAGAAAAGAGATATGTAGTTAGTTGTTGTAGGAGAGGAGAGAATGGGTCGAGAATTGGATAGTGTGCGTGCACACGCCATATCGGAAGGATGGGGGAGTCAGCGGCTATACCAGCCACTGCTACTAATATAAAGGCTTACATTTTTTAGTACTATTTCCGATAACTCGGATAAGCTACCGAAGTATAATCTGCCAAGGAAGTACAGACGGATATCTTCCAGAGCGGAACAACTGAAGCAGTAGTCATTATACGGCAGAACCATACGTTTAGGATAGTGCAATGGCCGGTCAGTATGGCCAGGAGATTCCTCAAGTGCTTCCTAGTGCAGTTCATGAGGTTTTTCATTCATGACAGAATGTTGATGTTGTAGAAAAAGCTCTTAAATCACTTACTATATGCAATAGTACTCGTATGCAACATATGATAAAAACAGAGCTGATAAAGGAAAAGAGGTGCAATTGAGAAAAAAAGAAATAGTGAAGAGAGGAATGGGATTTACAGAAATTAAGAGGAGTGGAATAAAATAAAGAAATAAAGAAGATACAAATGAAGAAGAAGAAACAAAGATAGAAGAAAAAAATCGAAAAAAAAATTGAAATAGTTTCCTTCATAAAACTTTGCTGGGCAGATTTTTATAAAGTAAAATTTGTGTTCTTTAATTTATATTTAAAGTTATGTCTGCTAACTTTTTATTTAAACTTATCGAAAAATATGTATTTAAATTTATTTTCGAAAAAGTGAACAATATACATATAATCACTTTTTAAAAACTTCGTCTCTTAACTGCAACTTTGTAAACAATTTAAAATTAAACCAACCAATTTACTTTTACAGAGTCGTTATGCCAACAATTATACTTTGTTATCAAAAACATTACAAGAGGATCCGAGTTGCCAATTGTGTTTTATTATGCAAAAACTAGTGTTGGATGATGGTGTACAAAAGGTCGAGCGTATTTTCAAACAGGGAGATATACCTCATCTTAACACTTTAAGACAGGTTTGAGAAGTACATAATAACTTTTTTCACTAAATTGCGAACTCCATTCTTTTCAATAGGGTATTATCGTTTTGAGTCGTCAGTGGAAAAACACTTTATACAATCCCATACTATTCGAACATCAATATAAAAACAAGTTAATACGACCTATAAATGTTACGTTTTCATTTCCCCAAACCGAAGAGGAAGCCGATGATGGAGAATGTGAAGCTGATAATGATATGGGGCCGTATGCAGGGGTCGGAGATAATCCAGAAGAGAGTGAGAATGCTTTATTACTTGGGCAAACACAGCATCATCGAACTCATATTGGTATTCTTTTGATTAACGCTTCGTTTTTTGAACAATACAAATTTTCTTTAGTTCAACTTTTCTATTTCTCTCATTTCCGTTAACTTGTTAATGACTCTATTTTAAATGTTCCAAAAGACAGTTTACTTATTATATTGCCAAAATCAAAAGAGAAAAGAAAATTGGTTTTTGTTCAAAAAATATTCCTTTGTTTTAACAAAATTTTTTTTTTTTGATTTTGATTTTGATATTTTTGTTTGTTTTAAGCTCCAGCATTTTCAGCTTAAGGTTTTATTTTGCATAATATATTGCATTTTAGTTAGAATTTGTTGTTTTAAATATTTTCTTTTGTGTGTGCTTTGTCTGTTATATGTATGTGTGTGCTCATGATAAATATCATTTAGATTTGTTATGTACAATATTATAATGTTATTTATGTTTTATGTGTATGTATGTATATTTTTGTGTATTTAAAGTTGAACTTGTACCTTTTTTTGTGTATATATTTATGTATTTAGTGGTTTACTACGATGTTTTACTGTGTTGAAAAGCCTTAAGCTGTGATGCAAACTTTCATTTGACGACTATAATTATCTAACAAACTTTTCTTAAATATTGTTATGTAATTTCAATATTTTTGTTAGAGTTTGTTATAATTTTTATTTTTGAATATGTTGTGGTAATGTATTCCACTATGGACAGTTTTGTTTAAACAAAAATTTGGTTTGTTGTTATAAATATGAAAACACGAAAGGTTGTGTCTGGCACAATATTGCTTATTACACCTCTAGCACGCATTTTGAAATACACTTGGCATAAGTAAAGTTAAAAAATACAAGCTGGCATCAGAATTAAATTTTGTTTTTTTGGAAACTACAAGTCCTCTTTCACACTATGCAAGTTCTTCCCCAGCAAGTCTTACTTTGTAGGCGAGATAGTCAAGTGGAATGGAAGATGAAAATATATACTTCAACATACATAAATGTAGTTTGTTTTTTCAGCATACAACTATTTTTGTGTGAACGCAAAATAAATTTGAAGAAAACATAGCAGCATTGCACCATGTAAAGCAGGATCAAGGTTTTCTTAAAAAAAAAATTTCGTCTGTAGCCAGCCTAAAAATATTTCAGCAAATTTCAAAATTTTAAAATTATTAAATAAATTTAATAAATCTATTTAAATAATAAATGTGAAGATATTTTTCTGTTTTAGTTTTGAAATTTGCCAACATATTTATAGCACCAAACAATTGCAACTTTATTTGCCAAAATTGGTTTTTTTTATAATAAAAAAAATATTATTTTGATTATTAAACTCCATTTTAATATAGATTCCACACAATTTGGTTTGGCTTTTACTGCAGATGACGTTTTACGTGCCGGTCAAAGGTCAACATCTACATCACCCAACATTCATCTGAGTAGAAAAGGGTAAGTTTTTTTTAAATAAATACCATTAAAACTTCTAGTCTTTGTTGTCCAAGTAAGTCTCTTTTTTAAAAATGTTTTCATTTATAAAAATTTCACATAAATTATGGTTGTGGGTTTTAATTTTATATAAATGTGTAGCAAAAGCATAAGCAAAGGATCCCAGTATTCTCATGGTAATTCTTCCCGTTCTAGCATACAAATGCTGCCAATTATATCGGGCTTAGTAGATAAACAGGCGGCAGAAATTGGTAAGTTTTGGAATGATAAGAAAAGCAGACTTTGGTTTAACGATTTCAAACTTTCTTTTTAGAATATGGTGCTCTACAGGAAGGTTCGTTAAGTTCAACAAATTCGGTAAATAAATTCTGGTTAGGCAGCGACAATCACAAAGAGGATTTATACTTTTGGATGGCCAAACAGCAGGACAATAAGAAAAGTGATAATTTTGCTAAAGAGGAAATTTTGCGTCCAACACCTGTTAATAAAATGCCGGGACAAACACAATCTCGTCAAGGCATAATGCAAGATTCGATTAAGCTATTGGATGCTCATTTGATCTTTGAACCACTGCTAACATGCTTGGGTGTAATGCCCCAGCAAATGGTGAATAAATTTCAAAATGCTGGTAAGTGTAACAATGCCCATGGAAAAAAACGCAAAAATGATATTCAGCCCAATCATGAATATTATCTCGGAATTTATTTCCCAAGGAAAATAATTTTTTATAGACATGGTCCGGACCATTTTTTGTAAAATAGGATAAAAAAGAATTTTTCGAATATATTCACAAATCATGAAGCTCGCCTTGGACTCGCACACGAAGGGTTCCGTACGTATACTGCATATGTAATACTATAAGAATAATCGAATATCTTACCTGATGTAGACATTTTTTGAAAATAATTTGAGAAGCCGGTAAACTTTTCGGTTTTTGGCGATTTTTCTTAGTTGTAGTTTTTTTTTACTTTTAGCGATTTTTTTCGTTTGGGTGTTTTTTTCGATTTGACAATTATTTTAGTTTTTTTCGATTTATTTTAGTTCTAGCATTTTTTTTTTTAGTTTTTGGGGCTTTTTTTCGTTTTGGCGATTTTTTTCGGTTTTCGGCAATTTTTATTTTTGGGATTTTTTAAATTTAATTTTCAAAAACGAGTTTGCCTCTTGCGGTATGCAAGATACAACAAGTTGGCAAAATTATATAGTAAAAATTGCAACTGCTAGAATACCCTTTAATTTAGATTTTTTAAATTTCTGTGTCAATTGGTTTAGTCTATATAAAAATACACTAACTTTACAAATTTGAAGTGTCTAGTTACGAAATCGTAACGACATGTCGGTAAGAAATCGATATGTCTGTACCGCTTCACCGTTATGTTGCTGCTTTTGTCAAAATAATTAGCATAAACATACATATTTATTGCATACTTAAATTTTTAAATATTTTTTTACAATTAATTTTTATTTATTACATTTATTTAAAATTTGAAATTTATTTGCTGGAGGTCAAGCATTGTCTATATATTTCATTGGTGCTTAGCCAAATCATCAGTAGACTTTAACCACATTTTGAACACATTTTGGCTAAGCACCAATGAAATATATAGACAATGCTTGACCTCCAGCAAATAAATTTCAAATTAAAATAAACTTATGACAATATGTCGAATAATAAATTTCTTAAATATTTATTTAAAACAAAACTTATAAATCAAAGTTTTAATGAAAACAAAAATTTTTATTAAAAAAATTGTTCAGAGAAACTACCGAAATGTCTTAACGAATTCGTTACGACAAGTCTGACTTCAGAAAAAATCGAAACATTATGTTTAGGAGAATATTTGTTGTAGATCAAGTTTTACATATTCTGTGAAAATTTCAGGTCCGTAGCTCTTACGGTTCTCGATAAAACAGGCTGCGACAGACGCCGAAGCGAAAACAATAGGGTTACTTTTCACCTTTGGTGTACTGAACCCTAAATACAACCGAATTGAGAATATTTTGCAGTACTTATTATTAAATAGAAAACACCAATGTATTTTTTAATCTGGTTTCTAGATATTTCATCTTTGGAGAACTTTGGTACAAATTTATCCCTGATTGGCACATTTGATTCGATCCGGGTTGATATTGTCGTTTCTGAAGCTGGTGAAAAAAGCAAAAATAAACCCACAAAACTGCCCAGCAAAAAGTCCAATGGCCGACCATCAATCATGGTGGACACACCATTATTTTTGTGCGAAAGAGTTGGTATCGAGTTGGAAGTACTGAAAATGTCTGATGGCATGGTGGATCAAGCGCGTCAAACTGTCATTTATATGTCACGGCGACAGTTAAAGAAACACACGAGTACGGTAATAAATTTCTCCATAAATATACGCTTTATATCACAGCAGGTGAGAGTTACAAAATTCAAAAAATTATTCTCACTTTAATAATTTTTTATTTTTTTTAGGTTAATATGCCCTTGCTAAGATTACTGCATCAAATAACAAATATGTATCAAAATGTTAAAGATGCTCAGCAAGAGTTCCATGATCAACCTGATATTAGTAAGAAATCCAATGCTAAGGATGAATATAGCTTGGGTAAGTTACAAAAGAAGTTTTCGTAATAATTTCAAGTAACTATTCATTCTTCTTTTATTTGCCAGCTTCCGAACCCAATGATATAATGCCTTTTGGTTCGGCATCGGACCGTTTTGCTCATAATGAGAATTCGTCCGATGAGCGCTATGATAAATTTAATGAAATGCTGACCATGACTCATAATACAGGAAGGTAAATAGTTCAAATTGTTGAGATATAATCTCTATCTAATATATTTGTGGTATTTTCTTATAGTAAAATGCGTTCTTCAGGCTTGGGACCTTTAATACAATTAACTCCCTCCCCCAGTGCCAAAAATCGTCCCCAGTCTTTCGCGCAAAAGTTAAGATCCACTGGAAAATCCGTGAAAGGAAAGTTGGGTTACACTAATCTCAATGAATCCAGCTCCTCGCCTTTGCGTGATAGTCCCACAACTTCTGTATCTGAACATCACATGTTTAAAATCTCCTTAGAGTCAAAAGCATCCTTAAATGGTGCTTGTGCTACAAGTGTTAGTGGCGATTACAATACCATTACTAAAAATGGTTTTAATAATCTTATACCTCCCCTATTGGAAACACCGAATTGCTGGAAAACTATTTATCATTTGCTGGAGTTGTATGGTACAATGCCAGAGACGAAGACAGTGCAGCAGAGAATATCGTTGACAAACGAAAAGAAGGCTTTCAACTACAATCGCCAAGATATGCGCAATGAAGATGATGACTTGGCAAGTGCTCCAACACCTTTGCCCCAACATAAGGAACTATTTGATAGTATATCGCAAGAAAGAACTCGCTTAATAGTTTTTGGTGTGGCGAAAATACATAAAACTCGTTTGTTGGCCACTTTAAGTGGCTTAAAGTTGGAAGCTGAAATAACTACTTTAAATGGTTCAGCTACTTGGCGTAAAAAGGCCAGACCAGTTTCGCTTGAGTGTTCATTAACAGGTCAAGTGGGTAGAGCCATGATAGTTTTATTAGAAGGCGTAGCGCCGAATCAACAGTAAGTTCAAAGAACTACTAAGTATCAAGAAAAACGATTTCAAATGTTTAATTTTTTGTTTTATTTTTAAGAACTGTTGTCAAAGTCACCATTGGCAAAAGTCAAACACTTTACTCCAGTCTTACAAAAAGGGGACGCGATAAAAATAGCGGCCTTCTTTCCATAGGGCCGGTTAATATAGATATACCGCAGCATCCGGTGGCTCTACATGGCATGATGACCCGATCTTCTAAACAATTATCATCGACATTGCAAGAGTTGCGGGTGGGTCGCAATTCAGGCCGAACTGCCTCACGATCTCATAATTTGGATGAGCCTGAATCACCTTTTCATTCACGTAACTCTGGCTCTAATATGGACCCAAAAGAAAAGCCCCAACAACAAAATCGCAAATACAATACACAAACAAAACAACATTCGCAGCAAAATGGTTTATTGCAACCCTTGGTCATGCAGTTCAATATTTTGCTCCAATCTCTCTCGATCAATGCCGCATTATTGCCTTCTCTGCAGGCTCAATATCGCATGAATCATGTAAGCTCTACTGGAGTATCGGGAAATCGAGCAAAGTTCGTAATCGATTTGCCAACACATACGCTGAGTTTTAATACAAAAATTCAGGTGAGGGTAAGTTTGCATTTACAGCTTGATGAAAAAAAATTTGTTTATTACTTTTTCTAATATTTAGAACGAAATGAATTTGCCCTCTGAAGCCTGCATAGCCTTGCCTCCAGTACATGTTAGTGCCGAATATATACCAGAATATCGGCAAGATGAACACGAACGCGTTGAGGGCGTAGTGCTTAGACAGGGCGGTTATGTGAATGCCTCTGCCGAAATAGGAGAATTCGAGCGCTGTTTGACTACAGATCTTCTTAATCATTTGGTATTTGTGCAGAAAGTTTTCATGCGAGAGATAAATGAGGTTCTACAAAAAGTCTATGGTGGGGAGAAACCCGTGCCTTTGTGGTCGGAAGACAGTGACAGTGGCAGCATACAGGAATCAAGTCTCAAGCGTATACTTTTCTCCATAAACATATCTATGAAGCGTATACAATTGACTGCTACTACGCCTTGCAATTCAGCGGTGCGTTTCGAAACTGGCACCTTGGAGTTGCATCTTTCTAATCGTGTTAAGAATCTGGGTGAAGGAAATGATCGAAAAATGTTTGGCAAAGCTCACATCGATTTCAATTTGTCTTTAGGTCAATTGATACGCAACGTGATATTTGATGAGGCCGAGCCTGAGTTCCAGCAATATGCGTTTTTTCATACAACTATCGGTTTACGTAATGCATTCCAAGACGAGTTACTTAACGAAGATAAAGAACTAATATTGTTAACGTTAAAACGTCCTTTGGTATACATTCAACCGATAGCTGTTGATAAGGCCATATTAGTGTGGTTGAACTATAAAAATGCATACGAATATTGGGCTGAGAAGAGAGCCAACTTAAGCTATGAAAATGCCCAACAGACTCAACAGCAAGTGAGTGCAGCATTACCTTAACAATTGTATTAATATAACTTTGTATATACGGTTTTCCTCTCCAGGTATTTGATAGGGTTGCCTTTGGCCAATTTAGCAATATAGCTGGTTCTAATTTGTCTACCTTGTTCTTACAATTGACGGTGGAAGATATGGGTATTTGTTTGCCATTGAATCAAGTGGCCAATGTAAGTGTCTCCAATTAAAGTTACGCGTTAAATTGTAAATTAATTTTAATTTTAGTCTTGGGGTTCTCGCTCATATCAGGACTTCGAACCTAAAGGAGCTGTAGTTATTACATTAGAGAATACCATCATATCAGCTTGTAACTCCGGTTCTTTGGTTTCCAAAGGTAAATTCCAAGGCTTGTGTTTGCGTTTTGCGGATGATTTTGAAACCACACTGGACGACTGGAAACCCAATCACAACGAACCTATTATGAATGTATGCGTTGTTTCAGAAGGTACGTACGAAGTATGCTCCCGTACTACCGCAGCCAAGAAAATGGAAAATGCAAAATGGTTGCTAAATGTTAAATGGCAAATGGAGGGTGTTGATATCCATTTAGATATAAATATAGGGAAACATTTATCCTCTTTGGGGCACACGCTAACCATGCTAACAGGTTTCGAAGAAGAAGAAACCAATTTAGAGTCGCCCGATAGCGACGAAGGTGAACAGGCTCCCAGGGATACATTCGGGCGTAGACGAGAATTCGAAAATTTACCTTCGTTTGTATTCGATCCCACAATAGACTCGAAAAAACGCTCATTTATGATGGAAAAGGAAATGGCTGAACAACTAAAGATAATCAATGATTTGCGTACCTTGGGAGCCACCCACAATACTATCGCTCATGAGGAGCGGAGATTGCAAGAGTTGCAAGCTATTTGCTATAAATACTTTAGACGCGATATGATACAGAAATGGCGAAGACCTTCGATGAGGCGCAGCATGCGGACATCGCACAGATCCATATCATTTATAGGTGGCCATCGCGAGCATATTGAGGATGGCATGGCCACTTATTCGGGCAGACGCTTAGATCCAATAGCTTCTAATGATGAAATATCAAGTTTGCAATCCACGCCAGCTTCAGGGCACTCTCGCAGTGCTTCTTTGAAAACTAATCCTGCCAATCGTGTTACTTTCTCGGAAACCATGAGACAAACGTCTCTACCCAACAATGCGGATAGTGATGACGAACCGCAAAGTACTAATTCACAAGAAGCTCCTACGGATACACCACCCAGTGAAATAGACATAGACGGCACCTCTGTGGAGATGAGAAGGAAACATCAGTATCAACAAAAGCAACAAGAACCCAATATAGACTTTGAATTGGATATAAAGGTTTTAGTCAATTCGGGTAAATGCGTTTTGCACACCAAGGAAACTACGGATGACAAACTGTGTGTTAGTGGTCCCACCTCCATTAAAACACACAAAAGGGAACGTAGCATAGGCTACGACTGGGGCAGTCCCACGCCGTCGAGAAGGCAAAGAGATAAAAGCAAATTGCGTTACAACACCTCAAATACGGCCATGCTATCCGACTTAACTATATTCCATATACCCGGCCTGGACGTCAAACTGCATTATCAGTCCAAGACTGTGGAAAATATTATTGAAGTGAATCGTACCACCAGCTCGGATAGTCACCATTCAACTTTTTCTGGCTTGAACAGAAGACTGAGTTCGAAAAGGGCAGCTTTGTTTGCTTGGATGACATTGCAGTCAATTCCCGAAGAAACTATTATATCACCACATATTTTGGAATTTCTAGAACAAACCTTGGAACCCATACCCACAAAGGCTGAACAGAGTAGTGGCTCGCAAACGCCCTCTAACAATCCTGTTAACTTGGATATACTGCCTGCCAATTATGTGACATATGCCTCTTTTCCCGTGGATGTGATTGTCTATTTTCACATGCAGCCTTCGGCATTTAGGTTTTCATGTTTGCCAGTATCCAGGGTGGAATGTATGTTACAACTGCCCAGTTTAGATATTGTATTCTCTTCAAAAAGATCAGCTGATGAAGAAAATCATAACCCTATGGAAACAACTAACAATCCAAACACTGCATCAGCAGGAGACAAGGATAAAGACAAAACTCCCCAAGGAGGTCTAAGTGTTACCGGTTGCTTGGCTGACTTTAATGTGTATATATTTCATCCTTATGGCGGCAAGAAAACGAATATAAAGGAGGCCCAGTTTTCCCCTTTAACCGACTCGGAACGTAAAGATTCACTGTCAATTAATGTAGAATTTGTTAAATTCCACATAACAAGATGTCGCAAGGTTTTCATAGAACCTTCTTCAGCAACTTTTCCAAAAAGGCCAATAGATCAGTCGAAAGCTGTGGTGAGGTTTTCCTCAATTGTTGACATAGGCAGTGCCTCCTTTAAGTACGATATGCGCAGATTGACGGAAATACTCGCATTTCCGAAGGCCTGGTATCGCAGAAGAATAGTCAGGCGTCTGTTTTTGGGAGATTTAAGTGTTCAGCAGTCAAATGACACTGATCATAATTTAGGTGGTGCTTCCACAGCTGCCAAAGACATCAACCGAACTAAAACACCAGATATCACCAAAACACCGGTGGACTCGTTTTACGTTAAAGATAAACTAAAACTAAACTTCGATGCCAATTGCCATACCACTCCCACAACCTCAACAGGAGCGACGCGTAAACTAAAGAGTCTAGGAAAATCGTCTAGTAACGAATCCTCTAGTACTCCGCCCTCAGAGAAGAATCAAATAACTGCCTGGGAAACTTTAGTGCTCTTCGCGGTGAATTTCACCAAACTCAATGTCCAAATGAACATGGGAAATGTAATGGGGAATGTAGTGTGGCTAACCAAAGACTTTCAATCCGATGGCCGTCTATCCATAGGCAGCACAGGTTATAAGAATATGTATATTGGCATATTTTTAGGCGGATCTTCTCTGGATGCCAAAGGTGGCATTGTGGGTGGTAGTTTTGAGGTGAATAAAATTAATACCCGCTTCCATATAAAAGAAGAATCAGGAGTAGAGCCTTATCACACAATGGGCTTAAGTTTTATGGCCTTGGAACTAAGACTAGATTATATGGGTACTTCAGTTTTAATGACGCGCATCAGTTCCTTCTCTGCAGCAATGAAAGACGAATGGAAAACATCGCTGTTACAACATGCCGCCGGCGATATCTTACCGCCTGATGACAATATTGCACCAAAGGCCATAATTTTCATACATGGCGATTTATCATGGGATCAAGTAATTTCAATAGGTTTGTTATAATAAGATTACTTGATTGAATCTCCCTCTCTTTGATTTCAGCTTCAAATAATGATTTCAAAATCTACCACTGCCGATTTGCTTAAAATGTATTACAAACTAGAGGAATTCTTTACTCAACAATTTAAATCATCTAAGCGGGTCTTTTCCAGCTTAGAACCTCGTTTGCATGAGCGCAATGCGAGCATGAAACGTAGGCAGAGAAGACAGGAGCATAAAAAGTCTTTGAATGGTTCAGCGGAACCAGCTGGTGGTGATTACAGCAACACAGATGCACGCCACCACAGACATTGGCAGAAACCTTTGGAAATGGTGGCTGGCTTAGTTGTGCCCACGTTGGTAACACGATTACCCCGCCATGGTAATGTCTTAGGCGGTTCTGTGGAATTGCATGGAAATAACATTTCTTTGGCTTGCTTTCATGGCATCAATTTTAAGTCCAAGTCTTGGGCCTTATTTAGTTTAAAATCTCCCTTCATCAACTTTACCACTGAAGCTCACCAAGACTCCAATAGTCGAGAAGTGCTGGTTACACAGACCTTAACCTCTTGCCTGGGCCAAACGACGGAGGTGCAGCAGCAAAATCATTCAATGGCAATCGTTAGCCGCATCACTAGGAATATTGTGTTTCCACCACAATTTAAGACATTGAATGAGTGGTTCCATTATGCCTTTGCCAATAGTGAAATCGATGGTAAGTGTTGCTCCGATTCTCTAGGGAAACTAAATTATATGTACAGATATTTGTATTTCTTTTCTTTTGCTCGAAAGCTGTTGACCGTTTTCCTATTTTGGAGTGTGATCGAGAAATTGCCTCTAATTCCATAGAACGAGCTAGAGGGGCGAGTTCAAGCAGTTCGAGCAAATCACAAGATCGCGAAGTAATATTTGCCCTACCAAGTCTGCATTTGCATTTTAAAACGGAACATAAACAAGGGCCCACAACACCCCAGCAGAAAGGTAAGTAGTACCGCTGCAAAGCCAATCCACTAAATTAGGGAAAACTTAACATCTTTTTATTTGGTTTGGTTTCTTTTTTCGTATAAAGCAGACAGTAAACCCGAAGTTATCTGCAGTTTTACTACAGAGTTCGATGATCACATTTTTGTAACAGTAGATGCAGATGCGTTTTTCTTTTTGCATGATTTGATAACATCATACGTTAAGGAAAAGGAGAAGATGGTAAGTTTGAACATAATTTGGGGTTTGAGAGAATTGAATTTTACTCAATATTTTTTCTTTAAGATTGGGGCTCAAACAGTCCGAGCAGCTTCTCCGAACTTATCACAAAATGTGCGACATCCGCTAAAGCATTTTGTTACAGAAGAAATGAAAGAGCAACAACAGCAACAAATGCAACAGTTGCAACAACAACAATCAGTTACCACCACCTCGTCAGCTTCAAATACTCTCTTATCAAAACACGCAAGCACGCAAAATTTGGATGTGAATCAGCCACCAACCATGACATCTTCACCGCATTTGACACATAGCAATCACAACCTAGACAACGATACCAAAGACTCTTCCTCGAAAACTTCATCTAACATAAATATTAATTCACATAATAGCAATAGCAATACAAATATCACAGCGACTAATAATAATACTAACAACAGCAATGACAGCAAACCTACAACATCTACAACGCAAGGTGCCACAGCGACTTCGACTTCGACTTCGACGGCCGCCGATGACGATAATGATTTGGAATCATTTTTCAGAGATTGGAGACATTTTGACTGTCAAACCTGGCACTTGGAGCCTACTGTCAGAATCTTGTATTGGGCTGGCAAGTCCATAGAACCCTACGGCATTGATTATATACTAAATAAACTGGGTTTCAGTCATGCTCGTACTACCATACCTAAATGGTTGCAAAGAGGTTTTATGGATCCTTTGGATAAGGTTCAAGCGTTAATAATGCTACAACTACTTACCATGATACGTGAAAATAAACAGGAGCCTGCAACAAAAAATAACAAAAATTCGAATTAATTAACAATTTAATAATAACACTATAGCTTTAAGTAGTCTTAATAAAATTATACATACATCCATATTGTAGTGGCAATTATTCATATTAAAAAGAAAAACGATACTAATTAATCTTATGGCAATATAATTATTAGATTCTCTCTAACTAACTACAATACTTACGTTCTCTTTTTCTCTTTTTTTCTTTTAATTGTAATTACTCTTTTAACATATTCATTACTATTATTCTAGCATTTGTTTCATCTATGATCTACATACATACATATGTCTGTTCACTAGAATAACAAAAACAATAACAAAATATGCATACTTTTCTACTTCTATATCATTTCAAAATACTCGAAGTATTAGTAGAAAAAATTTACTTTTTAAAAAATATACAAATTTTATGCTAAATTTTAAGAATAATTAGTGAAATTTTTACAATAAAAAAAAAAAAAAATACAAAATTATTTTGCTTTTAAATAGGCCATTTAACTTTTTTGTTTTCTTTTTCTTTTTAGTTGTTATTGTTTATTTAAGTGTTAAGAAAATCTTAAAAAATACATATATGTACTATATTTAATTTATAAAAATTATATTAATTTTAAAAATATTCATATTCGTATATACAACTTACATATGTATTAATAAAAACTAATTATACAAATGATGAATATAATGGGAAATACATATATAGTATATATAAAACAAACAAATGAATAAAAATATTAAAAAATTAATTCCAAATTCTATGTTTTTAGTTATAAAAGATTTGTGGGCCGATTATGAATATCAACCAATTTTCAGTAAGTTGCCACTTGGCAAATAAAAAATGTGGATTACCAAAAGGCGCTAATTACCAATGAAAAATCTGAATTTCCAGTTACATTTTTTTTGGATTGTGATGGAGACACAAGTACTCGTATACAGTTATCTACCAAATACGCGATGCCGCGAGCAAAAGGTTGGCACGGTATTAATAAGAAGTTATTCATAAAAAGTTAAAAATTATCTATATTCATATTGTCGTTTTCAACTCAATTCAGTTCAGGGGTGTTATTATGTAATCCGATTCGAACGGAAATGCTTTCGAATTGTAATGTTAATAACATACACATTCGAACAGTTTTCTTTTCGAATCGAATTACATAATAACCCCCCAGGAGTCTGAGAGTCAACACAACTTTTACACAAAACAGTCACAGCAAATTTTTACTTGAAAAAGTTATGGCATTAAATAACTAATTACAAATTCAATTGTTATTTAAATTGTGAATGTCAATATCAATGAGAAAGTTGAGTTGAGAACGACAATAATGCCCTTAGTGGCATTTTAACTTAGAAAACATACCGCTTCATTACACTCGTCTAATTTGTCGATTCGACTTTGGCAGTTTCTACACGACTGAAGAGAAATCGTGCATGCTTCAATTTTATTTAACTGAAATTTAACAATTTTAAAACTTTTAGCGCAAAGTTTTAAGTCACGTTCTATATATTGGAAATTTTTGTTTTCGCTGAACTTACTCAAATACTTAAAAACAAAATCTGGCAACACTGATGATATCTACAAGATTCATTCGCTGGCTATCAAACATCGAATGTCAAATTGATATGAGTATCTAAAATTTCGTTGAGCAACGAATTTTCTATCGAACATAATTTTGCTCTCGATGCAGTACTTTAAGCTGGATAACTCACAAATTTGAGTGTTTTGCATATATTTCTTCTAGACAAGACACTTGCTTGCATTGTGAAAAGTGTTAAACAATTATTTTTATTTTATTTTTAGGCTTCCAAACACAAGTTGTAAACTACTTCTGTCGATTTTATGTAAATTTAAGGTGGTCAGTACTAAACACTTCGGGAGGATTCACTTATGGAGGAAAATCTTCAATTTGCTGTGCAGGACCAAGTGTATTTTAATTTCCATTAATACTAATGAAAATTCGTTCGATCTGCACTTTCGGCTACAGTCGAAGATTGAAAGTTGCCTGGGTTTTTGTTCGTATCATCAAGAAATATTTTCTTTTGAATGCGCAAATTTTATTCTGTTGACCCGTTCTTAGGTTATGAGATGTTTGCATAGACACACACACGCACACACGCCCTCACACACACGCACTCACACACACAAACACATGCACACGCACACACACACACAAACATCATCGCGAACAGTTAGGCTGAGTTTACATGTGGCATTTCTTGTGTGCCATGTGCCCAAAAAAGCGTAACCACTAATTACTAATAAAAAACTGTTTGATTCAGACATGTACATATTTGTTAAACTGTTTCCGATCATGTTGGATTCTATAAAATTGTCTATTAGTTATGTACACCCAGAGAAAAAACAGCTTAAAATCAATAAAAACCATATTGAATTTATAAGAAACATTAAAGAAAGACGAACCACGAATTTGGTCCATGTGGACGAATTCGTCGATAAGAGTTTGATGCGTAAATTCGTCGTGTGAAGCCCAACAAAGACGAATTTACTCAGCGAATTCCTCTCTGATATTTGATAAAGTTGTTTATTGTGTGTGCAAAGACAGAGAGAGAGAGAGAAAAAATTGTTTTTTCGTCGTTCGCCGGCGTAAGAAATAGAAATAAATATATTGCTACTTTCGCCGCGTATGACGAATTTCGACCTACGCCATGATTGTGTGCATTTTCATATACACCAATGTGTTTTATTTTTGACGACAAATATTCGCGACCAAAAGTTCGTCGTTCGTCACAATTGTGTTCCTAGCATAATGTTGAAATTTCATACTTCAATATGGAAAATTATTAATTTACAGTATTTATTTATTAATTTTATTTATTTTTAAGTATTTTAATATACATTTTCTATTACATTGAACGCTATTGAATTAATGTGACGCGTTCTTATTTTTAAGTTGCAGCTTTTCCTTGAGTGTATGAAACTGTTTAACTTAAATATGTGTCTGAATCAAACAGTTTTTCATTAGTAATTAGTGGTTACGCTTTTTTTTTCAGTCCATAAATGAAGAATTAATTTATGAATTAACAAACATAAGAAATAGAAAAAATACAACCGAATTGAGTGCTTATCATATAAATTTTCTACCCAAGTTTGATAAAAGTAAAAGTAGTTTCAATTACTTAAACAAGAACTTAGTTAAAAAAAATGTAAATTGCTCAAGCCAAACTTCAAATTAAGAAGAAAACAAACACCAACCAATTTTGTGTGAGCGCACAGACGTATGAGTAATTAATAAATCAAAGTGTGCTTTAATTACTCATTCGCCCTTTATGCACTGCAAGAGAAAAAAGAGATGATTTTTCTTGATATTAATCTTTCTTATATCCAAATAATCATTGGCCTAAATATTCAGGTACGTAGAAGATATTAAAAGTAAATGAAAAAAGCTTAATTTCTGATAACTTGTAATCAACATAAAATAGTGTATTAGTATTATTAAAAAAAAGCGTATTAATAAGCGAAACAAAATATTCCCATTATTTAGATATTGTATTTTCTGTTTGTTTGCCATTCCATGAAAATCACTGATGCATAATATTCAAGAAGTCAGTGGAAAATTAACAAAAAGGATGGAATATTAAACAAGTTGTAGTGAAAAACTATTGAAAGAGGGAAATAAAGAAAAACAACACTGTGATATAAAGAAATGGAAATAGTTTTTAAAATGCAAAAAAGTAATATTCTAAATATTAAAAAAAATTTAATAACACACAGTTTTGTTGTAATATTAATTTAACTGTTGCCGTTTTTACTCGACTGCGTGATGCAAAGAAGGGTATTGTGTTTATCAGCCTATGTATGTAAGTATGTATGCATGTATGTATGTATGTATATATGTTTGTATATATGTGTGTTCCTTGCGGCCTTATATAAACCGAACCCGTGGACCGATTTTAATGATTCTTACGTCAATCGATTTGTCTTAATCCCGGGAGTAAAAGTTCAATATGGCAGCCAACAGACTCCATTTTGTAAATACGAAAAAAAATAAAAAGTGGGCGAACTACTCGTATATCAAAATGGGTATCATTCGACAGGTATTTTAAAATCATCTTTAGGTTTCTCTTATGATTTTTCATTTCAAATGACCGTTTAGAATATTGACGGTTCAAAGTTGGTCGCAGTTGGGGGTTTTGATTTTTTTTTTAATTACTACTTGTTAGTTTTCATTTTTAAACTTTCCCTGAAACATTCCAATTTTTTTTTCTTAATTAATAGTTTATGCAAATAGAAAATTTATGTTTGTTGTTGGCTTAGCTAATATACGAGTAGGGTTATCCATTTATTTGTTTAAAAGTCTCTATTCTAAGAATGCTGTCAGCGGTTACATATGTCTCTGCCATCTGAAGTGTGATTTATTTAGTGAAAAGTGTAAAATCTAAGAATATGGATAGTTTAACTACCGAAGAACGCGTAAAACTAGTTAAAACTTACTGCAAAAGTATTGGTGCAAAAAGTGATGGTGATTATGGTCGTCATAATATAAATACTGAGCAAGGAATTGGCAAGATTACAAAGGTATTTACAACGGCTAGAAGCGTTATAGATGTGGTTAGGCCTGGGCATCATCACAATGTACGTATTGCCGAAAATATCGCTTCCCTTAGTGAACGTATGGCAGATAACCCAAATTTGTCGATAACACGTCGTGCTTAGCAATGGCCGACTTTTTTTTTTTTGGTTTGCAATTCAAGGTTAAGAGCTGGTCGATATGTCGTTTTAACAAGACGGTGTCACGACCCATACAACATGAGAGATTTTGGCTTTATCGCATGGGAAGTATCAGTGTCCTTTAGAATTTCCTAGTTTATTTTATATATTTCTTAAACGAAATTAAGGAGCACCAGGTCTTCTCTCAGAAAAACTAAATAATTTTTTTTTTTGTAGTTGGTTAAAGTAGTGTTAAAAATCATCACATTTATTCATTCATATAAAATCATGTTTTTCATTGCAAACCTTTTTGTTTTATTTTTTCCATTCTATACCTTTCAAACATCATCATTATCCTCGTCGTAGTCATCATCATTTCTTGTAAATCCGTCTGTCCAATTGATGTCGAGTTTTTTGGTTGATCCTAGTGTTTGTTTTTTTCGAATGTTTATTTCTTCCAACAAGAGTCTTTTGTAATTTCTTAATGCTTCGTAAGCATTTCAATTTCTTTTCATCAAGGTTGCGTTTTAATTATTTTTTCTACACTTCCTTTCATGAATTTTTCTTGAAACACACACGCACACACACAATATAGAAAAAATTTCAGTTGCTAAAAGGAATGTTATGTTTATTAGATGCAACTGCAAAAATAAATATTTTTTTTAAGCAAACACACAGCCCGCGATCTCTGGACTGAGAGGATAGCATCGCCACCACTCAGCCACAGGGGCAAGTGCAGAAAAGCAAATGAGTCCTGAAATTTTGTCGCCTTTGTTTTTACAGCTTCATACCTTAAGTCTACTTAAGCCAAAGAAATATTAGCTGAAAATTAATTAAAAGTTAATTGAAAGAAAAAAATATAAAAACAGTTCATCAATCGATAACTTGAAAAAAGATGATGAAAAGCTTTTGTGCTTACTAAGAATTTGGATAAAAACTTCTTCCGTATATCATTTCTATGGTGGTAATCGAACCCATGACTTCTGGACTGAGAGGCTAGCATCGCCACCACTCAGCCACAGGGGCACCTAAAGATATTTATGTATTGTTAAATTTTTGAAGATATTAATTATCGCGTAACTTTTTTTTTTGGCATATTTCAGTTTTAAAATCATATTTGTTTTGAAAGCATTTATTACATATTGTAAGCTGTCTGAAGTAACAAAAGAAAACGAATTGATTGTAATGCTGTTATATTGCAAGTCAAGCTGTTACAGCATGAACAAATATTTAAGACTTAACTCTTTTAATTTACTTTCTGCCCTGAGACTCTTCATGCGGTATGATATTTTTTCGTTACCTTTTTTTTTGTGAAACATCTTCAATTTCGTGTTGATTTTCGTTGTTGTTTCATCATGAAGATGCTGAGATTTTTTTTTAATTCACGCACTGAGGAAGTCTGACTATACAATAATTTTTTCAGCTTTATTACTTGCAAATAAAAATAAAAAATTCAACTGAAGGTAAATTTAAATGTGGTAAATATTAAAATACAAAAAGTGTAATCCATAAATAACAGATATAAAATATTTTTAATTTTATACAAATATTCAAGTCAACTAGTCAAGTCTGCTTAAATTCATTTGATGCAATTATGCCTTAAATATGCATGTCATCAGTCTTAAAATATTAGTTTGGTTTAATATTTGCCAAGTCTGACCCTGCTTTAAAAGAATTTGAAAAAGAAAATACATTCAAGAAAATCATAAAAAAGCAAACTAACGCTAAGAGTAAAATACTATGAATATATAATGTACCATTAAAAAAGAGTGCTGGAGAATGAAAAATAATGATTACATGTTGGAAAGGGTTCAAGTATGGTGCAGTACCAGTAACAGTTGTAATATTTCGGTTCAAAAAGTTTTTTACAATAAGTTCAGGTCAACATGGACAGTCTGCCACGCTTAATTTACATGACGACTTTTCCCCATGACTGAAAAAGCATGAAATTTTAAGTTTGTGGTTGAAAGTTTTAGAGAAGTTTGTGGGGTATTATATTTTCAGGGCAATATTTGAAATTTTTTGCTTTTCTCTTTCGCATGAGTGTTTCTATTTTACGAGTATAAGCGGCACAAAAGTCACAGGAAAAAGGCTCAATGTATATGAACATATTTTTCTTTAGCAAATTTTAAAGAAAACTTCAAGTCAAGGCAATTAAAGACCAATGTGAATTATGAATCACATGATTCAACAATGTATATGGATGTATATCTGTGGCAATATGAAATAAATGCTTAAGTGGACTCAGGCAAATTTTGCTTTATTATGGTGTATTAATGCCCAGTTGAACGTTGCAGTGTATAAAATACTGCATGTGCAAAGAAAGGATAACAAGAAAGTAGAATCATCCGTTAGAGCCTTTTAAACTCTTCGCGTTAGCCTCAAATCTTCCGGAATATTCTTTGCTTTATCGACTTAAGTGATTATTTCACATTAACACAAATATGTTAGGAAACAAAAACTTCCTATTTGTGAGACTAGTTTTATTCGAATAATTTTTATTGAAATGAGGGAAGAATAATTTTCACAAATCTTACACAATTTCTTCTAATTGAAAAAAAAAAATTATTTGAGTGATTTACCTGAACAAATATTGATAATTCGAATAATTTTTTTCGATTCACTTCTTTCGATTAATTTTATTCGACTCGCCAAATTCTATTTATAAATGAATAAAATGTAAACATTTTTTTGGACAAATACTAATCGAATTATTGTAATCGCATAAAAAATAATCGAGTAATTGCACTTATGTATATAAAGTTTGATATTTTATTTTATTTGAACTATTTTTTTTTTTACTAAATTAAATTCAAAGTATAAGTTTTTATATTTTAAAAATGCTACTCAAGTTATTGCTATCTAACAAAAATGATTCGTGCAGTTTTACTTGAAAACAAAAAAAAATGCATACAATTAATTTTATTCGAATATTTTTTTAAAAAAGCGTTTTTTAATACCAAAACTTATTTCACTTAAAAAAAATTCTCATTCAGTTAATTTTATTCGAGGAATTTTTTTCGAAATTTTTTTATTTCAATGATTGAAATAAATTTCTCGTTCAATTAATTTTATTCGAACCTTTTTTAATCCAAAATTTTTTGTCAATGGTTGCAATCTAACAAAAATTATTCGTGCAATTACATTTGAAAAAAATATCTCGTTCAATTAATTCTGTTACAATAATTATTTTCGAAAAAAATTTTTGATCAAACTACTATTCGAAGTATTAAAAGTAATTTCAAAAAAATATTCGAATAGTTTTGGTGCAAATACCTACAATTCGAATAATTGTAATCAAATAAAAAATTATTTGGACAACTTGTGCATTTAGTATTTGATTGAACTTATTAAAATAATAGTTTTACGAAATGTTTTCAATCGAATACATATTATTCAAATACTTACAAAGAAAATTCGATTGAAGTATTTGAAAAGTTTCTAAATTTATGATTTGATTAGGCTAAAGTTCGTATTGCTCTATGTATATTTAAAAAGTATTTTTGTACAGGCAAGGATTAAAATTATTCGTCCAATTTTGCTAGAAAAAAATATGATATTCGATTGCTTTTATTCGAATTTTTTTTTATGAATAAATAATAAATCGATTAATTCTTTTTGTAAATGATTAGATTTCAAGAAGTTTTTAGTCAAGTGCACTGTTTTACACATTTTGTTTTACTTTAAAGTGTAAATTTTGTCTTGAAGTTCAAAATATTATTTAGAGAAAATAGAAGTAAAACAATAATGGAAGGACAACGATAAATCTATTCAGAAGATTTTTGCAGTCAGCATACTTCAGGGTATAGCCTAAATTTAACTTAATTTATTTTTAGAGCTTGTTTCATCATGGGAAAATTATCTTCACCTAACTATTGTTAAACTCTTTAAAAAGTTGAAAAAAGGAAGAAAAAATCAAACACAACCTTTGACTGACACAAAGAAAAACAACTTAATGTTTATAGCAGGGATTATTAAGAAGTAATAAGAAGTTAAAAAAAAAACACAAGAATAATAAAAAGTGCAGATAAAAAGAATCAGTTTGCTTTCGAAATTACTCAAAAGAAGAAAAAAAGTTAATAGAGGTTAAAAACTAATTGTATGTTTTAGATAAAATGTTGATTTAATTTTTCTAAATAACAAAAAAAAACCAGCAAAAGGGATGGCAATAAAATAAAGCTGACAAGCGAATGGGAGATTACAAGTTAAGTACGGCGATTTTTACAAGATTAAAAGTTAATAGGATTTTATTTGAACTTTTAGACAAAGTATCAGAAATAATGATTTTCAAGGATAACGTGATAAAAAAAAATTTTATAACACAAAAATTACAATAAAATCTAAAATACTCGCAAGATTTATTTGAAATTTACAGCAGACAAATAAAGTTCCAATTTTAGAATACTTCAATTTATTGGATAATATGAATAAAAAGATGCATTTCCATTTTACCTACAAATTTGTTTCAAAATTCAACATTGTTAGCTTTATTTTCTACAATTTTGTGTTTTAAAACATTTTTAAGTAAAAAATCAAATAGTTTTTTATTCATTCTACCCATTCTGTCTGAGTGCAAAACTTCCATATAAAATAGGGCCCGTTCATCTAAATGCGAACGATAGCTTCGATCGAATTCCACTTTCTTGTTTTTATTTTTCCATTTTTCATGTAAAAAAATTTTTTATGAAAAGATTTAATGGGTTATACTATACAGTATAGTCCATTAAATTTTTTGCATGAAAAACGGACGATGTATAGTCCATTATATTTTTTGCATAAAAAAATTTGTTTGCATGGAAAATGGACGATGTACAGCCCATTA
Organism: Nowickia ferox; assembly: GCA_936439885.1. NCBI lineage: Eukaryota > Metazoa > Arthropoda > Insecta > Diptera > Tachinidae > Nowickia > Nowickia ferox. The sequence goes on from OW387026.1 coordinate 105,568,213, forward strand.
AATTTTTTGCATGGAAAATGGACGATGTACAACCAATTAAATTTTTTGCAAAAATTTTTTTTTGCATGGAAAATTAACGATGTACACCCCATTAAATTTTTGCACTAAAAATTGAAGATGTATAGTCCATTAAATTTTTTGCATGAAAAATGGACGATGTCTAGTCCCTTACATTTATTGATAAACTATTTTTTTGTATGGAAAATGGACGATGTATTAGATTTTTTGCTTTAAAAATGGACGATGTATAGTCCATAATATTTTTTGAATACAAATTTTTTTGCATGGAAAATTAACGATGTATAGCCCTTTAAATTGTTTGCGTGAAAAATAAACGATGTATTATAATTTTTGCATAAAAATTTATGATGTACAGCCAATTAAATTTTTGCATGAAAAATGGACGATGTATGGTCTATTAAATTTTTTGCATGAAAAATGGACGATGTATAGTCCATTATATTTTTTGCATAAAATTTTTTTTGCATGGAAAATGAACGATGTACAGCCAATTAAATTTTTCTATGAAAAATGGACGATGTATGGTCTATTAAATTTTTTGCATGAAAAATGGACGATAAAAATGGATATAGTCCATTATATTTTTTGCATAAAAATTTTTTTTGCATGAAAAATGCGCGATGTACAAGCCCATTAAATTTTTTCATGGAAAATGAACGATGTACAGCCAATTAAATTTTTGAATAAAAAATCACTATGTATAGTCCATTATATTTTTTGCATAAAAATTTTTTTTGCATAGAAATTTTTGCATAACAAATGGACGATGTATAGTCTATTAAATTTTTTGCATGAAAAATGGACGATGAATAGTTCATAATATTTTTTGCATAATTTTTTTTTGCATAGAAAAAGAACGATGTATTTTTTTTTGTACATATTTCTTTATTGTATCTTCAAATATTAACTAACAGTAAGTGTTAAAATCTTAAATCTAAATATAATTAATTAGGCCCGACGAATGTCGGACATAAAGTTAGTGATAGTAAAATAGTGATACATAAGAGTAGTGCTAAGCGAAGAAAAAATTAAAGTATAAAAGTATATTCAAGGAGCTATATCTGGAGTGTTGAGTATTAGAGCCGTAGTGTCCCTCTTTTTTAAGCGGATGTGTCCAGTAAAATTCAAGATGTTACGAGCAGGGGGATTAGGATGGGACTCGAGTTTTGTTAAGTACTGCGTATTTTGCAATTTCTTCAGTCACTGGTGGCGTATTTAAGTCACGATGTAAATTTGAATTTTTAATGTACCATGGAGCCAATTTTATCAAACGTAAAACTTTGTTCTGACTTCATTGGATTCTATCTACATTGGAAGCTGAAGCAGTGCCCCATAGCTGAATTCCGTAGCACCATATTGGTTTCAAAAGCGAGTTGTATATTAACAGTTTGCAGTCTAGGCTGAGTGTTGAATTTCTGCCAATCAACTAATGTATTTGAGTTAACTTATGTTTCATTTGAGTAAGTTTAGAGTCAAAAAGATGTTGAAGTAAGCCTTCGATCAAGGTGTATACCAAGTTATTTCATTTGAGAATGTTTAGGAATATTTTGATTGTTAATTCGATTGGGGGAACAAGTATCTCTTCTTAAGGTAAAGGTTATATAAACACACTTTTGCTCATTTACTTTAATTCTCCATAAGTTCAACCATATTTCCAGCTGGTTAATATGTTCCTGGAGATTTCGGGATGCCTCATAAGGAATTTCATGCATACTCATACAGGCTGTATTATCGGTAATTGTGAGGTATGGATATTATTGCTCACAGGCATATCACAAGTATATATTAAATACAATACTGGCCCTAAAATACTACCCTGTGGGACATCAATTTCAAAACTAGGCCTTCGTGCCATACTTTTCCAAATGCCTGAGAAACATCAATGAAGAGAGCAGAACAATACTTCTTTTCTTCAAATGTCTTCCTTATAAATTGAACCAATTTATGCGTTTGCTCAATTGTGCTATGCTGACTTCTAAAACCAAATTGATGGTCAGGGATACACCCACTATCAGCTAAAATTTTGGAAAAAAATGGACGATGTATAGTCCATTAAATTTTTCTATGAAAAATGGACGATGTATAGTCCATTAATTTTTTTGCATTAAAAATGGAATGGAAAATTATTTTGCATGGAAAATTAACGATTTACAGCGCATTAAATTTTTTGCATGAAAAATAAACGATGTATAGTCCATTATAGTTTTTGCATAAATTTTTTTTTTTGCATAGAAATTTTTGCATAAAAAATGGACGACGTATAGTCTATTAAATTTTTTGCATGAAAAATGGACGATGTACAGTCCATTATATTTTTTGCATGAAAAATGGAATGGAAAATTTTTTTGCATGGAAAATTAACGATTTACAGCGCATTAAATTTTTTGCATGAAAAATGAACGATGTATAGTCGATTATAGTTTTTGCATAAATTTTTTTTTGCATAGAAATTTTTGCATAAAAAATGGACGATGTATAGTCTATTAAATTTTTTGCATGAAAAATGGACGATGTATAGTCTATTAAATTTTTTGCATGAAAAACGGACGATGTATAGTCCATAATTTTTTTAGCATAAAATTTTTTTTTGCATGGAAAATGGACGATGTATAGTCCATTATATTTTTTGCATAAAAAATTTTTTGCATGGAAAATGGAAGATGTATAGTCTATTAAATTTTTTGCATGAAAAACGGACGATGTATAGTCCATAATTTTTTTAGCATAAAATTTTTTTTTGCATGGAAAATGGACGATGTATAGTCCATTATATTTTTTGCATAAAATTTTTTTTTGCATGGAAAATGGGCGATATACAGCCCATTAAATTTTTGCTTGAAAAATGGACGATGTCCATTATCTATTTTGCATAAAATTTTTTTTTGCACGATGTACAGCCCATTAAATTTTTGCATGAAAAATGGACAATGTATAGCCCATTAAATGTTTTTGCATAAAAAGAATGTATAGCCTATTAAATTTTTTGCATGAAAAATGGATGATATAGAGACTATTAAATTTTTTGCATGAAAAATAAACGATGTATAGCCCTTTAAATTTTTTGCATGAAAAATATTCGATGTATAGCCTATCAATTTTGCATGAAAAATAGACGATGTCCATAATAATTTTTGCATAAAAAATCTTTTTGCATGGAAAATGGACGATGTACAGCCCATTAAACTTTTTGCATGAAAAATGGACGATGTATAGCACATTAAATTTTTTGCATAAAAAATGGATGATGTATAGTCCATTAATTTTTTTGCATGAAAACTGGAATGGAAAATTTTTTTGCATGAAAAATTAACGATTTACAGCGCATTAAATTTTTTGAATGAAAAATGGGCGATTATAGCCCTTTAAATTTTTTGCATGAAAAGTATTCGATGTATAGCCTATCAATTGTGCATGAAAAATAGACGATGTATAGTCCATAATAATGTTTGCATAAAAAATCTTTTTGCATGGAAAATGGACGATGTACAGCCCATTAAACTTTTTGCATGAAAAATGGACGATGTATAGTCCATTTTATTTTTTGCATAGAAAATGGACGATGTATAGTCCATTATATTTTTTCCATGAAAACTGGACGATGTATAGTCCATTATCTTTTTTGCATAAAAAATTTTTTTTTTTTGCATGGAAAATGGAAGATGTATAGTCCATTAAATTTTTTGCATGGAAAATTGACGATGTCTTTTAAATTTTTTGCATGAAAAATGGACGATGTATAGTCTATTAAATTTTTTGCATGAAAAATGGACGATTTATAGACCATTATATTTTTTGCATAAAATTTTTTTTTGCATGAAAAATGGACCATTATATTTTTTACATAAAAAATTTTTTTGCATGGAAAATTGAAGATGTATAGTCCATTAAATTTTTTGCATGGAAAATGGACGATGTACAGCCCATTAAATTTTTTGCATAAAAAATGGACGATGTCCATTATATATTTTGCATAAAAATTTTTTTTGCACGATGTACAGCCAATAAAATTCTTGCATGAAAAATGGACGATGTCCGGTCTATTAAATTTTTTGCATGAAAAATGGACGATGTATAGTCCATTATATTTTATGCATAAATTTTTTCCCCATTAAATTTTTTGCATAAAAAATGGGCGATGTATAGTCCATTAATTTTTTGCATGAAAAATGGACGATGTATAGTCGATTATATTTTTTGCATGAAAAATGGAATGGAAAATTTTTTTGCATAGAAAATTAACGTTTTAGAGCGCATTAAATTTTTTGCATGAAAAATGGACGATGTACAGCCCATAAATTTTTGCATGAAAAATGGACGATGTATAGCCAATTAAATTTTTCCATGAAGAATGGACGATGTATAGTCCATTAACATTTTTGCATGAAAAACGGACGATGTAGAGTCTATTAAAATTTTTGCATGAAATACGGACGATGTATAGTCCTATAAATTTTTTGCATGAAAAATGAACGATGTATAGTCCAGTATATTTTTTGCATAAAAAATTTTTTTGCATGGAAAAAGGATGATGTATAGTCCATTAATTTTTTTCCATGAAAAATGGAATGGAAAATTTTTTTGCATGGAAAATTAACGATTTACAGCGCATTAAATTTTTTGCATGAAAAATGGTCGATGTATAGTCCATTATATTTTTAGCATAAAACTGTTTTTTGCATAGAAATTTTTGCATAAAAAAGGGACGATGTATAGTCTATTAAATTTTTTGCATGAAAAATGGACGATGTATAGTCCATTATATTTTTTGCATAAAATTTTTTTTGCATGAAAAATGGACGATGTACCGCCCAATAAATTTTTGCATGAAAAATGGACGATGTACAGTCTATTTAATTTTTTGCATGAAAAACGGACGATGTCCATTATATATTTTGCATAAAATTTTTTTTACACGATGTACAGCCCATTAAATTTTTGCATGAAAAATGGAGGATGTATAAGTCCATTATATTTTTTGCATGAAAAATGGACGATGTATGGTCTATTAAATTTTTTGCATGAAAAATGGACGATGTATAGTCCATTTTATTTTTTGCATAAAATTTTTTTTTTGCATGGAAAATGGACGATGTACAGCCCATTCAATTTTTGCTTGAAAAATGGACGATGTCCATTATATATTTTGCATAAATTTTTTTTTTACACGATGTACAGCCCATTAAATTTTTGCATGAAAAATGGAGGATGTATAAGTCCCTTAAATTTTTTGCATAAAAAATGGACGATGTATAGTCCATTATATTTTTTGCATGAAAAATGGAATGGAAAATTTTTTTGCATGGAAAATTAACGTTTTACAGCGCATTAAATTTTTTGCATGAAAAATGGACGATGTATAGTCCATTATATTTTTTGCATAAAATTTTTTTTTGCATGGAAAATGGACGATGTACAGCCCATTGAATTTTTGCTTGAAAAATGGACGATGTCCATTATATATTTTGCATAAATTTTTTTTTTACACGATGTACAGCCCATTAAAATTTTTGCATGAAAAATGGACGATGTATGGTCTATTCTATTTTTTGCATGAAAAATGGACGATGTACAGCCCATTAAATTTTTTGCATAAAAAATGGACGATGTATAGTCCATTATATTTTTTCCATAAAAATTTTTCTTGCATGAAAAATGGACGATGTATAGTCCATTAAATTCTTCCATGAAAAATGGACGATATATAGTCCATTATATTTTTAGCATAAAATTTTTTTTTGCATATAAATTTTTGCATAAAAAATGGACGATGTATAGTCTATTAAATTTTTTGCATGAAAAATGGACGATGTATAGTCCATTATATTTTTTGCATAAAAAATTTTTTTGCTTGGAAAATGGATGATGTATAGTCCATTAATTTTTTTGCATGAAAAATGGAATGGAAAATTTTTTTGCATGGAAAATTAACGATTTACAGCGCATTAAATTTTTTGCATGAAAAATGGACGATGTATATCCATTATATTTTTAGCATAAAATTTTTTTTTGCATAGAAATTTTTGCATTCTATTTTTTGCATGAAAAATGGACGATGTATAGTCCATTATATTTTTTGCATAAAATTTTTTTTTGCATGGAAAATGGACGATGTACAGCCCATTGAACTTTTGCTTGAAAAATGGACGATGTCCATTATATATTTTGCATAAATTTTTTTTTTACACGATGTACAGCCCATTAAATTTTTGCATGAAAAATGGAGGATGTATAAGTCCATTATATTTTTTGCATTAAAAATGGACGATGTATGGTCCATTAAAATTTTTGCATGAAAAATGGACGATGTATGGTCTATTCTATATTTTGCATGAAAAATGGACGATGTACAGCCCATTAAATTTTTTGCATGAAAAACGGGCGATGTACAGTCTATTTAATTTTTTGCATGAAAAACGGACGATGTATAGTCCATTAAATTTTTTCTATGAAAAATGGACGATGTATAGCCCATTATATTTTTTGCATAAAATTTTTTTTTGCATAGAAATTTTTTCATAAAAAAGATACGATGTATAGTCTATTAAATTTTTTGCATGAAAAATGAACGATGTGTGGTCTATTCTATTTTTTGCATGAAAAATGGACGATGTGTGGTCTATTCTATTTTTTGCATGAAAAATGGACGATGTACAGTCCATTATATTTTTTGCATAAAATTTTTTTTGCATGGAAAATGGACGAAATTGAATTTTTGCTTGAAAAATGGACGAAGTATAGTCCATTAAATTTTTTCTATGAAAAATGGACAATGTATAGTCCATTATATTTTGTGCATAAAATTTTTTTTTCCATGGAAAATGGACAATGTATAGCCCATTTAATTTGTGCTTGAAAAATGGACGATGTCCATTATATATTTTGCATAAATTTTTTTTTTTTACACGATGTACAGCCCATTAACTTTTTGCATGAAAAATGGAGGATGTATATATATATTTTTTGCATGAAAAATGGACGATGTATGGCCTATTAAATTTTTTGCATGAAAAATGGACGATGTATAGTCCATTATATTTTTTGCATAAAATTTTTTTTTGCATGTAAAATGGACGATGTACAGCCCATTATATTTTTTGCACAAAAAATGGGCGATATATAGCCCATTATATTTTTTGCAAGGAAAATGGACGATGTATAGTCCATTAAATTTTTTGCATGAAAAATGGACGACGTATAGTCCATTAAATTTTTTCTATGAAAAATGGAGGATGTATAGTCTATTATATTTTTTGCATAACATTTTTTTTTGCATGGAAAATGGACGATGTACAGCCCATTGAATTTTTGCATGAAAAATGGACAATGTCCATTATATATTTTGCATAAATTTTTTTTTTACACGATGTACAGCCCATTAAATTTTTGCATGAAAAATGGAGGATGTATAGTCCATTAAAATTTTTGCATGAAAAATGGACGATGTATAGTCCATTAAAATTTTTGCATGAAAAATGGACGATGTATGGTCTATACTATTTTTTGCATGAAGAATGGACGATGTACAGCCCATTAAAATTTTTGCATCAAAAATGGACGATGTATTGTCTATTCTATTTTTTGCATGAAAAATGGACGATGTATAGTCCATTATATTTTTAGCATAAAATTTTTTTTTGCATATAAATTTTTGCATAAAAAATGGACGATGTATAGTTTATTAAATTTTTTGCATGAAAAATGGACGATGTGTGGTCTATTCTATTTTTTGCATGAAAAATGGACGATGTACAGCCCATTAAATTTTTTGCATAAAAAATGGGCGATGTATAGTCCATTATATTTTTTGCATAAAAATTTTTTTTGCATGAAAAATGGACGATGTATAGTCCATTATATTTTTTGCATGAAAAACGGACGATGTAGTCTATTAAATTTTTTGCATGAAATACGGACGATGTATAGTCCATTAAATTTTTGCATGAAAAATGAACGATGTATAGTCCATTATATTTTTTGCATAAAATTTTTTTTTGCATAGAAATTTTTGCATAAAAAATGGACGATGTATAGTCTATTAAATTTTTTGCATGAAAAATGGACGATGTATAGTCCATTATATTTTTTGCAAGGAAAATGGACGATGTACAGCCCATTAAATTTTTGCATGAAAAATGGACGATGTATAGCCAATTAAATTTTTCCATGAAAAATGGACGATGTATAGTCCATTATATTTTTAGCATAAAATTTTTTTTTGCATAGACATTTTTTCATAAAAAAGGGACGATGTATAGTCTATTAAATTTTTTGCATGAAAAATGGACGATGTGTGGTCTATTCTATTTTTTCTAAAAAAAATTAACGATGTACATCCCATTAAATTTTTTGCATAAAAAATGGACGATGTATAGTCCATTATATTTTTTGCATAAAAATTTTTTTTGCATGAAAAATGGACGATCTATAGTCCATTAAATTTTTTGCATAAAATTTTTTTTTGCATGGAAAGTGGACGATGTACAGCCCATTGAATTTTTGCATGAAAAATGGACGATGTCCATTATATATTTTGCATAAATTTCTTTTTTACACGATGTACAGCTCATTAAATTTTTGCATGAAAAATGGAGGATGTATAGTCCATTAAAATTTTTGCATGAAAAATGGACGATGTATAGTCCATTAAAATTTTTGCATGAAAAATGGACGATGTATGGTCTATTCTATTTTTTGCATGAAAAATGGACGATGTACGGCCCATTAAATTTTTTGCATAAAAAATGGACGATGTATAGTCCATTATATTTTTTGCATAAAAATTTTTTTTCCATGAAAAATGGACGATGTATAGTCCATTAAATTTTTTGCATGAAAAATGGACGATGTATATATAGTCCATTATATTTTTTGCATAAAAATTTTTTTGCATGGAAAATGGACGATGTACAGCCCATTAAATTTTTGCATGAAAAATGGACGATGTATAGCCAATTAAATGTTTCAATGAAAAATGGACGATGTATAGTTCATTAAACTTTTTGCATGAAAAACGGACGATGTACAGTCTATTAAATTTTTTGCATGAAATACGGACGATGTATAGTCCATTAAATTTTTTGCATGAAAAATGAACGATGTATAGTCCATTATATTTTTTGCATAAAATATTTTTTGCATAGAAATTTTTGCATAAAAAATGGACTATGTAAAGTCTATTAAATTTTTTGCATGAAAAATGGAGGATGTATAGTCCATTATATTTTTTGCATAAAAAATTTTTTTGCATGGAAAATGGATGATGTATATTTTTTGCATGAAAAATGGAATGGAAAATTTTTTTGCATGGAAAATTAACGTTTTACAGCGCATTAAATTTTTGCATGAAAAATGGAGGATGTATAGTCCATTATATTTTTTGCAAGGAAAATGGACGATGTACAGCCCATTAAATTTTTGCATGAAAAATGGACGATGTATAGCCAATTAAATTTTTCCATGAAAAATGGACGATGTATAGTCCATTAAAATTTTTGCATTAAAAACGGACGATGTACAGTCTACTAAATTTTTTGCATGAAAGACGGATGATGATTAAATTTTTGCATGAAAAATGAACGATGTATAGTCCATTATATTTTTTCCATAAAATTTTTTTTTGCATAGAAATTTTTGCATAAAAAATGGACGATGTATAGTCTATTAAATTTTTGCATGAAAAATGAACGATGTATAGTCCATTATATTTTTTGCATAAAATTTTTTTTTCCAAAGAAATTTTTGCATAAAAAATGGACGATGTATAGTCTATTAAATTTTTTGCATGAAAAATGGACGATGTATAGTCCATTATATTTTTTGCATAAAAAATTTTTTTGCATGAAAAACGGACGATGTACAGTCTATTAAATTTTTTGCATGAAATACGGACGATGTATAGTCCATTAAATTTTTTGCATGAAAAATGAACGATGTATAGTCCATTATATTTTTTGCATAACTTTTTTTTTGCATAGAAATTTTTGCATAAAAAAGGGACGATGTATAGTCTATTAGATTTTTTGCATGAAAAATGGACGATGTATAGTCCATTATATTTTTTGGATAAAATTTTTTTGCATGAAAAATGGACGATGTATAGTCCATTAAATTTTTTGCATGAAAAATGGACGATGTATAGTCCATTATATTTTTTGCATAAAAAATTTTTTTGCATGGAAAATGGATGATGTATAGTCCATTAATTTTTTTGCATGAAAAATGGAATGGAACATTTTTTTGCATGGAAAATTAACGATTTACAGCGCATTAAATTTTTTGCATGTAAAATGAACGATGTATATTATTATATTTTTAGCATAAAATTTTTTTTTGCATAGAAATTTTTTCATAAAAAAGGGACGATGTATAGTCTATTAAATTTTTTGCATGAAAAATGGACGATGTATAGTCCATTATATTTTTTGCATAAAATTTTTTTTGCATGAAAAATGGACGATGTATAGTCCATTAAATTTTTTGCATGAAAAATGGACGATGTATAGTTCATTAAATTTTTTGCATGAAAAATGAACGATGTATAGTCCATTATATTTTTTGCATAAAATTTTTTTTGCATAGAAATTTTTGCATAAAAAATGGACGATGTATAGTCTATTAAATTTTTTGCATGAAAAATGGACGATGTATAGTCCATTATATTTTTTGCATAAAAAATTTTTTTGCATGGAAAATGGATGATGTATAGTCCATTAATTTTTTTGCATGAAAAATGGAATGGAAAATTTTTTTGCATGGAAAATTAACGATTTACAGCGCATTAAATTTTTTGCATGAAAAATGGACGATGTATTATAGTCCATTATATTTTTAGCATAAATTTTTTTTTGCATAGAAATTTTTGCATAAAAAAGGGACGATGTATAGTCTATTAAATTTTTTGCATGAAAAATGGACGATGTATAGTCCATTATATTTTTTGCATAAAAATTTTTTTTGCATGGAAAATGGACGATGTACCGTCCATTAAATTTTTGCATGAAAAATGGACGATGTATAGCCAATTAAAGTTTTCCAAGAAAAATGGACGATGTATAGTCCATTAAATTTTTTGCATGAAAAACGGACGATGTACAGTCTATTTAATTTTTTGCATGAAAAACGGACGATGTATAGTCCATTAAATTTTGTGCATGAAAAATGGACGATGTATAGTCCATTAAATTTTTGCATGAAAAATGGAATGGAAAATTTTTTTGCATGGAAAATTAACGATTTACAGCGCATTAAATTTTTTGCATGTAAAATGAACGATGTATAGTCCATTATATTTTTAGCATAAAATTTTTTTTTGCATAGAAATTTTTTCATAAAAAAGGGACGATTCTATTAAATTTTTTGAATGAAAAATGGACGATGTGTGGTCTATTCTATTTTTTGCATGAAAAATGGACGATGTACAGCCCATTAAATTTTTTGCATAAAAAATTGACGATGTATAGTCCATTAAATTTTTGCATGAAAAATGAACGATGTATAGTCCATTATATTTTTTGCATAAAATTTTTTTTTGCATAGAAATTTTTGCATAAAAAATGGACGATGTATAGTCTATTAAATTTTTGCATGAAAAATGGACGATGTATAGCCAATTAAAGTTTTCCAAGAAAAATGGACGATGTATAGTCCATTATATTTTTTGCATAAAAATTTTTTTTGCATGGAAAATGGACGATGTACCGCCCATTAAATTTTTTGCATAAAAAATTGACGATGTATAGTCCATTAAATTTTTGCATGAAAAATGAACGATGTATAGTCCATTATATTTTTTGCATAAAATTTTTTTTTGCATAGAAATTTTTGCATAAAAAAGGGACGATGTATAGTCTATTAGATTTTTTGAATGAAAAATGGAATGGAAAATTTTTTTGCATGAAAAATTAACGATTTACAGCGCATTAAATTTTTTGCATGTAGCATAAAATTTTTTTTTGCATAGAAATTTTTTCATAAAAAAGGGACGATGTATAGTCTATTAAATTTTTTGCATGAAAAATGGACGATGTATAGTCCATTATATTTTTTGCATAAAAATTTTTTTTCCATGAAAAATGGACGATGTACAGTCCATTAAATTTTTTGCATGAAAAATGGACGATGTACATCCCATTAAATTTTTTGCATGAAAAATGAACGATGTATAGTCCATTATATTTTTTGCATAAAATTTTTTTTGCATAGAAATTTTTGCATAAAAAATGGACGATGTATAGTCCATTATATTTTTTGCATAAAAAATTTTTTTGCTTGGAAAATGGATGATGTATAGTCCATTAATTTTTTTCCATGAAAAATGGAATGGAAAATTTTTTTGCATGGAAAATTAACGATTTACAGCGCATTAAATTTTTTGCATGAAAAATGGACGATGTATATCCTTATATTTTTAGCATAAAATTTTTTTTTGCATAGAAATTTTTGCATTCAATTTTTTGCATGAAAAATGGACGATGTATAGTCCATTATATTTTTTGCATAAAATTTTTTTTTGCATGGAAATGGGTGATATATAGTCCATTAATTTTTTTGCATGAAAAATGGAATGGAAAATTTTTTTGCATGAAAAATTAACGATTTACAGCGCATTAAATTTTTTGCATAAAAAATGGACGATGTATAGTCCATTATATTTTTTCCATAAAATTTTTTTTTGCATGAAAAATGGACGATGTATAGTCCATTAAATTTTTCCATGAAAAATGCACGATGTATAGTCAATTATATTTTTTGCATAAAATTTTTTTTTTGCATAGAAAGTTTTGCATAAAAAATGGACGATGTATAGTCTATTAAATTTTTTGCATGAAAAATGGACGATGTATAGTCCATTATATTTTTAGCATAAAATTTTTTTTTGCATAGAAATTTTTTCATAAAAAAGATACGATGTACAGTCTATTAAATTTTTTGCATGAAAAATGGACGATTTTTTGCATGAAAAATGGACGATGTACAGTCCATTATATTTTTTGCATAAAATTTTTTTTGCATGGAAAATGGACGATGTACAGCCCATTAAATTTTTGCATGAAAAATGGACGATGTATAGCCAATTAAATTTTTCCATTAAAATTTTTGCATGAAAAACGGACGATGTACAGTCTATTTATCTTTTTGCATGAAAAACGGACGATGTATAGTCCATTAAAGTTTTTGCATGAAAAATGGACGATGTATAGTCCATTAAATTTTTTCTATAAAAAATGGACAATGTATAGTCCATTATATTTTTTGAATAAAATTTTTTTTCGCATGGAAAATGGACGATGTACAGCCCATTGAATTTTTGCTTGAAAAATGGACGAAGTATAGTCCATTAAATTTTTTTTATGAAAAATGGACAATGTATAGTCCATTATATTTTTTGCATAAAATTTTTTTTTCCATGGAAAATGGACAATGTATAGCCCATTTAATTTGTGCTTGAAAAATGGACGATGTCCATTATATATTTTGCATAAATTTTTTTTTTTTACACGATGTACAGCCCATTAACTTTTTGCATGAAAAATGGAAGATGTATATATATATTTTTTGCATGAAAAATGGACGATGTATGGCCTATTAAATTTTTTGCATGAAAAATGGACGATGTATAGTCCATTATATTTTTTGCATAAAATTTTTTTTTGCATGTAAAATGGACGATGTACAGCCCATTATATTTTTTGCACAAAAAATGGGCGATATATAGCCCATTAAATTTTTTGCATGAAAAATGGACGATGTATAGTCCATTATATTTTTTGCATAAAATTTTTTTTTGCATGAAAAATGGACGATGTATAGTCCATTATATTTTTTGCATGAAAAACGGACGATGTAGTCTATTAAATTTTTTGCATGAAATACGGACGATGTATTGTCCATTAAATTTTTGCATGAAAAATAAACGATGTATAGTCCATTATATTTTTTGCATAAAATTTTTTTTGCATAGAAATTTTTGCATAAAAAATTGACGATGTATAGTCTATTAAATTTTTTCCATGAAAAATGGACGATGTATAGTCCATTATATTTTTTGCAAGGAAAATGGACGATGTACAGCCCATTAAATTTTTGCATGAAAAATGGACGATGTATAGCCAATTAAATTTTTCCATAAAAAATGGACGATTATAGTCCATTATATTTTTAGCATAAAATTTTTTTTTGCATAGAAATTTTTTCATAAAAAAGGGACGATGTATAGTCTATTAAATTTTTTGCATGAAAAATGGACGATGTGTGGTCTATTCTATTTTTTCTATGAAAAATTAACGATGTACATCCCATTAAATTTTTTGCATAAAAAATGGACGATGTATAGTCCATTATATATTTTGCATAAAAATTTTTTTTGCATGAAAAATGGACGATCTATAGTCCATTAAATTTTTTGCATGAAAAATGGACGATGTATAGTCGTCCATTATATTTTTTGCATGAAAAATGAAATGGAAATTTTTTTTGCATGGAAAATTAACGTTTTACAGCGCATTAAATTTTTTGCATGAAAAATAGACGATGTATATATAGTCCATTATATTTTTTGCATAAAAATTATTTTGCATGGAAAATGGACGATGTACAGCCTATTAAATTTTTGCATGAAAAATGGACGATGTATAGCCAATTAAATTTTTCCATGAAAAATGGACGATGTATAGTCCATTAAAATTTTTGCATGAAAAACGGACGATGTACAGTCTATTTAATTTTTTCCATGAAAAACGGACGATGTATAGTCCATTAAATTTTTTGCATGAAAAATGGACGACGTATAGTCCATTAAATTTTTTCTATGAAAAATGGACGATGTATATTCCATTATATTTTTTGCATAAAATTTTTTTTTGCACGGAAATTGGACGATCTACAGCCCATTGAATTTTTGCATGAAAAATGGACGATGTCCATTATATATTTTGCTTAAATTTTTTTTTTACACGATGTACAGCAAATTAAATTTTTGCATGAAAAATGGAGGATGTATAGTCCATTATATTTTTTGCATAAAAATTTTTTTTGCATGAAAAATGGACGATCTATAGTCCATTAAATTTTTTGCATGAAAAATGGACGATGTATAGTCCATTATATTTTTTGCAAGGAAAATGGACGATGTACAGCCCATTAAATTTTTGCATGAAAAATGGACGATGTATAGCCAATTAAATTTTTCCATGAAAAATGGACGATGTATAGTCCATTATATTTTTAGCATAAAATTTTTTTTTGCATAGAAATTTTTTCATAAAAAAGGGACGATGTATAGTCTATTAAATTTTTTGCATGAAAAATGGACGATGTGTGGTCTATTCTTTTTTTTCTAAAAAAAATTAACGATGTACATCCCATTAAATTTTTTGCATAAAAAATGGACGATGTATAGTCCATTATATTTTTTGCATAAAAATTTTTTTTGCATGAAAAATGGACGATCTATAGTCCATTAAATTTTTTGCATGAAAAATGGACGATGTATAGTCCATTATATTTTTTGCATGGAAAATTTTTTTGCATGGAAAATTAACGTTTTACAGCGCATTAAATTTTTTGCATGAAAAATAGACGATGTATAGTCCATTATATTTTTTGCATAAAAATTATTTTGCATGGAAAATGGGCGGTGTACAGCCCATTAAATTTTTGCATGAAAAATGGACGATGTATAGCCAATTAAATTTTTCCATGAAAAATGGACGATGTATAGTCCAATAAAATTTTTGCATGAAAAACGGACGATGTACAGTCTATTTAATTTTTTCCATGAAAAACGGACGATGTATAGTCCATTAAATTTTTTGCATGAAAAATGGACGACGTATAGTCCATTAAATTTTTTCTATGAAAAATGGACGATGTATAGTCTATTATATTTTTTGCATAACATTTTTTTTTGCATGGAAAATGGACGATGTACAGCCCATTGAATTTTTGCATGAAAAATGGACAATGTCCATTATATATTTTGCATAAATTTTTTTTTTACACGATGTACAGCCCATTAAATTTTTGCATGAAAAATGGAGGATGTATAGTCCATTAAAATTTTTGCATGAAAAATGGACGATGTATAGTCCATTAAAATGTTTGCATGAAAAATGGACGATGTATGGTCTATACTATTTTTTGCATGAAAAATGGACGATTTACAGCCCATTAAATTTTTTGCATAAAAAATGGACGATGTATAGTCCATTATATTTTTTGCATAAAAATTTTTTGTGCATGAAAAATGGACGATGTATAGTCCATTAAATTTTTGCATGAAAAATGGACGATGTATAGTCGATTATATTTTTTGCATGAAAAATGGAATGGAAAATTTTTTTGAATAGAAAATTAACGTTTTACAGCGCATTAAATTTTTTGCATGAAAAATGAACGATGAACGCATATAGTCCATTATATTTTTTGCAAGGAAAATGGACGATGTACAGCCCATTAAAATTTTTGCATTAAAAACGGACGATGTACAGTCTACTAAATTTTTTGCATGAAATACGGATGATGATTAAATTTTTGCATGAAAAATGAACGATGTATAGTCCATTATATTTTTTGCATAAAATTTTTTTTTGCATAGAAATTTTTCCATAAAAATGGACTAAAAAATAGTCTATTAAATTTTTTGCATGAAAAATGGACGATGTATAGTCCATTATATTTTTTGCATAAAAAATTTTTTTGCACGGAAAATGGATGATGTATAGTCCATTAATTTTTTTGCACGAAAAATGGAATGGAAAATTTTTTTGCATGAAAAATTAACGATTTACATTAAATTTTTTGCATGAAAAATGGACGATGTATAGCCAATTAAATTTTTCCATGAAAAATGGACGATGTATAGTCCATTATATTTTTAGCATAAACTTTTTTTGCATAGAAATTTTTTCATAAAAAAGGGACGATGTATAGTCCATTAAAATTTTTGCATGAAAAATGGACGATGTATAAGTCCATTATATTTTTTGCATAAATTTTTTTTTTGCATGGAAAATGGACGATGTACAGCCCATTGAATTTTTGCTTGAAAAATTGACGATGTCCATTATATATTTTGCATAAATTTTTTTTTTACACGATGTACAGCCCATTAAATTTTTGCATGAAAAATGGAGGATGTATAAGTCCATTATATTTTTTGCATGAAAAATGGACGATGTATGGTCTATTAAATTTTTTGCATGAAAAATGGACGATGTATAGTCCATTATATTTTTTGCATGAAAAATGGACGACGTATAGTCCATTAAATTTTTTGCATGAAAAATGGACGATGTATAGTCGTCCATTATATTTTTTGCATGAAAAATGAAATGGAAATTTTTTTTGCATGGAAAATTAACGTTTTACAGCGCATTAAATTTTTTGCATGAAAAATAGACGATGTATATATAGTCCATTATATTTTTTGCATAAAAATTATTTTGCATGGAAAATGGACGATGTACAGCCTATTAAATTTTTGCATGAAAAATGGACGATGTATAGCCAATTAAATTTTTCCATGAAAAATGGACGATGTATAGTCCATTAAAATTTTTGCATGAAAAACGGACGATGTACAGTCTATTTAATTTTTTCCATGAAAAACGGACGATGTATAGTCCATTAAATTTTTTGCATGAAAAATGGACGACGTATAGTCCATTAAATTTTTTCTATGAAAAATGGACGATGTATATTCCATTATATTTTTTGCATAAAATTTTTTTTTGCACGGAAATTGGACGATCTACAGCCCATTGAATTTTTGCATGAAAAATGGACGATGTCCATTATATATTTTGCTTAAATTTTTTTTTTACACGATGTACAGCAAATTAAATTTTTGCATGAAAAATGGAGGATGTATAGTCCATTATATTTTTTGCATAAAAATTTTTTTTGCATGAAAAATGGACGATCTATAGTCCATTAAATTTTTTGCATGAAAAATGGACGATGTATAGTCCATTATATTTTTTGCAAGGAAAATGGACGATGTACAGCCCATTAAATTTTTGCATGAAAAATGGACGATGTATAGCCAATTAAATTTTTCCATGAAAAATGGACGATGTATAGTCCATTATATTTTTAGCATAAAATTTTTTTTTGCATAGAAATTTTTTCATAAAAAAGGGACGATGTATAGTCTATTAAATTTTTTGCATGAAAAATGGACGATGTGTGGTCTATTCTTTTTTTTCTAAAAAAAATTAACGATGTACATCCCATTAAATTTTTTGCATAAAAAATGGACGATGTATAGTCCATTATATTTTTTGCATAAAAATTTTTTTTGCATGAAAAATGGACGATCTATAGTCCATTAAATTTTTTGCATGAAAAATGGACGATGTATAGTCCATTATATTTTTTGCATGGAAAATTTTTTTGCATGGAAAATTAACGTTTTACAGCGCATTAAATTTTTTGCATGAAAAATAGACGATGTATAGTCCATTATATTTTTTGCATAAAAATTATTTTGCATGGAAAATGGGCGGTGTACAGCCCATTAAATTTTTGCATGAAAAATGGACGATGTATAGCCAATTAAATTTTTCCATGAAAAATGGACGATGTATAGTCCAATAAAATTTTTGCATGAAAAACGGACGATGTACAGTCTATTTAATTTTTTCCATGAAAAACGGACGATGTATAGTCCATTAAATTTTTTGCATGAAAAATGGACGACGTATAGTCCATTAAATTTTTTCTATGAAAAATGGACGATGTATAGTCTATTATATTTTTTGCATAACATTTTTTTTTGCATGGAAAATGGACGATGTACAGCCCATTGAATTTTTGCATGAAAAATGGACAATGTCCATTATATATTTTGCATAAATTTTTTTTTTACACGATGTACAGCCCATTAAATTTTTGCATGAAAAATGGAGGATGTATAGTCCATTAAAATTTTTGCATGAAAAATGGACGATGTATAGTCCATTAAAATTTTTGCATGAAAAATGGACGATGTATGGTCTATACTATTTTTTGCATGAAAAATGGACGATGTACAGCCCATTAAATTTTTTGCATAAAAAATGGACGATGTATAGTCCATTATATTTTTTGCATAAAAATTTTTTGTGCATGAAAAATGGACGATGTATAGTCCATTAAATTTTTGCATGAAAAATGGACGATGTATAGTCGATTATATTTTTTGCATGAAAAATGGAATGGAAAATTTTTTTGAATAGAAAATTAACGTTTTACAGCGCATTAAATTTTTTGCATGAAAAATGAACGATGTATAGTCCATTATATTTTTTGCAAGGAAAATGGACGATGTACAGCCCATTAAAATTTTTGCATTAAAAACGGACGATGTACAGTCTACTAAATTTTTTGCATGAAATACGGATGATGATTAAATTTTTGCATGAAAAATGAACGATGTATAGTCCATTATATTTTTTGCATAAAATTTTTTTTTGCATAGAAATTTTTCCATAAAAATGGACTAAAAAATAGTCTATTAAATTTTTTGCATGAAAAATGGACGATGTATAGTCCATTATATTTTTTGCATAAAAAATTTTTTTGCACGGAAAATGGATGATGTATAGTCCATTAATTTTTTTGCACGAAAAATGGAATGGAAAATTTTTTTGCATGAAAAATTAACGATTTACATTAAATTTTTTGCATGAAAAATGGACGATGTATAGCCAATTAAATTTTTCCATGAAAAATGGACGATGTATAGTCCATTATATTTTTAGCATAAACTTTTTTTGCATAGAAATTTTTTCATAAAAAAGGGACGATGTATAGTCCATTAAAATTTTTGCATGAAAAATGGACGATGTATAAGTCCATTATATTTTTTGCATAAAATTTTTTTTTGCATGGAAAATGGACGATGTACAGCCCATTGAATTTTTGCTTGAAAAATTGACGATGTCCATTATATATTTTGCATAAATTTTTTTTTTACACGATGTACAGCCCATTAAATTTTTGCATGAAAAATGGAGGATGTATAAGTCCATTATATTTTTTGCATGAAAAATGGACGATGTATGGTCTATTAAATTTTTTGCATGAAAAATGGACGATGTATAGTCCATTATATTTTTTGCATAAAATTTTTTTTTGCATGAAAAATGGACGATGTACAGCCCATTAAATTTTTTGCACAAAAAATGGACGATGTATAGTCCATTAAAATTTTTGCATCAAAAATGGACGATGTATGGTCTATTCTATTTTTTGCATGAAAAATGGACGATGTATAGTCCATTATATTTTTAGCATAAAATTTTTTTTGCATATAAATTTTTGCATAAAAAATGGACGATGTATAGTCTATTAAATTTTTTGCATGAAAAATGGACGATGTACAGCCCATTAAATTTTTGCATGAAAAATGGACGATGTATAGCCAATTAAATTTTTTGCATAAAAAATGGGCGATGTATAGTCCATTATATTTTTTGCATAAAAATTTTTTTTGCATGAAAAATGGACGATGTATAGTCCATTATATTTTTTGCATGAAAAACGGACGATGTAGTCTATTAAATTTTTTGCATGAAATACGGACGATGTATAGTCCATTAAATTTTTGCATGAAAAATGAACGATGTATAGTCCATTATATTTTTTGCATAAAATTTTTTTTTGCATAGAAATTTTTGCATAAAAAATGGACGATGTATAGTCTATTAAATTTTTTGCATGAAAAATGGACGATGTATAGTCCATTATATTTTTTGCAAGGAAAATGGACGATGTACAGCCCATTAAATTTTTGCATGAAAAATGGACGATGTATAGCCAATTAAATTTTTCCATGAAAAATGGACGATGTATAGTCCATTATATTTTTAGCATAAAATTTTTTTTTGCATAGAAATTTTTTCATAAAAAAGGGACGATGTATAGTCTATTAAATTTTTTGCATGAAAAATGGACGATGTGTGGTCTATTCTATTTTTTCTAAAAAAAATTAACGATGTACATCCCAATAAATTTTTTGCATAAAAAATGGACGATGTATAGTCCATTATATTTTTTGCATAAAAATTTTTTTTGCATGAAAAATGGACGATCTATATTCCATTAAATTTTTTGCATGAAAAATGCACGATGTATAGTCCATTATATTTTTTGCATGAAAAATGGAATGGAAAATTTTTTTGCATGAAAAATAGACGATGTATAGTCCATTATATTTTTTGCATAAAAATTATTTTGCATGTAAAATGGACGGTGTACAGCCCATTAAATTTTTGCATGAAAAATGGACGATGTATAGCCAATTAAATTTTTCCATGAAAAATGGACGATATATAGTCCATTAAAATTTTTGCATGAAAAACGGACGATGTACAGTCTATTTAATTTTTTCCATGAAAAACGGACGATGTATAGTCCATTAAATTTTTTGCATGAAAAATGGACGACGTATAGTCCATTAAATTTTTTCTATGAAAAATGGACGCTGTATAGTCCATTATATTTTTTGCATAAAATTTTTTTTTGCATGGAAAGTGGACGATGTACAGCCCATTGAATTTTTGCATGAAAAATGGACGATGTCCATTATATATTTTGCATAAATTTCTTTTTTACACGATGTACAGCTCATTAAATTTTTGCATGAAAAATGGAGGATGTATAGTCCATTAAAATTTTTGCATGAAAAATGGACGATGTATAGTCCATTAAAATTTTTACATGAAAAATGGACGATGTATGGTCTATTCTATTTTTTGCATGAAAAATGGACGATGTACAGGCCATTAAATTTTTTGCATAAAAAATGGACGATGTATAGTCCATTATATTTTTTGCATAAAAATTTTTTTTCCATGAAAAATGGACGATGTATAGTCCATTAAATTTTTTGCATGAAAAATGGACGATGTATATATAGTCCATTATATTTTTTGCATAAAAATTTTTTTGCATGGAAAATGGACGATGTACAGCCCATTAAATTTTTGCATGAAAAATGGACGATGTATAGCCAATTAAATGTTTCAATGAAAAATGGACGATGTATAGTTCATTAAACTTTTTGCATGAAAAACGGACGATGTACAGTCTATTAAATTTTTTGCATGAAATACGGACGATGTATAGTCCATTAAATTTTTTGCATGAAAAATGAACGATGTATAGTCCATTATATTTTTTGCATAAAATATTTTTTGCATAGAAATTTTTGCATAAAAAATGGACTATGTAAAGTCTATTAAATTTTTTGCATGAAAAATGGAGGATGTATAGTCCATTATATTTTTTGCATAAAAAATTTTTTTGCATGAAAAATGGATGATGTATATTTTTTGCATGAAAAATGGAATGGAAAATTTTTTTGCATGGAAAATTAACGATTTACAGCGCATTAAATTTTTTGCATGAAAAATGGACGATGTATTATAGTCCATTATATTTTTAGCATAAATTTTTTTTGCATAGAAATTTTTGCATAAAAAAGGGGCGATGTATAGTCTATTAAATTTTTTGCATGAAAAATGGACGATTATAGTCCATTATATTTTTTGCATTAAAATTTTTTTTGCATGGAAAATGGTCGATGTACCGCCCATTAAATTTTTGCATGAAAAATGGACGTTGTATAGCCAATTAAAATTTTCCAAGAAAAATGGACGATGTATATATATGTATATATATATGTATTAAATTTTTTGCATGAAAAACGGACGATGTCCAGTCTATTTAATTTTTTGCATGAAAAACGGACGATGTATAGTCCATTAAATTCTTTGCATGAAAAATGGACGATGTATAGTCCATTAAATTTTGTTCAATGTCCATTATATTTTTTGCATAAAATTTTTTTTGCATGGAAAATGGACGATGTACAGCCCATTAAATTTTTTGCGTGAAAAATGGACGATGTATAGTCGATTATATTTTTTGCATGAAAAATGGAATGGAAAATTTTTTTGCATGGAAAATTAACGTTTTACAGCGCATTAAATTTTTGCATGAAAAATGGAGGATGTATAGTCCATTATATTTTTTGCAAGGAAAATGGACGATGTACAGCCCATTAAATTTTTGCATGAAAAATGGACGATGTATAGCCAATTAAATTTTTCCATGAAAAATGGACGATGTATAGTCCATTAAAATTTTTGCATTAAAAACGGACGATGTACAGTCTACTAAATTTTTTGCATGAAAGACGGATGATGATTAAATTTTTGCATGAAAAATGAACGATGTATAGTCCATTATATTTTTTGCATAAAATTTTTTTTTGCATAGAAATTTTTGCATAAAAAATGGACGATGTATAGTCTATTAAATTTTTGCATGAAAAATGAACGATGTATAGTCCATTATATTTTTTGCATAAAATTTTTTTTTCCATAGAAATTTTTGCATAAAAAATGGACGATGTATAGTCTATTAAATTTTTTGCATGAAAAATGGACGATGTATAGTCCATTATATTTTTTGCATAAAAAATTTTTTTGCATGAAAAACGGACGATGTACAGTCTATTAAATTTTTTGCATGAAATACGGACGATGTATAGTCCATTAAATTTTTTGCATGAAAAATGAACGATGTATAGTCCATTATATTTTTTGCATAACTTTTTTTTTGCATAGAAAGTTTTGCATAAAAAAGGGACGATGTATAGTCTATTAGATTTTTTGCATGAAAAATGGACGATGTATAGTCCATTATATTTTTTGGATAAAATTTTTTTGCATGAAAAATGGACGATGTATAGTCCATTAAATTTTTTGCATGAAAAATGGACGATGTATAGTCCATTATATTTTTTGCATAAAAAATTTTTTTGCATGGAAAATGGATGATGTATAGTCCATTAATTTTTTTGCATGAAAAATGGAATGGAACATTTTTTTGCATGGAAAATTAACGATTTACAGCGCATTAAATTTTTTGCATGTAAAATGAACGATGTATGTCCATTATATTTTTAGCATAAATTTTTTTTTTGCATAGAAATTTTTTCATAAAAAAGGGACGATGTATAGTCTATTAAATTTTTTGCATGAAAAATGGACGATGTATAGTCCATTATATTTTTTGCATAAAAATTTTTTTTGCATGAAAAATGGACGATGTATAGTCCATTAAATTTTTTGCGTGAAAAATGGACGATGTATAGTTCATTAAATTTTTTGCATGAAAAATGGACGATGTATAGTCCATTATATTTTTTGCATAAAATTTTTTTTGCATAGAAATTTTTGCATAAAAAATGGACGATGTATAGTCTATTAAATTTTTTGCATGAAAAATGGACGATGTATAGTCCATTATATTTTTTGCATAAAAAATTTTTTTGCATGGAAAATGGATGATGTATAGTCCATTAATTTTTTTGCATGAAAAATGGAATGGAAAATTTTTTTGCATGGAAAATTAACGATTTACAGCGCATTAAATTTTTTGCATGAAAAATGGACGATGTATAGTCCATTATATTTTTTGCATAAAAATTTTTTTTGCATGGAAATTGGACGATGTACCGTCCATTAAATTTTTGCATGAAAAATGGACGATGTATAGCCAATTAAAGTTTTCCAAGAAAAATGGACGATGTATAGTCCATTAAATTTTTTGCATGAAAAACGGACGATGTACAGTCTATTTAATTTTTTGCATGAAAAACGGACGATGTATAGTCCATTAAATTTTGTGCATGAAAAATGGACGATGTATAGTCCATTAAATTTTGTTCAATGTCCATTATATTTTTTGCATCAAATTTTTTTTGCATGGAAAATGGACGATGTACCGCCCATTAAATTTTTGCATGAAAAATGGACGATGTATAGTCCATTATATTTTTTGCATAAAAAATTTTTTTGCATGGAAAATGGATGATGTATAGTCCATTAATTTTTTTGCATGAAAAATGGAATGGAAAATTTTTTTGCATGGAAAATTAACGATTTACAGCGCATTAAATTTTTTGCATGAAAAATGGACGATGTATTATAGTCCATTATATTTTTAGCATAAATTTTTTTTTGCATAGAAAATGGACGATGTACCGCCCATTAAATTTTTGCATGAAAAATGGACGATGTATAGTCCATTATATTTTTTGCATAAAAAATTTTTTTGCATGGAAAATGGATGATGTATAGTCCATTAATTTTTTTGCATGAAAAATGGAATGGAAAATTTTTTTGCATGGAAAATTAACGATTTACAGCGCATTAAATTTTTTGCATGTAAAATGAACGATGTATAGTCCATTATATTTTTAGCATAAAATTTTTTTTTGCATAGAAATTTTTTCATAAAAAAGGGACGATTCTATTAAATTTTTTGAATGAAAAATGGACGATGTGTGGTCTATTCTATTTTTTGCATGAAAAATGGACGATGTACAGCCCATTAAATTTTTTGCATAAAAAATTGACGATTAAATTGTCCATTAAATTTTTGCATGAAAAATGAACGATGTATAGTCCATTATATTTTTTGCATAAAATTTTTTTTTGCATAGAAATTTTTACATAAAAAATGGACGATGTATAGTCTATTAAATTTTTGCATGAAAAATGGACGATGTATAGCCAATTAAAGTTTTCCAAGAAAAATGGACGATGTATAGTCCATTATATTTTTTGCATAAAAAATTTTTTTGCATGGAAAATGGACGATGTACCGCCCATTAAATTTTTTGCATAAAAAATTGACGATGTATAGTCCATTAAATTTTTGCATGAAATTTTTTTTTGCATAGAAATTTTTGCATAAAAAAGGGACGATGTATAGTCTATTAGATTTTTTGAATGAAAAATGGAATGGAAAATTTTTTTGCATGAAAAATTAACGATTTACAGCGCATTAAATTTTTTGCATGTAAAATGAACGATGTATAGTCCATTATATTTTTTGCATAAAAAATTTTTTTGCATGGAAAATGGATGATGTATAGTCCATTAATTTTTTTGCATGAAAAATGGAATGGAACATTTTTTGCATGGAAAATTAACGATTTACAGCGCATTAAATTTTTTGCATGTAAAATTAACGATGTATAGTCCATTATATTTTTAGCATAAAATTTTTTTTTGCATAGAAATTTTTTCATAAAAAAGGGACGATGTATAGTCTATTAAATTTTTTGCATGAAAAATGGACGATGTATAGTCCATTATATTTTTTGCATAAAAATTTTTTTTGCATGAAAAATGGACAATGTATAGTCCATTAAATTTTTTGCATGAAAAATGGACGATGTATAGTTCATTAAATTTTTTGCATGAAAAATCAACGATGTATAGTCCATTATATTTTTTGCATAAAATTTTTTTTGCATAGAAATTTTTGCATAAAAAATGGACGATGTATAGTCTATTAAATTTTTTGCATGAAAAATGGACGATGTATAGTCCATTATATTTTTTGCATAAAAAATTTTTTTGCATGGAAAATGGATGATGTATAGTCCATTAATTTTTTTGCATGAAAAATGGAATGGAAAATTTTTTTGCATGGAAAATTAACGATTTACAGCGCATTAAATTTTTTGCATGAAAAATGGACGATGTATTATAGTCCATTATATTTTTAGCATAAATTTTTTTTTGCATAGAAATTTTTGCATAAAAAAGGGACGATGTATAGTCTATTAAATTTTTTGCATGAAAAATGGACGATGTATAGTCCATTATATTTTTTGCATAAAAATTTTTTTTGCATGGAAAATGGACGATGTACCGTCCATTAAATTTTTGCATGAAAAATGGACGATGTATAGCCAATTAAAGTTTTCCAAGAAAAATGGACGATGTATAGTCCATTAAATTTTTTGCATGAAAAACGGACGATGTACAGTCTATTTAATTTTTTGCATGAAAAACGGACGATGTATAGTCCATTAAATTTTGTGCATGAAAAATGGACGATGTATAGTCCATTAAATTTTGTTCAATGTCCATTATATTTTTTGCATAGAAATTTTTGCATAAAAAATCGACGATGTACCGCCCATTAAATTTTTGCATGAAAAATGGACGATGTATAGTCCATTATATTTTTTGCATAAAAAATTTTTTTGCATGGAAAATGGATGATGTATAGTCCATTAATTTTTTTGCATGAAAAATGGAATGGAAAATTTTTTGCATGGAAAATTAACGATTTACAGCGCATTAAATTTTTTGCATGTAAAATGAACGATGTATAGTCCATTATATTTTTAGCATAAAATTTTTTTTTGCATAGAAATTTTTTCATAAAAAAGGGACGATGTATAGTCTATTAAATTTTTTGAATGAAAAATGGACGACGTGTGGTCTATTCTATTTTTTGCATGAAAAATGGACGATGTACAGCCCATTAAATTTTTTGCATAAAAAATGGACGATGTATAGTCCATTAAATTTTTGCATGAAAAATGAACGATGTATAGTCCATTATATTTTTTGCATAAAATTTTTTTTTGCATAGAAATTTTTGCATAAAAAATGGACGATGTATAGTCTATTAAATTTTTGCATGAAAAATGGACGATGTATAGCCAATTAAAGTTTTCCAAGAAAAATGGACGATGTATAGTCCATTATATTTTTTGCATAAAAATTTTTTTTGCATGGAAAATGGACGATGTACCGCCCATTAAATTTTTTGCATAAAAAATTGACGATGTATAGTCCATTAAATTTTTGCATGAAAAATGAACGATGTATAGTCCATTATATTTTTTGCATAACATTTTTTTTTGCATAGAAATTTTTTCATAAAAAAGGGACGATTCTATTAAATTTTTTGAATGAAAAATGGACGATGTGTGGTCTATTCTATTTTTTGCATGAAAAATGGACGATGTACAGCCCATTAAATTTTTTGCATAAAAAATGGACGATGTATAGTCCATTAAATTTTTGCATGAAAAATGAACGATGTATAGTCCATTATATTTTTTGCATAAAATTTTTTTTTGCATAGAAATTTTTGCATAAAAAATGGACGATGTATAGTCTATTAAATTTTTGCATGAAAAATGGACGATGTATAGCCAATTAAAGTTTTCCAAGAAAAATGGACGATGTATAGTCCATTATATTTTTTGCATAAAAATTTTTTTTGCATGGAAAATGGACGATGTACCGCCCATTAAATTTTTTGCATAAAAAATTGACGATGTATAGTCCATTAAATTTTTGCATGAAAAATGAACGATGTATAGTCCATTATATTTTTTGCATAACATTTTTTTTTGCATAGAAATTTTTGCATAAAAAAGGGACGATGTATAGTCTATTAGATTTTTTGAATGAAAAATGGAATGGAAAATTTTTTTGCATGAAAAATTAACGATTTACAGCGCATTAAATTTTTTGCATGAAAAATGGACGATGTATAGTCCATTATATTTTTTGCATAAAAAATTTTTTTGCATGGAAAATGGATGATGTATAGTCCATTAATTTTTTTCCATGAAAAATGGAATGGAACATTTTTTTGCATGGAAAATTAACGATTTACAGCGCATTAAATTTTTTGCATGAAAAATGGACGATTTATTATAGTCCATTATATTTTTAGCATAAATTTTTTTTTGCATAGAAATTTTTGCATAAAAAGGGGACGATGTATAGTCTATTAAATTTTTTCCATGAAAAATGGACGATGTATAGTCCATTATATTTTTTGCATAAAAATTTTTTTTGCATGGCAAATGGACGATGTACCGCCCATTAAATTTTTGCATGAAAAATGGACGATGTATAGCCAATTAAAGTTTTCCAAGAAAAATGGACGATGTATAGTCCATTAAATTTTTTGCATGAAAAATGGACGATGTATAGTCCATTAAATTTTGTTCAATGTCCATTATATTTTTTGCATAAAATTTTTTTTGCATGGAAAATGGACGATGTACAGCCCCTTGAATTTTTGCTTGAAAAATGGACGATGTCCATTATATATTTTGCATAAAATTTTTTTTTAAACGATGTACAGCCCATTAAATTTTTGCATGAAAAATGGAGGATGTATAAGTCCATTATATTTTTTGCATGAAAAATGGACGATGTATGGTCTATTCTATTTTTTGCATGAAAAATGTACGATGTACAGCCCATTAAATTTTTTGCACAAAAAATGTACGATGTATAGTCCATTAAAATTTTTGCATGAAAAATGGACGATGTATGGTCTATTCTATTTTTTGCATGAAAAATGTACGATGTACAGCCCATTAAATTTTTTGCATGAAAAATGGACGATGTATAGTCCATTATATTTTTTGCATAAAAAATTTTTTTGCATGGAAAATGGATGATGTATAGTCCATTAATTTTTTTGCATGAAAAATGGAATGGAAAATTTTTTTGCATGAAAAAATAACGATTTACAGCGCATTAAATTTTTTGCATGTAAAATGAACGATGTATAGTCCATTATATTTTTAGCATAAAATTTTTTTTTGCATAGAAATTTTTTCATAAAAAAGGGACGATGTATAGTCTATTAAATTTTTTGAATGAAAAATGGACGATGTGTGGTCTATTCTATTTTTAGCATAAAAAATGGACGATGTATAGTCCATTAAATTTTTTCCATGAAAAATGAACGATGTATAATCCATTATATTTTTTGCATAAAATTTTTTTTTGCATAGAAATTTTTGCATAAAAAATGGACGATGTATAGTCTATTAAATTTTTTGCATGAAAAATGGACGATGTATAGTCCATTAAATTTTTTGCATGAAAAATGGACGATGTATAGTTCATTAAATTTTTTGCATGAAAAATGAACGATGTATAGTCCATTATATTTTTTGCATAAAATTTTTTTTGCATAGAAATTTTTGCATAAAAAATGGACGATGTATAGTCTATTAAATTTTTTGCGTGAAAAATGGACTATGTATAGTCCATTATATTTTTTGCATAAAAAATTTTTTTGCATGGAAAATGGATGATGTATAGTCCATTAATTTTTTTGCATGAAAAATGGAATGGAAAATTTTTTTGCATGGAAAATTAACGATTTACAGCGCATTAAATTTTTTGCATGAAAAATGGACGATGTATTATAGTCCATTATATTTTTAGCATAAATTTTTTTTTGCATAGAAATTTTTGCATAAAAAAGGGACGATGTATAGTCTATTAAATTTTTTCCATGAAAAATGGACGATGTATAGTCCATTATATTTTTTGCATAAAAATTTTTTTTGCATGGAAAATGGACGATGTACCGTCCATTAAATTTTTGCATGAAAAATGGACGATGTATAGCCAATTAAAGTTTTCCAAGAAAAATGGACGATGTATAGTCCATTAAATTTTTTGCATGAAAAACGGACGATGTACAGTCTATTTAATTTTTTGCATGAAAAACGGACGATGTATAGTCCATTAAATTTTGTGCATGAAAAATGGACGATGTATAGTCCATTAAATTTTGTTCAATGTCTATTATATTTTTTGCATAAAATTTTTTTTGCATGGAAAATGGACGATGTACCGCCCATTAAATTTTTGCATGAAAAATGGACGATGTATAGTCCATTATATTTTTTGCATAAAAAATTTTTTTGCTTGGAAAATGGATGATGTATAGTCCATTAATTTTTTTGCATGAAAAATGGAATGGAAAATTTTTTTGCATGGAAAATTAACGATTTACAGCGCATTAAATTTTTTGCATGAAAAATGGACGATGTATTATAGTCCATTATATTTTTAGCATAAATTTTTTTTTGCATAGAAAATGGACGATGTACCGCCCATTAAATTTTTGCATGAAAAATGGACGATGTATAGTCCATTATATTTTTTGCATAAAAATTTTTTTTGCATGAAAAATGGATGATATATAGTCCATTAATTTTTTTGCATAAAATTTTTTTTTGCATAGAAATTTTTTCATAAAAAAGGGACGATTCTATTAAATTTTTTGAATGAAAAATGGACGATGTGTGGTCTATTCTATTTTTAGCATAAAAAATGGACGATGTATAGTCCATTAAATTTTTTCCATGAAAAATGAACGATGTATAATCCATTATATTTTTTGCATAAAATTTTTTTTTGCATAGAAATTTTTGCATAAAAAATGGACGATGTATAGTCTATTAAATTTTTTGCATGAAAAATGGACGATGTATAGTCCATTAAATTTTTTGCATGAAAAATGGACGATGTATAGTTCATTAAATTTTTTGCATGAAAAATGAACGATGTTATAGTCCATTATATTTTTTGCATAAAATTTTTTTTGCATAGAAATTTTTGCATAAAAAATGGACGATGTATAGTCTATTAAATTTTTTGCATGAAAAATGGACGATGTATAGTCCATTATATTTTTTGCATAAAAAATTTTTTTGCATGGAAAATGGATGATGTATAGTCCATTAATTTTTTTGCATGAAAAATGGAATGGAAAATTTTTTTGCATGGAAAATTAACGATTTACAGCGCATTAAATTTTTTGCATGAAAAATGGACGATGTATTATAGTCCATTATATTTTTAGCATAAATTTTTTTTTGCATAGAAATTTTTGCATAAAAAAGGGACGATGTATAGTCTATTAAATTTTTTGCATGAAAAATGGACGATGTATAGTCCATTATATTTTTTGCATAAAAATTTTTTTGCATGGAAAATGGACGATGTACCGTCCATTAAATTTTTGCATGAAAAATGGACGATGTATAGCCAATTAAAGTTTTCCAAGAAAAATGGACGATGTATAGTCCATTAAATTTTTTGCATGAAAAACGGACGATGTACAGTCTATTTAATTTTTTGCATGAAAAACGGACGATGTATAGTCCATTAAATTTTGTGCATGAAAAATGGACGATGTATAGTCCATTAAATTTTGTTCAATGTCCATTATATTTTTTGCATAAAATTTTTTTTGCATGGAAAATGGACGATGTACCGCCCATTAAATTTTTGCATGAAAAATGGACGATGTATAGTCCATTATATTTTTTGCATAAAAAATTTTTTTGCATGGAAAATGGATGATGTATAGTCCATTAATTTTTTTGCATGAAAAATGGAATGGAAAATTTTTTTGCATGGAAAATTAACGATTTACAGCGCATTAAATTTTTTCCATGAAAAATGGACGATGTATTATAGTCCATTATATTTTTAGCATAAATTTTTTTTTGCATAGAAAATGGACGATGTACCGCCCATTAAATTTTTGCATGAAAAATGGACGATGTATAGTCCATTATATTTTTTGCATAAAAAATTTTTTTGCATGGAAAATGGATGATTTTTGCATGAAAAATGGAATGGAAAATTTTTTTGCATGGAAAATTAACGATTTACAGCGCATTAAATTTTTTGCATGTAAAATGAACGATGTATAGTCCATTATATTTTTAGCATAAAATTTTTTTTTGCATAGAAATTTTTTCATAAAAAAGGGACGATTCTATTAAATTTTTTGAATGAAAAATGGACGATGTGTGGTCTATTCTATTTTTTGCATGAAAAATGGACGATGTACAGCCCATTAAATTTTTTGCATAAAAAATTGACGATGTATAGTCCATTAAATTTTTGCATGAAAAATGAACGATGTATAGTCCATTATATTTTTTGCATAAAATTTTTTTTTGCATAGAAATTTTTGCATAAAAAATGGACGATGTATAGTCTATTAAATTTTTGCATGAAAAATGGACGATGTATAGCCAATTAAAGTTTTCCAAGAAAAATGGACGATGTATAGTCCATTATATTTTTTGCATAAAATTTTTTTTTGCATGGAAAATGGACGATGTACCGCCCATTAAATTTTTGCATGAAAAATGGACGATGTATAGCCAATTAAAGTTTTCCAGGAAAAATGGACGATGTATAGTCCATTAAATTTTTTGCATGAAAAATGGACGATGTATAGTCCATTAAATTTTGTTCAATGTCCATTATATTTTTTGCATAAAATTTTTTTTGCATGGAAAATGGACGATGTACAGCCCCTTGAATTTTTGCTTGAAAAATGGACGATGTCCATTATATATTTTGCATAAAATTTTTGTTTAAACGATGTACAGCCCATTAAATTTTTGCATGAAAAATGGAGGATGTATAAGTCCATTATATTTTTTGAATGAAAAATGGACGATGTATAGTCCATTATATTTTTTGCATAAAATTTTTTTTTGCATGAAAAATGGACGATGTACAGCCCATTAAATTTTTTGCACAAAAAATGGACGATGTATAGTCCATTAAAATTTTTGCATGAAAAATGGACGATGTATGGTCTATTCTATTTTTTGCATGAAAAATGGACGATGTACAGCCCATTAAATTTTTTGCATGAAAAATGGACGATGTATAGTCCATTATATTTTTTGCATAAAAAATTTTTTTGCATGGAAAATGGATGATGTATAGTCCATTAATTTTTTTGCATGAAAAATGGAATGGAAAATTTTTTTGCATGAAAAATTAACGATTTACAGCGCATTAAATTTTTTGCATGTAAAATGAACGATGTATAGTCCATTATATTTTTAGCATAAAATTTTTTTTTGCATAGAAATTTTTTCATAAAAAAGGGACGATGTATAGTCTATTAAATTTTTTGAATGAAAAATGGACGACGTGTGGTCTATTATATTTTTTGCATGAAAAATGGACGATGTATAGTCCATTAAATTTTGTGCATGAAAAATGGACGATGTATAGTCCATTAAATTTTTTGCATGAAAAACGGACGATGTACAGTCTATTTAATTTTTTGCATGAAAAACGGACGATGTATAGTCCATTAAATTTTGTGCATGAAAAATGGACGATGTATAGTCCATTAAATTTTGTTCAATGTCCATTATATTTTTTGCATAAAATTTTTTTTGCATGGAAAATGGACGATGTACCGCCCATTAAGTTTTTGCATGAAAAATGGACGATGTATAGTCCATTATATTTTTTGCATAAAAAATTTTTTTGCTTGGAAAATGGATGATGTATAGTCCACTAATTTTTTTGCATGAAAAATGGAATGGAAAATTTTTTTGCATGGAAAATTAACGATTTACAGCGCATTAAATTTTTTGCATGAAAAATGGACGATGTATTATAGTCCATTATATTTTTAGCATAAATTTTTTTTTGCATAGAAAATGGACGATGTACCGCCCATTAAATTTTTGCATGAAAAATGGACGATGTATAGTCCATTATATTTTTTGCATAAAAATTTTTTTTGCATGGAAAATGGATGATATATAGTCCATTAATTTTTTTGCATAAAATTTTTTTTTGCATAGAAATTTTTTCATAAAAAAGGGACGATTCTATTAAATTTTTTGAATGAAAAATGGACGATGTGTGGTCTATTCCATTTTTAGCATAAAAAATGGACGATGTATAGTCCATTAAATTTTTTCCATGAAAAATGAACGATGTATAATCCATTATATTTTTTGCATAAAATTTTTTTTTGCATAGAAATTTTTGCATAAAAAATGGACGATGTATAGTCTATTAAATTTTTTGCATGAAAAATGGACGATGTATAGTCCATTAAATTTTTTGCATGAAAAATGGACGATGTATAGTTCATTAAATTTTTTGCATGAAAAATGAACGATGTATAGTCCATTATATTTTTTGCATAAAATTTTTTTTGCATAGAAATTTTTGCATAAAAAATGGACGATGTATAGTCTATTAAATTTTTTGCATGAAAAATGGACGATGTATAGTCCATTATATTTTTTGCATAAAAAATTTTTTTGCATGGAAAATGGATGATGTATAGTCCATTAATTTTTTTGCATGAAAAATGGAATGGAAAATTTTTTTGCATGGAAAATTAACGATTTACAGCGCATTAAATTTTTTGCATGAAAAATGGACGATGTATTATAGTCCATTATATTTTTAGCATAAATTTTTTTTTGCATAGAAATTTTTGCATAAAAAAGGGACGATGTATAGTCTATTAAATTTTTGCATGAAAAATGGACGATGTATAGCCAATTAAAGTTTTCCAAGAAAAATGGACGATGTATAGTCCATTAAATTTTTTGCATGAAAAACGGACGATGTACAGTCTATTTAATTTTTTGCATGAAAAACGGACGATGTATAGTCCATTAAATTTTGTGCATGAAAAATGGACGATGTATAGTCCATTAAATTTTGTTCAATGTCCATTATATTTTTTGCATCAAATTTTTTTTGCATGGAAAATGGACGATGTACCGCCCATTAAATTTTTGCATGAAAAATGGACGATGTATAGTCCATTATATTTTTTGCATAAAAAATTTTTTTGCATGGAAAATGGATGATGTATAGTCCATTAATTTTTTTGCATGAAAAATGGAATGGAAAATTTTTTTGCATGGAAAATTAACGATTTACAGCGCATTAAATTTTTTGCATGTAAAATGAACGATGTATAGTCCATTATATTTTTAGCATAAAATTTTTTTTTGCATAGAAATTTTTTCATAAAAAAGGGACGATTCTATTAAATTTTTTGAATGAAAAATGGACGATGTGTGGTCTATTCTATTTTTTGCATGAAAAATGGACGATGTACAGCCCATTAAATTTTTTGCATAAAAAATTGACGATGTATAGTCCATTAAATTTTTGCATGAAAAATGAACGATGTATAGTCCATTATATTTTTTGCATAAAATTTTTTTTTGCATAGAAATTTTTGCATAAAAAATGGACGATGTATAGTCCATTAAATTTTTGCATGAAAAATGGACGATGTATAGCCAATTAAAGTTTTCCAAGAAAAATGGACGATGTATAGTCCATTATATTTTTTGCATAAAATTTTTTTTTGCATGGAAAATGGACGATGTACCGCCCATTAAATTTTTGCATGAAAAATGGACGATGTATAGCCAATTAAAGTTTTCCAAGAAAAATGGACGATGTATAGTCCATTAAATTTTTTGCATGAAAAATGGACGATGTATAGTCCATTAAATTTTGTTCAATGTCCATTATATTTTTTGCATAAAATTTTTTTTGCATGGAAAATGGACGATGTACAGCCCCTTGAATTTTTGCTTGAAAAATGGACGATGTCCATTATATATTTTGCATAAAATTTTTTTTTAAACGATGTACAGCCCATTAAATTTTTGCATAAAAAATGGAGGATGTATAAGTCCATTATATTTTTTGAATGAAAAATGGACGATGTATAGTCCATTATATTTTTTGCA
The DNA here is from genome assembly GCA_936439885.1 of Nowickia ferox. Lineage (NCBI taxonomy): Eukaryota > Metazoa > Arthropoda > Insecta > Diptera > Tachinidae > Nowickia > Nowickia ferox. The sequence continues at coordinate 105,604,430 of OW387026.1, forward strand.
TAAAATTTTTTTTTGCATGAAAAATGGACGATGTACAGCCCATTAAATTTTTTGCACAAAAAATGGACGATGTATAGTCCATTAAAATTTTTGCATGAAAAATGGACGATGTATGGTCTATTCTATTTTTTGCATGAAAAATGGACGATGTACAGCCCATTAAATTTTTTGCATGAAAAATGGACGATGTATAGTCCATTATATTTTTTGCATAAAAAATTTTTTTGCATGGAAAATGGATGATGTATAGTCCATTAATTTTTTTGCATGAAAAATGGAATGGAAAATTTTTTTGCATGAAAAATTAACGATTTACAGCGCATTAAATTTTTTGCATGTAAAATGAACGATGTATAATAGTCCATTATATTTTTAGCATAAAATTTTTTTTTGCATAGAAATTTTTTCATAAAAAAGGGACGATGTATAGTCTATTAAATTTTTTGAATGAAAAATGGACGACGTGTGGTCTATTCTATTTTTTGCATGAAAAATGGACGATGTACAGCCCATTAAATTTTTTGCATAAAAAATGGACGATGTATAGTCCATTAAATTTTTGCATGAAAAATGAACGATGTATAGTCCATTATATTTTTTGCATAAAATTTTTTTTTGCATAGAAATTTTTGCATAAAAAATGGACGATGTATAGTCTATTAAATTTTTTGCATGAAAAATGGACAATGTATAGTCCATTATATTTTTTGCATAAAATTTTTTTTTGCATGAAAAATGGACGATGTATAGTCCATTAAATTTTTTGCATGAAAAATGGACGATGTATATATAGTCCATTATATTTTTTGCATAAAAATTTTTTTGCATGGAAAATGGGCGATGTACAGCCCATTAAATTTTTGCATGAAAAATGGATGATGTATAGCCAATTAAATTTTTCCATGAAAAATGGACGATGTATAGTTCATTAAACTTTTTGCATGAAAAACGGACGATGTACAGTCTATTAAATTTTTTGCATGAAATACGGACGATGTATAGTCCATTAAATTTTTTGCATGAAAAATGAACGATGTATAGTCCATTATATTTTTTGCATAAAATTTTTTTTTGCATAGAAATTTTTTCATAAAAAAGGGACGATGTATAGTCTATTAAATTTTTTGAATGAAAAATGGACGATGTGTGGTCTATTCTATTTTTTGCATGAAAAATGGACGATGTACAGCCCATTAAATTTTTTGCATAAAAAATGGACGATGTATAGTCCATTAAATTTTTGCATGAAAAATGAACGATGTATAGTCCATTATATTTTTTGCATAAAATTTTTTTTTGCATAGAAATTTTTGCATAAAAAATGGACGATGTATAGTCTATTAAATTTTTTGCATGAAAAATGGACGATGTCTAGTCCATTATATTTTTTGCATAAAAATTTTTTTTGCATGAAAAATGGACGATGTATAGTCCATTATATTTTTTGCATAAAAAATTTTTTTGCATGGAAAATGGATGATGTATATATAGTCCATTAATTTTTTTGCATGAAAAATGGGATGGAAAATTTTTTTGCGTGGAAAATTAACGATTTACAGCGCATTAAATTTTTTGCATGAAAAATGGACGATGTATTATAGTCCATTATATTTTTAGCATAAATTTTTTTTTGCATAGAAATTTTTGCATAAAAAAGGGACGATGTATAGTCTATTAAATTTTTTGCATGAAAAATGGACGATGTATAGTCCATTATATTTTTTGCATAAAAATTTTTTTTTGCATGGAAAATGGACGATGTACCGTCCATTAAATTTTTGCATGAAAAATGGACGATGTATAGCCAATTAAAGTTTTCCAAGAAAAATGGACGATGTATAGTCCATTAAATTTTTTGCATGAAAAAAGGACGATGTACAGTCTATTTAATTTTTTGCATGAAAAACGGACGATGTATAGTCCATTAAATTTTGTGCATGAAAAATGGACGATGTATAGTCCATTAAATTTTGTTCAATGTCCATTATATTTTTTGCATAAAATTTTTTTTGCATGGAAAATGGACGATGTACAGCCCATTGAATTTTTGATTGAAAAATGGAAAATGTCCATTATATATTTTGCATAAATTTTTTTTTTTTACACGATGTACAGCCCATTAAATTTTTGCATGAAAAATGGAGGTTGTATAAGTCCATTATATTTTTTGCATGAAAAATGGACGATGTATGTATGGTCTATTAAATTTTTTGCATGAAAAATGGACGATGTATAGTCCATTATATTTTTTGCATAAAATTTTTTTTTGCATGAAAAATGGACGATGTACAGCCCATTAAATTTTTTGCACAAAAAATGGACGATGTATAGTCCATTATATTTTTTGCATAAAAAGGATGTATAGCCTATTTAATTTTTTGCATGAAAAATGGATGTGTAGAGACTATTAAATTTTTTGCATGAAAAATAAACGATGTATAGCCCTTTAAATTTTTTGCATGAAAAATATTCGATGTATAGCCTATCAATTTTGCATGAAAAATAGACGATGTATAGTCCATAATAATTTTTGCATAAAAAATCTTTTTGCATGGAAAATTATATATATTATTAAATTTTTTGCATCAAATTATAGCATATTAAATTTTTTGCATGAAAAATGGATGATGTATAGACTACTAAATTTTTTGCATGAAAAATAAGCGACGTATAGCCCTTTAAATTTTTTGCATGAAAAATCTTCGATGTATAGCTTATCAATTTTGCATGAAAAATAGACGATGTATATATAGTCCATAATATTTTTTGCATAAATTTTTTTTTGCATGGAAAATGGACAATGTATAGTCCATTAAATTTTTGGATTAAAAAATAGCCGACGTATAGTCCATTATATTTTTTGGATAAAAATATTTTGTATTAAATTTTTTGCATGGAAAATTAACGATGTATAGCCTATTAAATTTTTTGCATAAAATTTTTTTTGCATGGAAAATTGACGATTTAAAGCGCATTAATTTTTTTGCATGAAAAATGGATAATGTATAGTCCATTAATTTTTTTCCATGAAACATGGATGATGTATAGTCTATCAATTTTGCATGAAAAATAGACGATGTATAGTCCATAATATTTTTTGCATAAATTTTTTTTGCATGAAAAATGGGCGATGTATATCCTATTAAATTTTTTGATTGAAAAATAGACGATGTACAGTCCATTATATTTTTTGCATAAAAAATTTTTTGCATGGAAAATAGACGATGTGTAGTCCATTATATTTTTTGCCTAAACACATTTTTTTTGTGTGAAAAATTGACGATTTACGGCGCATTAAATTTTTTTGCATGAAAAATGGACGATGTATAGCCTATTAAATTTTTTGCATGAAAAATGAACGATGTATAGCCCTTTAAATTTTTTGCATGAAAGATTATCATTGTATAGCATATCAATTTTGCATGAAATATAGACGATGTATAGTCCATAATTATTTTTGCATAAAATTTTTTTTGCATGGAAAATAGACGATGTACAGCCCATTAAATTTTTTGCATAAAAATTTTTTTGCATGGAAAATTGACGATTTAAAGCGCATTAAATTTTTTGCATGAAAAATGGACGATGTATAGTCCATAATATTTTTTGCGTACAAAACTTTTTTTATGGAAAATGAACGATGTATAGCCCTTTAAATTTTTTTCATGAAAAATCTTCGATGTATATCCTATCAATTTTGCATGAAAAATAGACGATGTATAGTCCATAATATTTTTTTAATAAAATTTTTTTGCATGAAAAACAGACGATATATAGTCCATATAGTTTTTTGCATAAAAAATTACAATGTATAGTTCATTAAATTTTTTTTTTGCATGGAAAATTGACGTTGTACAGTCCTTTAAATTTTTTGCATGAAAAATGGACGATGTACAGTTCATTATATTTTTTGGATAAATATTTTTTTGCATGGAAAATGAATGACGTATAGAGTATTAAATTTTTTCCATGGCAAATTAACGATATATAGCCCTTTAAATTTTTTGCATGAAAAATATTCGATGTATATCCGATGCACAGTCCATTATATTTTTTGTATAAAAATATTTTTTGCATGGAAAATGGACGATGTATAGTCCATTAAATTTTTCGCATGGAAAATGGACGATGTGCAGCCCATTAAATTTTTTGCATGAAAAATGGATGATGTATAAACTATTAAATTTTTTGCATGCAAAATGGACGATGTATAGTCCATAAATTTTTTTGCATGGCAAGTCGATGATGTATAGTCCATTATATTTTTTGCATAAACAATTTTTTGCTTCGAAAATAGCCGATGTATAGTCCATGAAATTTTTTGCATAAAACATTACGATGATGTATAGTCCATTTAATTTTTTGCATAAACACATTTATATATAGTCCATTAAATTATATATATAGTCCATTAAATTTTTTGGTTAAAAAGTAGACGATGTATAGTGCATTATATGTTTTGGATAAAAATTTTCTTTCATGGAAAATGGATGACGTATTAAATTTTTTGCATGAAAAATGGATGATGTATAGTCCATTAATTTTTTTGCATGATAAATGGGCGATGTATTATAGTCCATTATATTTTTTGCATAACAATTTTTTTTTAATTTAAAATGGACGATTTTTTGCATGAAAAATATACGATATATAATCCATTATATATTTTGTAGTCCATGAAAAATGGACGATGTATAGCCTATTAAATTTTTTGCATTAAAGTAGATGATGTATAGTCCATTATATTTTTTGCATAAAAATTTTTTTTGCATGGAAAAGTGGCGATGTACATCCCATTAAGTTTTTGCATATAAAATTTTTTTGCGTGAAAATTGACGATATATAGTCCGTAAATTTTTTGATTGAAAAATTACGATGATTATAGTTCATTACATTTTTGCTTATAAAGATTTTTTGCATGGAAAATGGACGTTGAATAGACCAGTAAACTTTTGCATAAAAATGACGATGTATATACATTCCATTATATTTTTTCCGTGAAAAATTGACGATGTATAGTCCATTAAATTTTTTTATTGAAAAATAGACGATGTACAGTCCATTATATTTTTTCCATAAAAAATTTTTTTGCATGAAAAATGGACGATGTCCATTATATTTTTTGCATAAATTTTTTTTTGCATAAAAATAGACGATGTATAAGTCCATTAAATTTTTTGCTTAAATTTTTTTTTGCATAGAAAATCGAGGATGTATAGTCTATTAAATTTTTCATGAAAAATGGACGATGTATAGACCATTATATTTTTTGAATACTAAATTTTTTTGCATGTAAAATTGACGATGTGTAGTCCATTATATTTTTTGCATAAAAAAATTTTTTGCATGAAAAAGGACGATGTACAGCCCATTCAAGTTTGGTATGAAAAATGGGCGATGTATTATAGTCCATTATATCTTTTGCATAAATATTTTTTTGCATGGAAAATGGACGATTTTTTGCATGAAAAATATACGATGTATAATCGATTAAATTCTTTGCATAAGAAATTTGCGATGTGGTCTATTTATTTTGTGCGTAGTCCATTAAATTTTTTGCATTAAAAATGTATCATGTATAGTATATATTTGTTGTATTAAAAATTTTTTTGCATGAAAAATAGAGGATTTAGCCTATTAAATTTTTTGCATGAAAAATGGACGATGTATTATAGTCCATTATATTATTTGCGTAACAAATTTTTTTTTATGGAAAATGGACGATTGTTTCAATGAAAAAGATACGATGTATAATCCCTTATATTTTATGTAAACAAATTTTTTTCCATGAAAAATGGACGATGTATAACCTATTCAATTTTTTGCATAAAAAATTACGATATATAGTCGTAAACACATTTTTTGCATGAATAATGGATGATGTATAGTTTATTAAATTTTTCATGAAAATGGACGATGTATAGTCCATAAAATTTTTTTATACAAAAAATATAATGGACTATACATCGTCCATTTTTCAAGCAATACATCGTTTTTTTCATGGAAAAAATTTTTTTTTTGAAAAAATTAAATGGACTATACATACATCGTCCATTTTTTATGCGAAAAATTAAATGGACTTATACATCGCCCATTTTTATGAAAAAAAGAATTTAATAGACTTTACATCGTCCATTTTTTATGGGAAACATATTATCTCTCTATTTTTTTATGCGAAAAATTTAATAGGCTATACATCGTTCATTTTCTATGAAATAAGTTTTGTACGCAAAAATATTAGGGACTATACATCGTCCAATTTTATGCAAAAAATTTAATGGACAATAAATCGTCCATTTTTCAAGCAAAAAAGTTTTTTATGAGAAAAATTAAAGGGACTAAATATACATCTTCCATTTTTCATGAACAAAATTTTTGTATGAAAAAATTTAAGGGACAATACATGGACAATTTTTTATGAAAAAAAATTTTTTTTTGAAAAAAATTAAATGTACTATACATCGTCCATTTTTATGCGAAAACCTAAATGGACTATAATCGCCAATTTTTCATGCAAACAGTTTAATGGACTATACATCGTAAATTTTTCATGCAAAAAAGTTTCTTAGGGGAAAAAATAAATGAACTATACATCGTTAATTTTTATGCTAAAAATTACATATCGTCCATTTTTATGCAAAAATTTTTTATGAAAAAATTAAATGTACTTTCTATCCATTTTTTATGAAAAAAATTATATTGACTATGAGTCGTTAATTTTTTATTATTATATATCGTCCAGTTTTCATAAAAAAATTATATGGGCTAAACATCGTACCTTTTTCATGCAAACAATTAAGTAGACTATAGATCGTCTATTTTTCATGGAAAAAATTAAATTGACTATACTTAGTCCATTTTTAATACCAAAAATTTAATGAACTAAACATCGTAAATTTTTTGTGTAAAAATTTAGTGGGCTAGACAGCGTAAATTTTTATCATGCAAAAAATTAAATGGACGCCGAGGGAAACCGTATCTATTTATTTATTGTAGGTGTAATAGCTTTTGGCTAATTTTCAAAATTGTATCACAAATATGTCATATTGCTCATATACATATAATGAACAATTTAAATAAATTAACTGTGAAATATATTGAATTACTTAAAGCGCTTTTCCTTTAAAACACATCACATTGTCTTAAATAAACAGTAAGAAAGCTCGTTAGTAAATCAAATTCTTAACCCTTCTCCATATACATATGCATATATGTATGTACGTATGTAAGTTGAGAACAACATTCATAACTTTTATTGATATTTCAACACTTTCTTACATGTGCTTATATTTCAAGCTGTTGCTATTACTATCGTCGCTTTTGTAACACCTTTTGTCAAATTAAACAAAAACTGTCGTTATTGGCTTAAAAATGAATTATATAGTGAAATACTTTCTGCAACACTTGGAATATTACAATGCTTACTTACACTTCTTTGATTTATAATGCAGAGGAATAAGCATTTTCCTTCTAGTTATTTAAATTCCTTTTATGATGCGCTATAGCGCAGATGAAAAAAAATTTTAACATATAAAAATACGATACGCGGTAAATATTTGAACATATAAAAATATAACACGCATTGTATTTATGCTTCTGTGCCTTTGAGAGTTCCGCCGATAAAAGCTTGTATAAATATTTTCATGCTCGCTTTCGTTTTTAGTCTTGCTTCATTATTTTGTTTTATTGTTAAATGTATGTAGCGCCTTATTACACATGTAAACAAAAGCATGTACAACAAAAAAGTTTAACTCCAACAAAAATATATAAAGTTTTTTTACGTTTTAGTGATGGTATCGGTTATACACGACATTTGTTTTTCCTCTCATAATCATGCATATTCATGTTGGTTTAAAAAATGCCGAGTGTGTGTGTGTGTGTGTGTATGTATGTATGTTTGTACGTAAACTGTTCATAACATAAGAATAGCTTTTTGAAACAAATTTTTTCAAATAAGCCGCTTCATATTTGACGAAAATCTATTGATTCGTTCTGGTTGAGATACCGTTGAGGAAAATTTTCTAAATAGGCACTTTATTTTAATAAATCCAAAAGTTATTGTCAAATCGATTATCAGGATTCATTTGATTTTTTGGACTTGAAAAACTACTAATGAATCGATTTTTGTTTTTAACTGCTTACTCTATACGTTTATGCATTATGATATTCGAGGTATGGCCTGCAAGGTCGACGGTATCCCATATTTTTTTTATAAAAACATGACTCGCATCGCCCTGTGGCCGAAATTTCACTATCCTAAATTGGCCACAAAGTGAGTTGTTTCAATATTGTTGAAACATATGTATGCAACTTGAAAGGTATTTTTCTCCAGATGTTCACAATATCTGTGCTTAAAAGCGATAACAGCGTAAGTCGACTTAAGGAAAAATCGAGTTCTATATGCTACAAAGCTCTACAAACGACACGAAATTTATTATAAAATATAAGCAAACAATATTAAACTAAGTCTGAATAAAAGGCCAAAAAATTTTGTAATAGGCTAAAAATTACATTTTCCATTACATTTTTTTTGGCCATTTTGATTAAAAAAAAAACGTTTATACGTTAAAAGTAGTTTTTCTCGAAAATATCTTTTTCGACTTACGCTGTTATCGGTTGTGAGAAAAACAAAAACACTCAATTTCCTAGAGGTTTCCGAAACACCATCACAGCAACACCGTAAATGTGAAAATACCACAGCGGCAACTTTGGATCTAATATGAAAATTTACCCTTTTTGGGATTTTGAGCAATTTCAAAGCTACTTTTGGTTGCACAAAGAGACAATGTTTTTTTTTTTTTTGTATATATTCAGCGTTGCCGTTGTAGTATTTTCACGTTTTCGATGTTGACTTGGTGGTGTTTTATATGTTTTATTACTATTTGGTGGACAATAAGATACTTAAAAGTATTCAACAAATCATTGTCTAACCTATTTGTATATACAATTTGTGAGAAAAAAATTTATATTTAGCAATGTTGACGTATACGTATGTATGCCCATGAGTTCTTGTAAAAATTAAATTAATTTTTCAAAGTAAGCTGATCGGAAATAAATCATATAAAAATACTAAAAAAGCAAAAAAAATAATATTTAAAAAGAAACTCATATTAAAACAATGCTGTAAATAAAATACCAAACAACAATGGCTACAGTACGACACACACACACATACAGTCCTTTTTATGCTTTTGTGAAAAAGGAAATGAAAGACTCAATCTAAAAAAAAAACGCACACACTTACACGCTTATGCACAGTATGAGCAACATAATCTGCAGAGTCATGTTACCTTTTTAAAAAGATGTCAAAGTTCGGTCATATATCACAAAAATAAGTACGACAGTAGAAATATGTTTCATACCCAAGTACAAGTGCACACATGACAGATTTTTTTCACCATGTAAATATATGTATACATACATAAATAATTACATATGTACATGTGAATGTACGTCAATATAAATTATTTCTCCAAAGAATAACTTGTAACCTAGACTCTGGTCTTTTCAAACTTTTACACATGTACACGTTTTTAAATATACAAACAAGTTCATATGGTCATTCACTTTGTGACTGAAAGCCGTAACCATGAAGACAAATAATAGTGCTATACCAGCGTTGTATTTGCTAAAGCCAAATATTGTCTATCCTTCTTTGTAATCTGAAGTTGTACTGCATGTGAGCTGTGGAAAAAATACACGTTTTAAAGGTCATTAAGGTTAGTTGGAAATTTTGATAAGATATTGTAATTACTTTTCAGACTGTTTTTCAGTTTTGAGTATTTTTTTTTTCTCAAACCTTGCAATATTTTCTTTATTTTGTGTTACAAACACCAGCCATAGCAATTTAATGAGCATAGTATGAGTAACAAGAAAATTTGTTTGTTGTAGTGAAGCAAAAGAGACTTTTTGTTGGGAATCCAGCCTACCATTTCAAGTCTGATGGCCTATTACATTTGCATCTGGTTTTCTCACTATTAATATTAATAAAATATGAAAATATTATTTAAAATTATTTCATGCTTAAAAAGTCGTTTGAAAAAGTTTGATGTTAATTTTCATTTCATTTCAATTTAAAACTGGTTAAACAATCAAACCAGAAATGAAAATTACCCTAACCAGCTCTAAAGAAAACCGGCTCCGAACCGGATTAGAAATATTATTTATTTGAAACGGCTAATGTAGCTTTTTATTGGCGGAAGAATTTTAAATTTTATGCAATATCGAGTGCGGTAATTTGTCCCCTGAAAATTTGTATTTTGTGTCCATTTATATTTGAGAAATAATCGATTTCGTTTGAGCAGTCTGAAAAATAAAATATAACCCCGGTTAAGTCAAAGCAGGCATTTGGTCAAATTGTCAACATTATTTTTCTGTAAATCACTAAAAAACCCAATACTTTTTTCATACAAATACTTAACTCAAGTCGATTGTCTGGGTTCTATAAGCAGGGGGATACTATTTTTTTTGGAAGTAAATGAGTGGTTGCAATTAGTGTGTATTAACTGCAGTCGAAATAGCAAAAGTAGTGAAATTGTACTATTTCTTCGACTTTTTATTTTTTTACTGCTCATACTTCTGCTACTGAAATTCAAAGAGTCGTAGTCAAAGTTAACACAATAAACGAAACATGTTCGTACAGTTTTCGGTTTGATTGACTGCTGCTTTAAATAAATACGAAATTAACGAAGCAGAAATGTTTGTGTGTATGTGTTTGAATGTGTGTTTTTTCTTGTATGTACAAATAAAATAGTAAAACAAATAACAACAATACTTCTTCCAGCAAGCGATTAAATACGCAATTCAAATTGCAAAATCCAAAAAATCGTTAACTTCCAAATTTATTTAAAGCAGCATTCAGACAAACAGAAAACTTGTCGAACATGTCGACAGCTGAAGCTCTTCGTTGTGTATAGCTATTCGTTTATTGTGTTAATTTTTACTGCGACCCTTGAATTTCTAGAAGCAGAAGTATAAGCAGAAGAAAAAGATAATACACAAATGAGAGTTTTTAAGCACTGGTTGCAGTTAATTGATATTTATTTTTTTATAAATGTGAATATCAGTCATCAAAAGCTATTTACCTGATTATTTATTTTTGGCTCATAAAAACATGTATCCGCAATTTTACCCAATTTCTTTAAAGTAATTTGAAAACATTTCAGGCCTAATTGTCCTCTTGTAAACTTAATTTTTCCCTGCCTATCAACCAATAATATGCAGTCAGATACTCATAAAGAAGTTTATTTTTTTTTTGTAATAAAACATTCTTTAATCATTGAAAATTTTATAGTTCTTACATTTCTTCCAACTGGATGTCAAAATCCAGCCACTGCATTTTACAACTGAGACACAAACATAATCAAGTATGTATGTACAATGTACATGTATGTATGCTGGTAAATACTTACATAAGTAAAATACAAAACATAATTACAAATGCCCATATGCTCGTACGTATGACATATTGAGCACTGCTAAAGGATAGTTCGTTTACTTATCATTCTTTATAACAAAGTGACACTTTTGACAGTTTCGCACTGAAGCTTTAGGTTTGTTATATTTCATACGAGTTCAGTAAAGGATACTCATATGTCTGTATATACATACATGTATACAAAGTAGAATATTTTGATGCGCTTGTCTAGTAGCTTGTGAAGAAAAAGTAAATACGAGGTCTGATCAAAAAATAACCGTTATTTTAAATTTTTTCAGAAAGTATTTATTTATTCATCAATAACTATCTTGTCCCTTTCAAAGTAATCCCCTCTCGAAACACTTCTGAAACGAGCTTTTTGGTATCACCAACAGCTCCTGTTTCGATTTTTCTTTTATCTCCTCAATCGTAGCAAAACGCTTTCCTTTCATCGGTGTCTTCAGTTTTGGGAAGAGGAAAAAGTCAGCGAGGGGCCAAGTCCGGTGAATACGGTGGTTGAGGCATGATAACGGTTTGGTTTTTGGCCAAAAACTCACGCACAAGCATCGATGTGTGAGCTGGTGCGTTATCATGGTGCAAAATCCATGATTGTGTTTTCCACAATTCTGTGCGTTTCTGACGAATTGCTTCGCGCAAACGGCGCTTAAGTTCAAGGTAGTATTCCTTATTGAGCGTATAATCTTATGGCAAGAATTGATGATGCACCACGCCATTGCCGTCGAAGGAAACAGTGAGCAAAACCTTCACATTTGACCGAACTTGACGACCAGGACGAGCATCATAATTGACATCTTTTCGGCCTTCCTTAAACCGATTATACCACAATTGAACTGGTGTTCTGCTCATAGTAGACTCGCCAAACGCCACAGTCAACATTTCAAATGTCCTTGCGCATTTAATTTCATTTTTTACACAAAACTTAATACAGTTTCTTTGATCCATTTTTTCGAATTGTAAATAATCGAAGAGCACACCAAAACACGACTAACCTTTTTATCTGTTAAAACAAACTGACAATCCAAAACGCCTGATATTGCCAATATATATAACAGACATGTGTACCTACATAACAGAAAAAAAAAATGCAAAAATCGAACATACGTAACTCACGAAATTTGAAAATAATGGTTATTTTTTGATCAGACCTCGTACATTGAATTGTATGATTCTTATTTTGCTTTTTACGTATTTTCTTTCAAACAGATGACTGCATATTGTATTGCATGAAAGCATATCGCTCTTTTATTGCAACACAGTGATAACTCAAATAAACTAGCTTTGCAAAAAACACATTGAACATTTTCAAGTTACATACAAGTCAAAGAGAATAATAAAAATTTTTCTTTGCTAAAGAGGTGATTTGTATAAAATTTGTACATCATATCGTTTATGAAATATTCTCATTATAAACTTCAAATCATTATTTACTCCAACTTATTATTAACACTTAACTTATTTTGAGATATAACTTTATTGCAAGTAAGGGGCGATATAAACATAGTGAGAGTGGCACCAAATCCAGTTTTACATGTAAGTGATTTTTGCAATAGAGACTTTAGAGCTTTGACAGTCGACAACAGCCATAATGTTGAAGTTAAACCTGTCCAATCTCCTGTCATTTATTTTGTCTGTTTTGCGGAATCACCATAGACGGATATTGCGTTCAATATTACGCGCAAACGATAAAATTGTTTTATAAAGATTTGGGCAACGCTCTGCGCCCTTCATTTTACGGTGACGTAAGCTAAATAATCATGGACTAAGAACTTAGAGTATTATGTTTTAAGTGCTCATTTCAGTGCAATTAGTATATAGTGAATTCATGGAATATTGAAGCTTCCATAAATAATAAATTATGTACATTAATGTACATTTATCAAATACTTTTTGTTCGAGCATTGAATCAGGAGTCGATCCCAATTTCTGCATATTAGGCAAGAACACTACCCACTGAACTACCGAAGCACATATTTATTTTCATAGACAATTCATTTAAAAAATAACAAATAAAATTAAATTTGTATACAGCTAAGCGAGAGACGATACACTATAAAAAATTTTGAGTATAAACAGCCGACCAACTTCGTAGTGTGTTTGTAAAATTTCGTCATTCGCTGACGTCAATGCTTACTTGTAAGGTAGAAAGGATGCACTTTGCGCTTTTCCGTATCTCCGAAGAGCTTCTTTTTGTCTTATTGCTTACTTGTACCAAATTTATTTTTGCTGGGATATGAAAAAAAATTAAATTCTATATCGGTTTTTCATATAAATTCTTTAGCGATAAAATTAAAAAAAAAAAATACATACGTAGCTTTGAAATTTTGAAAGTTTTATGAAAAAATCTTGAGTTCGTGTTTTCTTCCATATACTTCAAAGTTTAAAAATTTTAAATATATATATACTTAACTATTTTTTTTTTAATATACATGTATATTCTTGCTTCATGTGTGCAATCATAAGAGCAGTATGAAATAATGTTTCCGATGTGTGAGTCTCACAAAGGCGTTTCACATTTTATTATGTTATTGTCTTGTAATTTGTATTGTATACCAAACCAGCACAAAAGTGAAATTGAAACGAAGAAAATATTTATGTGGACAAATTGTTGTAAGGTCGAAAGTGAGCAATAATTTTTTTTCTAATTTTCTTTCCAGCCTTAAACCTCAAATACTTGCAATGATTTTAGTATTAAGGCATTAAATAAATATAAACTTTATAAATAATATTAATTCTTTTATACATTTAATTTTTAAAATAACTTTAGATTTCAACCAAAAAATTGTTGCGAAAAGCTAAATCCCTCAAAAAACTATAATGTTATGCCTTCTATACATAAGAAATATACAACAACATAAACCAATATATTCGCCAACTATATAGAGACAGACAACAACAACAGAATGTTTCTATGTTACTGTTAACACACACTCAAACTAACAGCACTTCTTGCAACAGAAATGGAAAAGATAAAATGCGCAATTTTGTCTATTACTATTAATGCAATTTCACTGCACAACTCAAGAATTTTTAATTTTTACTTTTTATGACTAATTTGCGCAATTCGTAATCCTGTTTATTTGATTCATCAACAAACATACTAAAATTCTTCTCAAAGCTGCATGTTAAAAGCAGAAAGAGTCATGTATCACATACGAGTTAGTCTTGTGTTAAGAACAGTGAAGTTAACATCATAGTATTCCAGCAGTGAATAATTTAACATTGTGTTTAACAGGTGTTAATAACAGTGTTGTGTAAATAAAGCATTCTAATTAAATAAAAATTGTATACTTTGGACTTTTATTTAATTGCAATTTCGAACCAAAAAAAAATAAAAAATCTACCATAACACTGCATTTGAAGGTCTCATTAGTTTTGCAAAAAAAAAAAACAAATTATTCCAACAAATTATTATTGTTCTATTATTCCCATGCTTACATAAATATGTATGTTTGTACAAAAATGCTTTTCTTTACAATAAAATCAATCCAAATTATGCCAACGACAAGTTAACAAACAAATAAAATAATGAAAAAAAAGAATAGATGTGCAATAAAAATTTTGCAAACAAAATAATGGCATCGCCTGAGCAGAAAACATAACAATGAATCGCAAAGGCATAAAAACAATATTTAAACAAACTGTATAACACTTCCAATTAATTCTGCTCTATTAAATTTATATTTTTTTTCTGTACAAATTTTTATGATGTTGTTGCTTGTTCAGATGATGTTTGTTACATGATATTTTATCACTTAGAAAAATAACATTGAAGCCAGAAATATTTTTTTCTTTATTTTTTGATTGGTAACCATTGTTCCATGATAATGAAAACAATGGAAAGTTGAATGTGAGCAGCATGACAATGCTTTGATTTAGACGTGGCAAAATTAATCTATGAACTTTGGCCATGTGATATTAAAGATAAGTTTTTGATGAGTTTGGTATTTATAGAAATAAAATTTGACCGGAAAAATTAATTTAGGTTAATGTTTAAGCTAAAGTGGCCCAATTTTGAAAAAAAAAAATTATTAAAAAAAAATTTTCAGTTGATGGACAAGCACGTCCAGATGTATTTTTTGCTATTTAGGTAAGTCGTCAATAAACTTCAACCTTAATTAAAAAAGGCTTTCAAAATCTGAGAGATCTAGGGAAAATTTATGCGACTACAATTGATTTATCGATTTGTGTACACAGCCTATCCTTTTCAATTGTCAATCTCATCCACTGTTCATAAAGGAGTTAGTGTTTCTTGTTTTCATTAACGAGGTTCAGGTGACCGATCTTAGGTGGTACAATCTTCAGAAGTGCAAAGATGAAATTCTGTCACAAACCCCAATTCCGCAAAGGAGGAGGGATAGAGTGTCAGTGAACCCTGAATGGCCTAAGAGCGTCTCAGGAACTAGGAGGAATGCGAACACTGAATTCACTGAAACTTTGGCTCTAAAATTACAGCACTTTTGGATGCTCCGATAGCTGCCCTATCACCAAACTTGGGAATGAAGGTTGGCAACCAACGTTACCTGATATAAAATTGCTACCGAATTGCTAACAATTAATGATAGGCGCCCCATGCTCCATTGGGAGTTAAAGGAACAGAAATATTAGAAAATCTCAAGTTCCCCCAAAAAATTCTAAAATATTAGACAGAAATTTTATATTTTGCTATTACCTTTTAAATGTAAAATATGTTTATTTTGTTGCTTGATTTTTCAGTATAATTTTCTTCTTCAGTATATTTGTGTTGCTCTTAAAGAAACTACAGGCAGCCATTATTATTAAAATAATTCATTTTATTTATATTTTGCTCATTTGCACATTTTGGTTGTGTTAAATGTTTTTTTTACTTTCTAAGTTACAAAAAAAAAAAAAAAAAATAAAAAATCAAGTCATTAATAATCGTTAGTTTATAATTTATGGTATGTTTACTACACTTTTATGTGTATATAAGTGCTGCAACAAATATTCCTATAGAATTCCTGAATTTACGTTTCCTTATTCTCTAAATTTCGCCGAATATATTTCTCAAACATTTTCGTCCTAAAAGATATCAAAAAGTGTGAAAAAACCTTAAATATACATATATACTCGTAGAATGGAGAAAGATGTTTATGATTGATGGGAGCGCTTAAACGACAAAATTAAAAAAACAAGGTCGCTTATCTGGTTTTTCATCAAGACAAATGCACTGGTTTACACCAGAGTATGACAAAAAAAGATATATACACTTAAGTAAATACTCTTAATTTTAGTAGCTGAATATAATCATATTTGAAGCACAAACAATATATGCGCTCTCATATTTTCTTTCAAATACCTATGACTATAGCCGATTCCAACACATGCTATTTATTCATTTTATTTATCTATTTATCTTTTTTTGGTTATGTCAAAAACTGAAATCCTGTACAACTATAAATAGAAAGGCACATGTGTATTGTGCATATTGATTATCTATTTATACTTGTAGTCAGCGTATGGATATTTAGTCGACTAAAATAAATATACTCATGATAATCAGACTATTTATTCATCATACACCACTATTAATTCATGCATTTGTGTGTAAGAAATGGAATGGAAAATGTGCTTTGGCTGTTTGAAAACATTAATCAGATAATTAGGATGTAAAATTAAGATTAAACATGAGCTTTGAACAACTGATATTATTGCTGAATGTTTTTTAGTACAGTCAATAATTGAAGGTTAGCCGCGAATAACGTTTTAATAATTTTTCAGGAGAGCCAAAAAATGTATTTTAAAGCAAGATGATTTGTTTCGTTTAATTTTCTGTTTAGCTTATCGAAAATAATAATAGTCAGCATTAACTTTTCTTTTTATATCTCTGTTACATTTATCAATTATTTTCGACAATTTCGTTTGGATGATTTTGTTTCTTACTTAAAAAGTTCTTCCAATGACTGACTGTTTGTAAGTGTATTTTGACGGCGATAGTATGCATAATTTTGGATGGATTGATGCTTGAACAACGCAAGAGAGTATTATTAACGGTAATCTGTGAAAAAACTGGTTTTGTAAAAATTGTCTTTTACAACGTTATTCGTCGCAACGCTTCAATTATTAAATCGAATTAAATTTTCTGACAGCACTGATGCTTGAAGTGTGTTCAAATAAAATACTTCTGCAGATACTCATGTATACCCATATAAATACTCAGAGTATTTAATGCATATGATTGTAGTTGGCACACTGTATATAATTGATTTATAGTCGTTTGTGAATGCGTTATTGAAAGAATGTGTATAAATATAGTCGATTGTTTTTTATAGTTATACGTATTAAATTTATATTTGACACGTATGTTTGCGTATTAGTATAATTTTCGGAATTTTTATTTGTTTGATAGCCAAGTACTCAAGAGTACTGCTTCTGTCATTCTCTGGTTCACACATCTACTATTTCGATGGCCAAAATCAATGAATACCCACTTTATTTGTTCCCTCGAAATATTTTTTTCAAGCTTGAAAAACTGGCTCTGTGGTAAAAGATTTGGCAAACATGAAGAGGTGAGAGGTGGAGTCTGCAGGTGATGGCTATTTTAAGAAAATAGACAAATCTTACCATTAAGTCCATATTTACACTATGCAAGTCTTATTGCTAAGCTGATTTGTTTGTTAGGAAAGAGAGACGAGGGGAAAAGAAACTTTACTGTTCTCCTCGTCTCTCTCTCCATCAAACTAATCAGCTTAGCAATAAGACTTGCATAGTGTAAATATGGACTAAGAGGTTATCGAAACTGTTGAATAATGTTGGCAAAAGTGTATCGAACTAAAATAATAATAAATAATGTTGAGATCGACTGGTTTTGGAACCGCCCTCATATTTCTGAAAGTTAGAAATTCCTTCACTTGCATTTTACTTTAGCTGGCAAAGTGATCGATTTTAATTTTTATTTATAATTTTTGTTATCTTCAATGAACTCTTTGCTAATGCTTTTCAGTTCATCAAAATAGTACTTTTGTATCAGCTTATTATTCTTAGGAAATCGAAGAAGAAGAAATAGAAAAAAAAATGAGAAAACATTGAAATCATGATGCATTTTTAACGTATCAACAACATCTCTAAAGAAAAAGAAAACACCTTTTCACTTCAACGCGTTGATGTTACAAACATGAAACAGCACTTAAGGTACACATCGAAATTGAAAAAAGAAAAGATCTGAATTCCTTTGCTTTTGTTTGCTTTTTTAATAAAAGATAAACGAAGAAATAAAAACTTTCTATCAGAGTAGTGTTGGTGTGAATTCAAAAGTATAATAAACTCTCTCTTTGTAGGTTGGATGGATGGTTGTACCTTCAGGTCTGCATAAGTATGCGTTTGTTTAATATAAATATTTATAAATTGTTGTTGGAAAATTATGTACTGTCAGTGTTGGGGTTATTAACTATTTAATGGGACCTCATTTATTAAAAAAAAAAAAAATTTATAATGAAATATAATTCTTCATTTTCAGTTTTTATCTTTATGCTTTATTTCAGCCCATAATAATTTTCATCATGATTTATAATCAAATTAAGTGAATGTAAAAGCAAACTTGGATATATTTTATTTAAGTAAAAAGAAATAAACTTTAATGTATCAGCAGAAATAAATGGGGTTTTTAAAATCATTTTCAAATCAATCAATTCGCTAATGAAGATTTACAATCTATAATGGCAGGTTATTGCATTTGTTAAAGTAAACAATTTTCTAAAGCATTTCCGTTAAGGGTTGGATATGTTTTATCAGAGGAAATGGCATACCAAAACAACTTTGCAGAGTGACCCTTAAGAAATTGTTTTGTTTTGTTCTTTGCTTAAGATTTCAAAATCTACATCATTCTCTTAAAAAAAATTCAAATTGTATGAATTTTATTATTATTTTCATCTTGCTTAATTTATATAAATTCTTTAGAGTTTAGCTATAAATTAAGATTTAAACCAAGTGTTGTGTAAAGTTTTCACGATTAAAAACCATTTATTAAGAATTCCAGGCGGAAATCCTCTGTAATTAAGAATATTTTAAAATTTAACGCGTGCGGACTTTTTCTTTTTCTATTCCATTTTTTTCTTTTCTTAAAAAAGCAAATTTATAGCAGCAACATTGAGATTTAAGCAAAGGGAATTCCTGAAATTAATTTTATTGTCATTTAAACGCAGGCATCAAGAGGGCAGAAATACAGTCTCTTTCTTTGGCGAAAGGAATTTTTTTTTTAAATCTTGTTTGTGTCCTTCGTCTAAAAAAGAATGGCTGAAAAACTTAATGAAGTCAATATATAATATAAATAATATGAAACCAGAAAATATTGGGGATGTCATTGCCTAAAAGTTTATTTGTTGGTTTTTAAAAACGCACAACAGGGGAGCCATTACTTTGCTTCATTAAACTACAATTCTGTTGCTTCCATGAAAGAAATGAACTCTGAAATATGACAACTAGTCAAAATACACATACACACACACAGAGACTCAAGTATACAGTTATGTAAAAAAGTGTTCACACAGAAAAATTTCAACTTAAAATCTGTGTAAACAAGGTAAATTTAACAATTTTCGGCAATGATTTTGCTTCATATTAATTCGACATAATTTAGAGTAATCTTCAATGAAATTTTTTTCATTTTAAAGTAACTTTATTTCATGTTGATTTAACATTTCAGTACTGTTAAATTAAAAAGCAAAAATTATGTTGAATGAAAATTACTGCAAATTGAATCAAAGTGAATTTAATACTGCAACAAGCAAGAAGAACCATGTTGAATCAAAATTATTTAAAGTTGAAACAACATGAATTTAATTAGGTATAGTTATTTTATTTTGTTTATAGTTATTTTATATTGTCACAAGCGTCAGGAAAATTGTGTGCCTACGGCTAAGATTTGAACTCGAACTCATCGCATGGTAGCCAAGGCAATTAAAGCTGCTGCCACAATGACCTGAAATATTTTTAAGACAATCTCCAAAAGCTCTTTTTTTGACAAGAGCCTTTTTTATAAATATTATTTATTTCATTCAGTTATTAAGCCTTCGACTTTAATTAGAAATATTTTGAATAGATTTTAAATTTAAATTATTGAAATACATACTCGTATACCTTTCACAATTATTATATGGAGTATGGAGTAACATAAAGATTGTCTTCTTCTTAGTATTCCTTATTTGGACTTTCAAAAGCTAAGCTACGGCAAACTACGTTTTTCAATAAATATGTTTGCGTTCTTTTGGCACATAAGAAGAAGAAGAACAAAAATAGGAAACGGAAAGGAAAACACTTAAATGGGCCAAGTGGTCACTTATCTCGTGTTTTCATCAGCATCATCAACACAAATTTCTTTGAGCTTCAATAGTTGTCCACTTTCCCATCTTTTGATTTACAAAATCCACTGTGTGCCATGATTGTAATGTGAGTGCGAGTACATTCATTTATCGTCAAGTTTCATTGACAATAAAATGTAATTTGTATTATTTGTTGTAAACATCACTCCACTTATGTTTTCTTTTTCTCTGTTATTTTATTACTCAGCTTTTATTTTTATTAATTTTTTATTGCCATTTTATTTGAGCAGTTGCTCGTTGCCTTCATCGGTCGCTGGTAGTAACAACACCAGACTGCCATTAACGATACCACTATCGCTTTTAGTGTGGCTGTGATTATTTTTATTTTCAATTTTTTTTTTCTATGAAAGCATAAAAAATAAATGTTTTATTTTTATTTTTATAGTGCTCGCCATAATTATAGCTCTAGTGGGATGTAAAAGATCATTAGAAAGCAGCAGTGCCAGAGGTTGGTAAAGCTTTAAAGTTGCAAGAGGAAAAGCTGAAAGTAAAGAAAAAGGAATTTATTAAAAGTTTCTAAGCAAACTGGTCTGCATGCCATAACCGCTTAAAAAAGATTAAGCGACATACATAATTTTCGAACTTAATTTTTTGACAAAAATCTATTATTTAGCGATTGTAAACAATCGATTAACACCAAATAATGATCTTCGAAAATAATTTCGCTGAAGCTTTTTTTTGCGGTCATGGCAAATTGCAAGTTCTGTATTTGATACATATAAAATCTAATAATATTTTTCTGTTCTAAAGCTGTGATATCGTACTCACTTGAGCAACTTAGCTTAAATTTAAAAAAAGGCTCTTTAGCTACTAGATATGTGATTAAAATTAAAACTATAAAACTGGTCACACAACGTGCAAAGTTATGCGATCAAATAAAACCATCAATCAAATAGATGTGTACGAGCAGTCGTGTGATTTATGAGAATTTAAACATTTTGATATTTTTATTTGACGGCTGACTATTTGATCGTCGCCATAATTTGCTTTTATTAGATCTTCTTCAGAGCCCATTAAACCGTGATCACGGTTGCTGTGTAAAAGAACGACAATTTGTAACTCATAAAAACAGGTGCTGCGACAGTGGAGTTCCTCCCAAAAGATAATTTCACAGAGAAAACTCGCATCAGTGTTGAAACGGATCTGAAAAAGACACAATATACTTTAATACAGTCCAGGTTTCACGCTTAAAACCTTAACAACGTTGCCGTACTAAGCTTCTATTGTTCAAATACTTGGCACCGTAATACCTAACACTCTACTTCAACAGAACCAAAGCGAAAATGTTTTTGTTTCGATAGAAAAAATAGTTCCCAGAAATGTCTCGAAGTAAAGGTTAATATTTTCTAGGAAATGTAATAAAGTTTCCGGAAACACTGGTTTATCGAATGATAAATAAAATACTCAAAAAATTAGTATCTATATATATATGGGCGTGGCCGATTTTGAGAAACTCTTTTTTTTTTAATCTAGAAAGTTTGTATACCAAATTTAAAAATTTCTACTTGGATAGGAAACATTTTATGGAAAAAAAAATTGATTTGGATTGCTCAGGTGTTTGGCGCCGTAACGCTATAAAAAACAATATATGCAGCTTATTAATATTTAAGGCAAATATAAATGAATTAATTTAATTTATATGTTTGATATTTACTTGCTCTGAGAAGTACTAATACTACTGCACTAGGGTCCAAGTTCACAGTCTATAGTTAACTAACACCCGTGGTTTAACTAACGATTTAGTTAACTAAAGACTGTGAATTTGAACCTTATAGTCACTACGTAAATTTTACGATTCGTTAGTATTTGGCGTGTGCTTCTTTGTAATGATAGAAAAGAGGAGGAAACAACCGATAATTTCCTCTGTCACTCTTCCGAATTCAAAGATTTGAGTCTCCTGGTTGGCACTGAAGTATAATCTCTGACGGCTGCCAATCTTGATATTACATATAAGACTTCTGAGTGATTTACGTGAATATCATATCTTATTTTGCGGTAGAAAATTTACTTAAAAAAAATCATTTTGCCTCTTTTAAGTTATTTAAATAAAGTGAATAAAAAGAATTTTAACCATAATTTTATTAAGCACCATCTAGCAACCACTTGTCGTTGCCACCAGTTAAATAAGTTAAATGAGGAAAATCGAGAGTAAGAAGTGGCGGCAACTTAAGCTGTATACTTGCATTTCAAAGCAACGAAACATAAAGGAAAACATTTTTATGACACCTCAAAGCGACCAGTTTATTATGCTGATTATTTTGTTATTGTTGAGTGTGATATTTAAGTAGAGTTTTCTTTTTCTTAAAGTTTGTTGCTGTTGTTGTTGTTATTGTTGGCTTAAAACTGCCATCAACAACAACACGCTGGTTCTCATTCTTGTGGTCTCTTATGCCTTTTAGTTAATAAATGAAAACAGAAAACAAAAAAGTTTCTTTTTGTTGGTTTTTTTTCTCTTCCAGCCTCCTAAGCATTATGGGACTTAATAAAAATTGTAATTCAAGCGGAAAATCACCATTCCACTTGACAAATAGACTCTGTTGTATTTTGCTGGTGCTGTTTGTCGTCACACTTTAACGAATACAATTACAGGCACTTAGTTTTGCCCAAGCAATAACAAGTTATAAAGCAAATGACAGCCGGATAAATTGACAAACTGCCACGCACTAAATGTCGGCTGTCTTATGGCTTTAATTTAAGAAAAAAAAAATTCTTTACACAATTAAAATTAAAAGTTAAGTCCTCTTAAGGAGAAAAAAATTTATATATTTACATATAAATTTATGCAAAATGAAAGTAAAAATAAAATATTTCATGATGTATTCCTCAGTTTATTATTAATTTCATTATGTTGCAATCCAAATGGTCTGTGGTTACAGCAGAAAGAAATAAAAAGGGAAAAAACTTTGAACTGCTTTTTAATTTCCCAAAGGCGCAATTTTCTAATGTACAAAGTAATCACTACGCAGTTGATGTTATTGTTTCTTTATTATTGCGTCCTATTGGACTTGCAACAGCAGGAATAAATTTTTAATTGCATTCTTACTTTCAATTTACAATGCAGAGTGTGGCTTATCTAAAAAAAAAGAAAAAAAAAAAGAAAATTAGAAAAACTTTTATTTTCTCAAAATCGATTTAGACTTAGACAGACATTAAGTTTGAAAATTTAAGGCTTGAATGTCTTGGAAAGTCTGGAAAGCAATTTATTATAAATATTTTATGATAAATGGGAATAGATTTGTAATACTTTTTGATCTTTTGGATTTTGATTTGAAACAATTCAATTTTACCTCAATAATTAGAATTGACAACAAAATTAATTAAAAAAATAGAAAATTTTTCGCGTTTGATTTAAAGAGCGGTTACAGAGTCCATCCCTCTTCCTTTCGCAAATTTTTTAGTTAAAAAAATGTATTCAACACTTTTATCTAGAATTTTATGAGGAATATGTATATTTGAGTAATTTTTGCCCTCCTCCAGCTCTTCTTTTTCTGTTTTTTTTTCTTGGAAAGGTGCTTAAAAGTACCCTTAAATTAAAATATGTTTGGTCAAAATGCTGTACTGCTATGAAATTCTTTTATAATCCTTGAAATCCAAGTTTGTTGCACTTTTTAGCACAAATTGTGAAAAATTCACTAAATTAGCAATTGGACGTATTTTAAATTTTTAACATGAAGAGATCTTAACTTCTAAATTTATTAATATAAAAACTTCTTTTATTTTAGTTCCATTTAATTTACAGACAGTTTATTAATTTATTTGACCATCTTTTGCTTTATGTCTTTCCAATAAAAAAAAAAGAATATGAGAATCGATTGACCTTGCAGGCCATCCTTATAACTTCCCGCTAATCTAGGTTTCAGTCAAATTTGAGGCATTCGATACACATTTTAAGTCTACAAAAATCAGTGATTATTTTAAAAATTTATTAGAAAAAGTTTTTTTCTTTGAAATTTTTGTCAACAATATCTCCCGAAAGAATCTCTCAATTTTAATCAAATTGGCAGCAATCCGTGTACTTTTGAGGATAAGAGCTGATTAGATTTTCAACTTGATCGGTCTGGTAGTTAAGAATTTGTTTAAGAAAAACACTTTTGTAAAAAAGGTACAGCAAAACTGTAGAAGTAAAGATTATATACTAGTAGTGCTAGCCTCTGTTATGTTTCTCCAAAATTTTCTCATGTGTAACAATTTCCATGTCTTTGAAGTATTTAGCATTGCAGCAGAACCTCTTTCCTTCATTGTTCTTTCCAATTTTGGAAACACTTCGATAAAAAGGGAGCCTAAAGCATTATTATGCTATTATGCCTACTGAAAAATTCAGGCGTACAATAATGTTTCAGCATAAAAAAAAGAAAATCGTTTATCGAAGTTACTTCGCAAAAACTTTGAAAAGGGTCAGTCACCATTTTTAGCAATGTAGTTGGAGTAAAAACTAAGCTTCATTAAGTATTTAAGAATATAAACGAATATATAATAAGAAATATAGCAAACCGCAACAAAATTTAAAATCGAAATAAATAACATGAAACACACTTGCTATCCAAGAACTAACGCGTGTGGCTCCAGCCATTAAAACAAAAAAGAAAAAAAAGAAAAAAAAATTAAATAACACTGTAGTTTAAAGAAAGCAAACCATGCACAAGTGTGGCCTATAGGAAAACACCAATGGGCCAGTTGAACCCATGCAAACACCGAACTCACACACACACACACACACACACACAAAAGAGCACATATGCGCTAGTACATTAGCAAGGATTATATCCAAAGGGAAAAGACAAAGGAGCAAGAGTAAATAGAAGATTTTTTTTGTTCCATCATTAAGCTCTGCTTGAGTGAGTGTAGATTGTTGTAGTCAGTTACACACAATTGCACTCATAATGTATTGGCAAATAAACACTTAATGCTGCTGCTGTTGCTGTTGCTGCCTCTGTTGTTTCTATTGTTACTGTTAGCATTTTTTGTTTGTTTTTAATTCCTGTACAATACTCGTATGTCTACTTTTTTTTCTACTGTGGCAGAATGTTTGTAAATGTTTTTCTCTCCTCTGTTCCTTGCCGCTCTCTGCTCACACACATAATTTTCACTAACTTAAACCTAAAACACTCACGCACAGTCTTTCACACACATACATACACATACATATGTATGAATGGAAGTATATGAGTATGAAAAGGCAACTGTGCACATCCGTTAAATATTTTTGCACGTAACCCAAAGGGCATTTCCTGTTTATAGCCAGGAATCAACAACGAAAATAAATGCATACCGTTACACACATTTATCAAGTTATGTAAGTGTAAATGTGCCTGTGTCTAAGAAGATGAGGGAAAATTACATTTATATAATAATATGGGTATTTACACGAGTTATGATACCTTGATGGATAAAATGAAAAACTTTCTTATAAAATTAATTACATCAGAGGCTGTTCGAGGAATTGAATCTACAAAGGCGTAGAAATGCCATGCTGTTGCGCCCCCCCCACAAACCGAGCAATTATCAAAAATTGTATGTAATTATTTATTTTAATATTACTCATGAAAATCACCAGCCATAATGCCACGCAAAAAAATTTCTAGCTACGCCAATGAGGACCTAAATTTCATGGGGCAAAAAAAATTCAAGCCATACCTGGATTCTCAAGGAAAGGAAGCTCTATTGTCGTATATTATATTCATTATCACCCCTATCGCCAATACAATGTCAAATTTTTGTTAGCATGAGATTTTCATTCCCATTGCCTTTGAAACAAAAAATTTTTGTATATCTTACTATCAAACATAAATTTGTCTGATTTTCAATTAATTTTTAAGCTTTACAAATATTCTTCTCGTTTTTTACATTCACTACGAATTGACAGCGAGAACAAACGTTCCCATGAAGTTCCCGATAGCAAATTTCCCTTCATGGGAACGTTTCTTCCCGCTGTCAATTCGTAGTGAATGTAAAAAAACGAGAAGAAGATTTGTAAAGCTTAAAAATTAATTGAAAATCAGACAAATTTATGTTTGATTGAAAGATATACAAACATTTTTTGTTTCAAATGCAATGTTTTTAAGTGTAAAGTAGTGTTTTTAAATATTTTAGGTGCCGTGGAAAAAATTCTCAAGCATCCCATCGCCATAAAATTTACTGCATGTGAACCAAAGATGTTCATATTCAATGCTAAAAGATATTGTACGTGGACATTATTTACTGATATTGTCCTAAAGATAATTATTTATAACTTTTAATATTTAATTGGAAGTTTAAACATGAAATTACGCGATGTATTGATTCATTTCGCCTGCAAAAATAAAGTGAGCAAAACCAAGGGAAAGGTGAAAAAATCCATGTGACAAATATTATTTACGATAAGGGGTATCAAAAAAGGGAACAGATTTCACGATTGCAATTTGGGGGAAAGGAAAAATATTTTGAGGCAAAAGCTGTTCACGATAGCTATTGTTTTGATATTTTTTTCCTGTTTGATAAAACAGGTTATTTCGAAAAAGTGAGCGCGGAATGATAATGATTTTTCTCCATGGTAAACAAATTTTCATTGCACACGAGCTAACAGCTGTCTCTCTCCCTCTCTCTCTGATAATAAATACACATCCAAATTTTATTACTAATCGATTTAGCACACTCGAAAAAATTATCGAAAATTTGTTGCTGGTGAGACCCCATATAATTTAATGCACATAAATGTATTCTATTTTTCACTTTTTTATTTGTTGTTATTAAGTTTATATGGATGCTTCAAATTGGTTTGTAGTTTTAAGGGTTCATTGCCATTATGAGTAGGAAAATGTGTGTTGTGTGCTGCTGCATAAATTTTCTCATGCGGTTAGCATCGCATATTGCAGCAGCAGGAGAGAATATACAAAAGCAGTAAAAAAGAAGCTTTGCAACAAGACATAAATTGCACCGAGTGCTTGGATGTAGTACACGTATTCTTTATTGTTTTTTTTTAATGAGTTTTAGCACTAAGCATAGGTGTGCTGAAACTGGATGCGTACGCTTACTCAAGAGCTTTTGCAGTTCTTTGACTTAGTCGTGCATTAGGCTGGACTAGACTGTTAATACCACCAAAACGAAATCTTCACTAAAACTGCGACTTAGAGAACGATAATTTTGAACTAGTGCACTTTTATAGTTATAATTCTTGTACCATTTAGATATGCTCTTAGCCAAGCAACCTGCCAGAGTGATGTGGCATTAATTGCTGATTAATAAATATAATTACATAATCTTACAAACTGACCGCCAAAGATCGTTAGCTACGTCGTTCTTTTCTTGTTCAATAGTGACATAACTCAAAAAATTAGTTTTTTGAATTAATAATGCAGATTAATTATGTATCTCGTATTTTATCTTGCGTAAAAATTACGTATAAATAACTTGTACTATTACCTCGTGAGAGAAGAATATTTGTTCATGCCTTCATTTAGTTGTATGTAAATTGAAAACTTTAAAGGTGTTTTCTCCAAAACTGTTTTTTTGAGTTATGACACTATTGAACTGAATGTGCGATATGTATGTACATATATGTAGGTGTATATTATAATAATTTGCATGCTTCTACTCAAATCATTTATTGATTTGATTTGATTCGAAGTTCACGCTTACGAGTACTAGGCATCACAAAATTATCCAGCGGGAAAACTCAGAAGACCTGCTTGGTGCAGGCCTTATTAAGGGCCTGTTTTGGAATTTTTTTGATTCATGTTTTCAAGAGATTATCTTTCTTTTTCAACTTTACTATAATATTATCCAAATGTCAAGCGAAATAAAAAGAAAAAATGAACATAAATTAAAATGGAATTTGAAGTTTTATGTTTGCAATAATTGCCACCAAAAATTGCTTGATAATTATTGGGTCATATATTACAAGCACTGAAAATGGAAATAAAACAATTTTGTCATTCCCTGCAATATACGTTAACATATTTATTGCTGGGCTAAACTGGGTATTAGACAATAAAACATAATCAGACATATTATTTTTTAAAATTTTTAATATGATTATTAAGTTAAGTTCTCCTTCAATAATGAAGTTTAAAGGAATTTGCCAAGGACTCCGAATAATTTATAATATTTTTTTTCGTTTCACTGAGAATGAAGATTTCCAAAAGGTAACTTGTACTTTCTTGTATATTTTCATTGCATTTGCTGTATTGTAATGTATTGTATGTTATTGTTGTATAGATAAAATAAGTCTATATGTCTACACAATGTGTACTGTTACCATCATAATATATGTGTGTAAATGGGCAAATATTGGCTTAAACTTTTTTGAAAATTCTTTTAAATGATCTGTTACTTTTACAAAACAATAACAACAAATCAACTGCAATTAACATGTAAGAAGAAAGAGCACATGATTGCAAAAGTTTTCATAGCTAATCATCAAACATACGAGTAGAAATGCTGACCTGGACCCTACAGGTTCAGTGAATGATTGAGCTCAGTTTGTACGTTTTTTTAAAGCTTTTTAGATTGTCCTCTTGTATTTCAGTAATTTAAGTTATTATTTGCACATATTTGTAACTCCATAGACTAAAACTTAGGCTTGCACATGAAAGCAAAAACTAAATGCATTGAAAATTTTACTATTTTTGCACTATACATACAGTTGACACTCGATAATATGTTAATTGTAGTCAAAAAATTTTTGCAAGTCGATTGAAAACAAACAAGATGAAAATAATAAAAACTAAAAATAAAAATGTATAGTTATAGAAATAAAAAGAATATCAGCAAAAATGCTGAGATTTTATAATTTGAAAGAGACTTGACTGTTTTTGCATCGACCGATATGAAATTTATTTATTGAAAAGCCATTTTTTCTACACAAATAACAAAACTATATTAAATTGTTATTCAATACAACTTATGGCATGCACAGGCATTTATTCGTGCCATTCGCACCATCGTTAAGTACTCGCTGCTTTTGAAAGTGTTCACTTACATTTGTTAAAGACATGCAATGGGTGCATCAGTTTTCATTACACTCCGTTTTCTGAATAATGTGATGCATTGCTTTAATGAGTTGATTAATTTTTTCAGCCTGAGGCACTAATTTGGAGTTTGTATTCCATAAAAAAAAAACAAATAATCCGTTCTCTGATATATCGTGCCATAACTAAAATCGATTATTTGCGATCGTAAATAGTTAATTTTCGTAAAAAAACGAATTCCAAAAAATGTGTCGCTTACGCTTTTTTATGGGTTACGGTTCGATATATTAAATAATTTGTAAGGGTTGTAAAATTAAGTAGTAGAAAATCATACCTTTTCGAATGGCACTTATTATGTATAGTATTTATTTCTATGGAGGAAACGACGCTGCAAAACTTCTTTCAAATACTAGTGGGGTTCGCTAGCACCAGTATAAATAAGTCACGCAGGCAAAGTTAGAAGATAAAACTCTTAAAACTTTACAAGTACCTGTAAAGAAAGTCATTGGTTAAATATAATTAAAATCCAAATCAAGCCCTCGTATATTTAATTTTCCCCTCTCTCTGTTATTGAGGGGTTTAGCTGGATCCTATGCGTATTTCACTGTTGCTAATGCAGATCAAAAATGTCTTAGAACAACTAGAGTTATTATGTTAAACTTTCATTTAAACAAATGAGAAGCTCAAAAAAAGTTGAAACAAGAGCTCAATAATCAACATGTTTTTTTATTTTCTTACTTTCCCATTGCTACATTGGCTGACTTTTTTCCAGCTTCAAATTGTATGTAGTTGTAAGAGTATGTAAAGAAAATAAAAGTAAATAACAACAACAGCTGTTCAAGAAAAGAGTGTTGCCACACAAGCATTTTTTGACCGGGTGCTGTCAAGTTAATAATTAGTGTTTTATGGGAATTGTTATAATTTAAGTTTAGCATTTGCTAACGCACTAATAATCCTAAAGTATTATTTTACTTATTCAGTGAAATATTTTGTTTTATCAAAAATACATTGAAGCTCTCTATTATTTTAAAATCTTACTTCTCTAAGTTCAAGTTATCGAGGTTAGACTGTTTACACTTACAAACATTAGCAAATTTAATGTTTTAAGGTTACAGAAAAGCAAATGTGAATAATTTTCAAAAGTTTTGTTTTCATTGCCTGGCAAATTTTCAAGTAAATGCTATTTTTCTTAAAAATTTTGTTCATAAAAATAAAAACCGTACGTGTTGAAAGACCACACACAAAACAGAAGTTCTATTTTTATAGTAGAAAGAGATCTCTGTACTTGAAAAAAAGATTGTAAGCATTTTATGGTCTTAAATAAGGTGCCTTGATTCATTTGTGTTGTGCTTTGCCGGCTGGCTATTGCAACATTTTTGGCCATAAGTTGAACTTTAAGAGGATTTATTTCATATGGCTTGTTGAGGTATGATATTTAGTTAAGTGAAGTATATAACCAATTTTGAATGGAAATGTTTATGGCAACAATAACGACTGATTTAAAAATCAAGAGACGCTTCGATTAGATCAATTTGTTTAAGTGTTCAATTCGTAGACAATTAGTAGTTTTTATATTTGTTCGTAAGGGGAAATAAATTACTTGATAGAGCAATTGATGAAAGTAAAGGCTGAATTTATGTTTATTTTAGTGATTTTTTAAAGTAAAATTTTCTAAAGAAAATTGCGTACATTTTCAAACTTCAAATTAACATTAAGAAATTTTTCATGATTTTTTTTTTATACGAAGAGAGTGACAAAGAAAAAAAATAATCTCTGAAGCTTTTCTGTAGCGAACTTTTTTGATCAGATTTTCCTCCCCATGCCTACAAGTGATAAATAAAAATATTTGTCGTGTAGTTAATTTTATGAAAAATTTTAAAATGTAAGTTTTGTCTAATTCTGAATATGTGCATGTATTCTGAAAATAACCTTAAAAAAATTTAAAAAAGCTTTTTGAAAGCTATATTCTGTAAAGCTTCTTTTACAGCAAGTTTTCTGTTAGAGTTACTTTTTAATGAAATTTTATTATGTGCCATCTTTTTTCCGTTAAATTAAAGCAAAAAAACTTAGCAGCATAAATTCTTTTTTTTTTTAAAGATATGCTTAAATTTTTTTTCGCTTACCTGCTTTTATACTTGTTAGTATAACGCTTTGATTCTATTTATAAAGATGTCCACATTGATGACATTTTTGGGCATCTCCTTACTCTTGTCAGTGCCTTGAAACGTAAAACATGTTTATGTGTTATTTTTTGCTTGAATTGATTCTAAGATTTATTGTGTTTTATATTAAGAAATCCACTTCCTTTTTCCGCTTGACAATGGAAATATAAGCCGCCCTCTCATTATTTGCTAAGTATTTGTTGTTACTTTGATTACATATCCACACAACATACCCAAATCTTGTAACGTAGTCTTAGTAAGACAAAATGGTTGATGAGACTTTAAAGAGTTTAGGTTCTGGAGAAGTTATTTTTGGCTTTAAAGTTAACTTGTGAAAGAAGTAATTTGGTAATATTATTTCTAGGGGTTTTAAGTAGGAGTTCTATTTACACTTAAAATTGTTTTTTTTTATGAGAAAATCTGTATTAATAATTTAAGTTTTTTTTTATCTAAGAACCACTTAGAAAATTTAATTTTTATAAAGTATTTTAACACACTTTATTTGGCAGACCTTTTAAAATATTTGTCAGAAAAAGTAAATTGGGAATATTTGCTGGCATTGCTAAGGAGTCTTATAATTATACCAGCAAATATATGTGGACTCTTTATGATGTCTTTTAAAAAAGTAAAGAGCACTTTTAGTTCTAGTTTCCTTTTTATATACATTTTGATTTTCAATTTACCTTAACAATTTAAGTTTGTTATTTAGCTCTTTAATTTTTATTTTCTACTATAAATGTATTTGTATACATTGAAATACAAAGATATTTGTTGTAGTTGCGATGCTAGCGCTTTATTAAATTGTAGATGGTTAAGTTTCTACCTTTTTGTTGTTTGTTGTCTCTCTAAATGCTGTTTGTATTTTTTTTTTATTGTCATTTAGTTTTCCTTCATACCCATTTGCAATATAAAAAGAAGGTAAAATAAAATGCAAGAAACGTAGTTTATCCAGCAAGATGAAAGCAAATATCTGCGACAAACTGTTTATCTCATATACATTTCTTTATATAGAAAGATGTAGTTCTTTGTGTTACTAAAAATTGTGATTTTATATCTTTTCAAAACAGTTGAAAATAGTTTGTGATTTCTATTATATTGATTTCAGCTCTTATCGTTTATACGAAGTTGGTCCCAAAATTAGCCGACCGAACAAAGAAAGCACAACAAACTTGAGCATAATACTGGAGACACATGTTTTATAAGGTTGCTATTTTTCAACAAAGTATTTTTTTTCAAACTACTGGCATTTTCTATATGTCACGTCGACTAGTTTTAGAGCACTCTCATACATCATCGAATATCCTTAATATCGAATATCGGAAGAGTTTGCCTATTTCATATCATTCCTTGTATTGCAAATTTTTTATGTGAGAAATAAGAAAAATGCAAACGTTCGTCACATGTAGAAATATTTTTTTTAAGAGTAGTTCTCTAATATTTTTGGAAAACAGCAGGCAATTAAAATATTAAATAAACGAATGGAATAGAAATTTATATATTTTCCTGTTGGAAAAATGCTTAAAAGATTAGGGATGACAAGATTTTAAAATAGAGTTTTCAAATGTTTATCTACACTGTTAGAAAAAAATAAGTATACATAACTGCATTAAAAATAAATATTAATATCATATCAATCTCTACCGCAGTAGATGGACATGGGTGCTGATAAAGTGCGTGGCTGCATAAGAAAATATCGGTATTTCCCCCAGCTAAAAAAAGTCTAGTGTAATTTTTCTTCTCTTCTTTAGAAACTCACTTTGATTAATAAAATTATTTCATTCAATAAGAATTGAAATTACTGAACTTAAGCCCGACTAACAACTTATTTCTGATTATTAATACCATATTTAAAAGTTATTATAATATAATAATATGTATAATAATATAATAATATCAATTCATATTTAAAAGTTATTTTAGTATGAAGTGTATGTCTGTGTATCTGTGAATCTGTGCATCTGTGTGTATGTACGAGTCCAGGTAGAAACCAAATGTCTGGACCGATTTTGATTTGATTCTATTTGAAAGGTGACTTGATGGAGAGTATTCTTAGTCATGTCTTAAGAAAATCGGTCCAGCCCTTTAGAAGATATCACATCTTTTCTAGATATATCAGGGGATCTTATTTTTTTTAATTTTTGTTATTTATTTTTTTCAATGAAAAACAGAAATGATAAAATATATAATAAATCAATATTTCTCTTTAAATAAAAAAAAAAAATTCTTATCAAATCAAAACTTTGATTTAATAAATTAAATTACATTAAAAAAAAACAAGTAAAACCAAATGAGTTTGCCATTCCTCAGGGAAATTTTAAAATCAAAATCATATACAAAAATATTTACTTTTTCTATTGAATATATAATATATATATATATGTATGTGTGTATAAATTTATTACTCTATAAAATTATAATTAAAAAATAAATAATTAAATAATAAAAAAAATATTAAAATAATTCGCAACAGTTTTAAACAAACTTAAAATTTTTTATAATAAGAAAAAGTGCTGGCAATGAATTAAAAATAAAAAAAGAAACAACAACAAATTCACTCCCATAAACTACAAACTTGAAGAAAAAAATTAATACCTCTGAGAAAATTTAGCATATTTGCAAAAAAATAACAATTGAAACAAAAAATGTAAAATAGCAAAAAAAAAAAAAAAAAGTTTAATGGAAAACGAGAGAAAAAATTGTTAATTCATTTGCATTTAATAATACTGGCTGGCAGTGGTTGTTAGTCGCAATGCGTAGAAACAAAAGTACAGTGAGGCAAAAAAAAAAAAAAAACTACCAATAAATTTAGCTATATATTATTTGCTTTTCTTGACTTCTTATTATATTAGTTATTAAAAATGGCAAATAATTTTCCTGAAAATGTTATCATTATTAAAGTTTTCTATGCATAAAAAAATTTGCAAAATTTTTCTTTTCTATTTTAAAATAAAAAAAAATCTATTATAATTCATTTGTTAAGCAATCGTATAGTCTTAAATTTTGTAGAATTCGCTCTTTAAAGATATTTCCTCCTTTTGAAAAGGGCGAAGAATATTAACCATTTTTTTCAGAATAGAAAACACTTTAATATTTCATGTAATGATTTGTCTGCTCTTTGACTCACTGTACTTAGAGTTTGCTACATTTTCCTGACTTCCATGTGTCCTATTTCATACTCTTGCCGTTAATATTAACGATGCAAAGATTCTTCTTATTGTTGCTACTATTGCCAAGCGCCTGTAAAAATAGCAAAACACAATAAAAACAACAACGCGGATAAAGGGAGAGAGAGAGAGAGAGAAAAAAACCAAAATAGATTTTTAAATACTTTTGAACTGGTGTGGTAAGTCATGGATGACTGTTGGTAGAAAATGTGAAAAGGAAGTTGTGCTGAAATATTTTTTTAAGCAAAGTCGCAAAGAATCTCAAATACTCTACCAATGGAAAATATTCAGATAAGTTTGTTTTTTTTTAGCTTAAACTTTTGGCAGTTTTATAACTTTTTGTTGAAAATATCTTTCAACTAATTATATATTTAAGATTTTTTTACCTTAAACACTTTTCCAATGATTTCTTTAAAATTACTACATGGCAGAGACACATTAAGGAATACTACTAAATTAGTAATTGCGCTGCATAAAATTCTTTTTTATTTTTATTTTTTGTTTAACAAAAAACTTTCCTTTACATTTTGCTTCCACATCAGCATGCATAATTTTTCCATACATTATTTTGCATATATTTTTTTTTCTTATATTTAAAAACATTTTTTATGCAAGCAAGCGAACGAGGGTCTTTGCAAAAGAAAAAGCTTTGGAATGTAACTAAGAAGAAAAAAAAGAGAAGACGAAGAGGGTAGAGGCATGCAAAGTGCAAAAAATATTTGCCTACGAGTGTGTTTCAAATAAGAACAGCAAAGTGTTTTGTTTACTTTGGAGCTTAGAGGTTAAATGATTAATGGGGTGTTAACATTGCTACCCACTAAGTGTTTCTATAAATCATACAAACAGCAACAACTCCAAAGCTTGAAGAAGCAAAAAAATAGCAAAATAAAGGAAAACCTATAAAGAGAAACAAAGTGTTCACACTCAAGAAAAGAAAGGCACACTAGTAAATGCAATAAAGTTTCAATTTAAGCTTGTTGTTTTCTCTGCTATAGCAACTGCATAAACAATTATTGCTGTTAATAGAAAAAAAGTGCTATTGTTATGGCAAAATTTTAAAAGTAATATTAAAAATAAGCATATAAACTCAAAGCCACTAACAAAAGCAAAATCATTTAAGTTGATGAAAAAATAATTTTGAAAAAATTGTAAAAGAACAAAACATTTTGAATAAAAGCATGCACAATAATTTGAAAAATTTTGTCTTTATGAGGCTTAAAATTATCTCGTTTTTGTTGAAGAAGGTGCTGGGGTTTCCAAAAATATTTGTTTTAGAGAACGGGTGACGTATGATCAATATTAATTTTAAAAGAGCAATAATCATACGCCACACAGTGGGAAGGTTTCATAAAAAATCTGAAAATTAAAAAAAAGAAGCAGCAACAAAAAATCGCCAAAATAAAAAGGCTCTTAAATGAAATATATCATCAAAAATAAAATAAATCAGTAAAATGAAAAAAATCACCAATAGTAAAAAGGATGCCAAAAAAACTAAAAAATCGCCAAAATCAAAAAAAAAAAAAATAAAACCAAACCCAAAAAAGTCACCGTAACAAAAAATATCGCTTAGACTAAAAAAATCGCCAAAACTAAAAAAACGCCTAAACGAAAAAAAACGCCATAAGTAAAAAAATCGCCCAAAACCGAAAAAAAAGTTAAAAGGGTACTTAGGATTTTTTAAAAGATAAGATATTCGATTATATACGCTCGTATAAAAGGGAGTGTCTGCACGGAACCCTTCGCGTGTGGGTCCAAATCGCACTTTACAGAAATTATTTATTTCTGTGAAAGTAAATTTTTTTTATTAATTTATATGAAAGTTTGGCTAAAAATAATATAAGCACTAACGGCGCTATGCCTACTGAAAAACTAGCACGAAGTCAGCATAAGTGGCAAAATTGGTCTTACCGAGTTTTGCCATACAATTTGACATTGAAAATCAACCCATATTTTAGTTTTAATCGATTTTAATGTAAAATTGTATGGCTAAACTCGTTAATACCAATTTTGCCACTTATGCTAACTTCGTGCTAGTTTTTCGTTAATGAGAAATTTATTTGAAAAATCAGAATACATGCTTCACTTCAAAACTATTGAAATTATTTAAACTATGCCTTACTGTCAGTTCATTATAATTTTAATTGCTTTTATTTCACAAAAACTTTAATTTATTTTCATAAGAAAAGTTATAAAATATGTATTCCATTATAAGAATCAGCTCATGAATAGCATTTGTGTCAATCTCTTTGACTCCGAAAAAAAAGAAAGAAAATCTATGAAAGAATAAAGAGAAAAAAGAAGAAAAAAAAGATATAATCATGCCTTTCAGCTAGAATACTAAAACACCATTTACTTCAGTTTTCTTTTGTCTTATGCCTCAAATTTCTTACTATCTAGCTGTCATAATGAACATGGCCACTGCCATTACTGGCAGTAATATCCATATACTTGTATGAACTTTTAATTTGTAAATGTTTGCATGCAGTGTTTCAAGTTAAAATTACTTCACTTTTGTATCTCTTCTTTTGCACGAATAAATTGCTTTTCCTAACTTTAATGATGAGGGGAAGGAATGCACTTAGTATAATATATTGTGTTTGCATGGTGTTAAGGATACAATAGTTGTGCTGTAGTCGTTTTATTTCATAGTATTCCAGAGAAGTGTATTGCCGATAAATAAAACATATTTGACTGACACACTGACTTTATGGGATTATTAACTATGAGATATAAACAAGTGGCAGAAAATAAAGAATATAAAAATATATTATATAAAAATATATTGTAATATTATAAAAACCCACAAATTGTTCTTTATATTCAATTCGTATTATTTTTGATTTCAGCATATCTCAACAGATACTTACAACATATTTTAACATCAAAGTAAAACACTTTTAAAATTTACTCCAAAAAGTATGCAACAAATATGTTTAATTTCCCTTTATAAAATGGAGGAAGTAACAACTTCCAGTTGTCAGCAGAATTTATTCTGTCATTTATGATGGTGTTTGTATGAATGTGTGTGAGTATATATATACATATATACATATATGCAAATCTGTGGCTCAACCGATCAGACCGGATCTCGTACGATATTGAAAGTTTACCGAAAATATTTTAAATATGAATTTTCGAAAACATTTTTTTTTTTAAATAAAGACTTAACTGCTTAGCAGATTGAATGCTGAATCGAATCAGCTCCTTAAATCTGAAATTAATGCCAAATGTCGATTATATATATATTACTTTTTATGAGAAGAATGGCCCTTCATACGGCTGTGGTAATCAGTTTGTTTAATATCTATTTGGGTTTATGCATCTGATCATGGAACTCCGGCTGCCAGCATGACCTCAGGTGGGTTAATTTAAAAGCCTTATTTTATTTTTTTATTGTATGCTGATTGTTACTGTCGCCCACGATTTTCAGTTGTACTGATTCGAGATGATACCCTTTCAATAGCACGTTCCTCTTCCGTTCAACATAGTTCGCTATTTCGATTTCACGTTGTATTCAGAAAATGCTGACCAATCTTGTCATGAGCTCATCTTGGCTCATCGTAAAAATATTGAGCTGTTAGCTTGTTATAGCAAATCACACATAAAGTTCTTACTAGACAGTAATTTATTTCTAAAATATAAAAAAATAAAGAAAACAAACGACCGAAAAAGATTCAATTGAAATTTGGAAACCAACTAGAAAAACAAAACAAATCGATAACTACTAGCAGTCAATGCGGACAGTGAGTGCATCGGCAAAACTAGAATTGTTATGGTAGAAAGATAAAATTTTGTATACTTGTTATTAATACCTAAACTAAAAACAATTTCAAGTTCGAGAAAAATCGGTGCAAGGACATGCCTACGTCCCATACATTCTGAATTTCAAAATGTAAATTTTAGCTACTGTTATTACCAGAATGTAGCAAAAATTGTTATACGAGTATGGCCTTGAAATTAAAGATTCTATTGCTGTTATAGACTTTATTCTATTCGCTGCAAGGACATGACTACTTCCAATATATATATTTTTGATTTGAACTGCATTTGCACAAACAATTTTTATATATTTTTATAATTATGCGTGTAAGCTCTTTTGGAACTTATGTTCTGCAAAAATTAATTTGAGCTAAATTTATGATTGAAGTGTACCAAAAATTTATATATATTTTAACAACTATGCGTCCAAGCTCTGTTGTAAAATTTTTTTCTATTCGATACAAGGACATGACTACCTCTTATACATCCTTTTTCTACAAAAATAAATTTTAGCTGAATTTATGAGTAGAACTCATTAAAAATTTGTAAATATATTTCGAGTTATGCGTCTAAGCTGTGTTGAAAGTTTTGCTCTTTTCTGTGCAAGGACATGACTACCACCCATGTATCATTTTCCTTCAAAAATAAATTTTAGCTCAGTTTATGATTATAACGCACTATAAACTTATATATGTCAGAATTATATTTCTAAGCTCTGTTGTAAGTTTGTTTTTATGCTGTGCAAAGGCATGACTGTTAAATATAATGACTTCCAACAGCTTCACCTGTTGAGAACTTTACGATTTTTTTTCTAAGCCTTCGCTTAGCAATTACAAACAAAGCCACAGTAGAAATTATTCAAACTGGTCCAGTAATTTTCAAGTTTTAAGCATCCGAATACACCACGATATATATTTATGTAGATTAAATACTATTTAAATTCAAATTTAAAAAATAACCCTCTTTGAAAAATACCACGTTCTTGAAAAATAATTTTTTTTTTTGCCAAAACTCTACACTTTTTATTGTTGGTTTCATTTATTATAGAAAATTACACATAAAAGAAAACTTGTGCTATAAAAGTAAAACAGCAGCTTTCCGCTATAAAAAATGCCAGCAAAAATAACGTGCGAAAAAGTTTATAATTACAAAATTTTAAGAACTTAATTTGCCTCAAATTGCTTTGAATTTTACGTGCAATTTCTTCTTTATCTTTCATGTGTTTGACTAAAACAGAAAAATAAAATTTTTCATTTTATTTTTCCTTTTAAGAGCCTTATATTTCTTAATATGAAAACGAAAGGTTTTGTATGCTCAAGCACTCATTTGCTGGTGTCTGTTTCTAAATCAACACTTTTTTTGTTCCACTACTATTCATGTTTGCTGGATAAACTGAGTGTTTGGGTATGTGTGCATGTGTATACGGCTAAGCATGGGCATGTGCATGTTTGCTGTGTAGGAATTGTGTCGAAGTAAAGAAATTAAAAACTTGTGACCTTTTATGCTTAAGATTTCCTTAAATATATCGTTTTATATTAAATACTTAAATAGGGAAGTGCCAGAAGAGGAAAATTTTACACTGTTATAAAATGATGGAAAATGCAATGAATCGGGGATTCTAATACAAATTGAAAAAAAAAAAAATATTTATAACGAACGATAATTTTTTTTAAATAATTATATTTTAATAAAAAGTTTGACGAAATTGGGACAAGTCGCCAAGCTGAGTATGCTTTCATTTAGTGGACTTTTCACTGCTTGCTGTATTTTGAAAACCGTAAGAGGCAAACTCTTAAAATGTTCAAAAACACTAAAACTAAAAGGTCCATAAACCACAAAAAAAATGCTGAAACGAAAAATCGCCAAAGTAAGATAAGCTCTTGAATGAAAAATAGCATCAAAATTAAAAAAACGCTCAAATACAAAAATGTAGTCAAAACTCGAAAAAAGTCGTCAAACTGAAAAAAATCGCCAAAACTAAAAAAAAACACTAGAGAGTCAAGAAACAGCGGAAAAACTAAAAAAACTGAAAAATCGCTTAAACTAAAAAAATCGCCAAAAACAAAAAAAAAAAAAAATTGGCCGAACGGAAAAACCACTAAAAGTAATACACACGCCAAATTTTTTCAAAAATTTTAAGAGAGCCGCAAGCTTGCGCATCAGTTTCAAAGTGGATGCTCATGGTTACAATGTCTCGCATCTTTGTATCTATACATATTTATATTGGTATCTATTCTGGAATACACGTCGACTTGGTGAAAGTTACATGTAAAACAACAACAAAATTGTGTAAATGAAAAAAATTTGTTTTTGTTTCTTATGCAAAATCAACCGTTTTTAAAAGAGAGAGAGAAACGCATTGAAGTTCTCACGTTTATTTTATTTTAGAAATGTATGGCAAACAAAAAGAATTTTTGAAAATTTGTTTTTTATTTAATGTAAAGTTTCACTTCTTCGACGCGTTTTCCAGAATAGCCACCATTATGTATGTATGTTTCATAAATGTAGACAAGCAAATTTTGTATTGATACGTTTTGGAAGTTTTTAAACTATTCATTCTTATGAAATTTTACTTCTTTTTCTCCTGAAATTTTTGTTATTATTTCATTGCCAGTGGTTATAAAAAAATTGTTTTAATGTAAAATTTGTATGCAAATTAATTTTCCCCGCACTCGGTCACAGGCCCTTTTACGAGAATATTTTGTTTATTGTGATACATATTAAATTTAATTGAACTAGAGTGAATTTTAGTGAGAAATAATTTCTTATTTTTTTATTTTGTCAACATCTACCAGTTTCTCTCTGTGTAGAGATCTTTCTAACAACAAATTAGAATGAACACAATAAAGTTGAAATACTGAAAATAAACCGGAAGTGCAAAACAATTTCTTTTAACATTTAACTTTTGCTTTCCATAATTTAATTTTCTTCTCGTTGTTTCTTAAGTTGTGTATTATTTTGCTCTTTTTTATTTGCTTGACATTTTGTTTCAGCTGCTTTGCATTATTGCGACATTAAATGTTAAGTACTAAATTATAAATTTTTTTCGCACTGCCCTGCTCTTTTCACAACATTTTTGTTTTTCAAACTACTTCACATCAGCCTTTCTCAGTTAGAGCAAACAAAGACTTTTTGTACTTTTCTCTGTCGTTTGGTTGT
Organism: Nowickia ferox; assembly: GCA_936439885.1. Classification (NCBI taxonomy): domain Eukaryota; kingdom Metazoa; phylum Arthropoda; class Insecta; order Diptera; family Tachinidae; genus Nowickia; species Nowickia ferox. The sequence goes on from OW387026.1 coordinate 105,646,388, forward strand.
TGGGAAAAAATGCTGAGCAGGGAACCGTAAATTAAAGAGAATACTTTGTGCGGCCACTTCAAGTTTTAAAAAGTTTCCTTTTAAAGGTTCAGGTTTTATTTTTTCTTTTTTGGTTTTCAGTTTTATTTCGCTGAGGGTGTTTTTCAAAAATGGAAAAAATTATGTAAATATTAAAATCTATAATAACTTTATAGTGGACTTTTAAAGTATACAAAAAAAAACTTCAAAAAAGTTGGTGGAAAAAATGGCGAAACATTTAAATTAAAATTAAGCAACTCATGTAAATAAAAAAAAAAGTTTTTAGAAAAACTAAATAAGGCGAGATGAACAATTTAATTTTCCGCACTATAAATGTGCTGTAACAAGAGTTTGAAAACTTTCCTTCCAACTGGTTGTTTCTTTAGAAATTTTGTGCTGTTAGAATATAATTTAATTAAAATTAGTGAATTGTTTTGGTTAAGTACTCCTAGGCAAAATGGACTTAAAAGCGTAGTTGGAAGTACAAATTTAAAGTGAATTTGATTTAAAACTTTACAGCACTTTTGAAAAGGCTTTTGTATAGTTCCTTTGTTTCCGCTATACATAAGATGCACTTATTAATGTTATTTATAAGCTACTTCCGGCCTCCACAGCAGAATTGCTGCAAAAGCTCAGCTTGAAGTGCAAATTTAAATTGAATTTGATTTATTATTATTTGACTAACTTTTTTCCAAAGGCTTTTTATTATTGATTTCTTTTCCAAGTGCAGCTCACTTGTTAAACTTGTTTATATGCTACCGGTCCGGTCTCTTTAGATTGGTAATCCTATCAAATGATTTTGATAACATAAATATGTTCGTAAGGATTATTAGAGTACTTTTTTGTTTTCTTCTTGCTGCTAGAATTGTCCAAATGTAGTCTTTGGTTTTCTGGTTATTATTTTATTATTTTGTTATTTTCAAAATTGTTTCTCTTATGGGTTTTAAATTCAATTTATGGCTTGACCACTTAAAAAAAGCAAATAAAAAGAAGATGAGAATAAATTGAAGTATTGATAAAATGGATTTAAGTCTATTGTAGCCGGATAAGAAAATTGCAATTGCATGTAATTTAATTTAACACAATTTTTTTCGAAGCATGTAGAAGTTGATTTTTCTAAGAAAAAAACAATAAAAAAATTAATAAAAATAAAATATTAAAAAACCATATTTTTATAAATTACACTGTCCAACACATAAAATAATAACAATGTTCTGCCAACAGATTCTTGTAGAGGGGACTAAAAAAAGATACACGTGTATCGGCGTTTTAAAAGTTTACATCTTAAACTCATTGTACGGCCTACTTAAAGTTGCACCCTTGTGTTGTTAAAAATGTAGAAAATCGTATGATACTTAGGTCTTTGGTTATAAAGTGTCTTCAGACCATTTATTCAGAATATTACAAGCAACATTTTGGTGGTATACATTAACCTTCTAACTTCGCTAGAAATGGGTCTTTTTGCAATATTTAAAAAAAAAGCAAAAATCACCTTCAAAATACGCAGGTACGAGTATGTTGTTAAAATATTCTGCAAAAATATTTGTCGTAAAATTCTTCTAAAGGTCTCAGAACATATTTCTTTGGTCGAAAATTCGACTTTGATAGCAGAATTAAGCAGAAAGCATTTTTGCATACGATTTTTTTTACAGAAACATATTTTTTATTCCCTTTCGTTGCTTTCTTTTACTTTAGATTGCCTTAATTTAATTTTTTTTAAACTAAGACAATATTATAAACAAATAAATAAATAAATATTCTATTTAAAAGCATATTGGAAGAAATAAAATAGATTGCGGCTATTGCTAGCAATACTTATATTATTTTCAAGTTAATAAATTTTCTTTTACTTCAATCAAGTGTTCAGTTTTATAAATTAAAAACATGTTCGTAATCGTTCAAGCAAAACAAACCACTTTTAATAAACTAAAACTAATTTTCTATGCTATTGAGAAAGTGCTTAAGCAAACATAAAAAAAGAAAACTAACATTTTAAATACGAACAATAACCCAGCAAATACTTTGCGAGGCTTTTAATCGCTTACAAAGTAATGAGTGGTACTTACTTATAATGGGTTGCTTTTTAGCAAGTTTCTTTTTGGCCACACTATGTTTGGCTACTCCGCTGGTTTTGTGTATCATGTTACTGTTAAAAATGTTCAGTTTGGTCTCTAGTTTCTATAATTTAACCATGAATTGATTTACAAATGAGCAACGCTTGCATATCATTAAATTTTATTCTCATAATTCATGTTCACTTCTTCCATTTTATGGTTAGTTTGGGCGATCTTCTGAGGCAGCCATTCGGAAACTTGTGATTAAATTTTGCACCAAAATTGCACTATTGAACATTAAACTACCAACACGCACACGTAGAGTGCGAACAGAGGAAAATATCGCTGTAAAGCTGTATCCGCCAGTATTGTTGATGACCATGGATTATCAATTCGGCCCCACTCGCAGCAATTGGGACTCTGTTACTTTTTTTTTGCCCAAAATGGAAGAGCTACATGCCACACACCATGCAAAACAATGGCCCAATTGAGAGGCGAGTTTGGTGAACAGTCTATTTCACGTTTGGGGCGGGTGAATTGACCGCTTAAATCGTTCGATTTAATGCTTTTAGATATTTTTTGTGGGACTACGTTAAGGCTCATCTCTACACAGAAAAAAGTATTCACCAATTAATGTTTTCAATTAATAATTTAATTGATTCAATTAAATTTTTAATTGTATTAATTAATTTGATTGGAAAAACATAATTGATATTATCAAATTGTTTATAGGTGAAAATTTAATTAATTTTTTAATTAATATTACAAATATTTTAATTAATATTACAAACTCATTCATATTACTTTTTTGTGTGTATAGGGATAAACCCACAACGGCTGACGCACTGGAAGACAATATTGATGAATTTATTCGTGAAATATCAGCGATATGATGGAGAAGTTATGCCAAATTAGTCCCATCCTATGAACCATTTCAGACATATACGCGCTCAAAATTTTTTGTGTTTTTTATAAATCAAATCCGAAAGCTCTTAAAAAATCACTCAATATAAATATTTTATTTGTTTAGTTATCACTTCAGGGTAATCAATAAAAGCAGGACTTATTTTTATTATTATGTGAATTTTTTTAGTACTTTCCGTTTATTAATCAAATATGTATTGAAATTTAGCAGATTTTATTAGAAAAAAGTAAAGTATTTGTAGTCCAAAAGTAGTGCATTAACTGTTGTGTATTTAGAGGCAAGAGCTAAAACATTTTTACAATCCTTTAATTGCACTTTTTTTTTGAAGGCAGATTTGTAAGGCGCATCTAATGTTTTTTTAAGCATCCCAAACGAAAATAAAATGTTATTAATTCAAATTGCAAGTACTTACGACTTTTTTTTTGCATTCTAATGAGAACAGTTTTTGTTGCTGGGTTATTTATTATCTGCAAATGCAATGCCAACAATCGAACACACAATGCAGGACATTTACTCCAATATACGTACAGATGTATATATCTAATATATATAGAGAGAAAAAAAACCTTTTAATAAGGATGTAAATAAAATACACAACAAGAAAATCATCTTGTTTCTTACATGTACTTTTTGCTGTTGTTTGTTTTGTAATTGTTCTCTCTTTCTCTTTTAATTTCATGCAAGTTTTGTATTTATTGCAAATTACTTATTGAAGAATCTTCAATATTAAAATGTCTTTTATATTTGATGGCATCACAAGCAAGAAAGACATGGGAGAGTTAACTGATGTTAAACATTATCAATGAAGGATTCAACAAAAAGTGTCTATACCCAGCGAACATTTTGCTTTGGCAACATGTTCGATGTTAAGAAAACCCTGGAGGCGGCAAATAGCAGATTCTAAAGACAGTCTCCTACAACATTTTTCAGATCTTTCTATAATTTCCTGGTGCGTAGAGCATAAATAATGGGCCTTATTTGGTCCTAGATTAAAGAAAAAATTATGCGATGCTTTTTAGTCTATTACAAAAACATCGTAGTCAGAGTGAAAATACGCTAACCATAATAAGGAAGTATATCAGATTACGAAGGCGGTCCAAAAAACAAACCTGGGAAACGGCATTCAGTTACAAACAGTCAATTCTATTTGTGGCTTTAAGGACAATATTGTTTATATTGGAAGCAGTAATGGTTTATAGTAAAATTTAGTGGATCTTCTATACAAAACAAAACCTATTACATCAGTAGAATTAGTCAAAATGTACTTAAAATCTAGTAGAACTAAGTGATGCACCAATGGCTTTTTGTTTCAAATTGTAGTAAAAAATAAAACAATTTACTTAAAAATGTAAATTTTCTACGTTACAGTTGTTTGGTTGTTGTTTGCTAAAATTTTCAGTTAATGGGTTTTGGTTTTGATAAGAAATCAGGATAAATGCCACAAAAATATTTGGTGTAAACGGTTTTCATAAAGATTTTAATTGTAATCTACTAGATTTCATGATATAAGCTCTTTTTCAAATACAAATTTCAAGTTTTTTCACATCAAATCTCTATTCGTTATATTATTTACAAAACACAAAACACAGCCAATCAGACAATTGAAACAAGTTGCGTATATTAACGCTAAATAAAAAAAAAATTAATAGCGCATTACTTTATTTCCATGGGAGCGAAAGCACATTTAGTTTTATCGTAAATTCTTTATTTGTAGTTTTATTTATTTGCTCGTTCCTTACAGGAAGTTTTATTTCGAAGTGATGGTCTATTGGAGATCAAGCCTGCAAGCCTGCTAGGTTACTGAAATACTTTTGTAATATATGTGGTAAAATAAGGAAGGACATATACATACACACACACACATATGTACATACATACATACATATATACATGTGTACATGTGTGAATGTATAGAGTACTTTGGCAATTGTATGGTTGAGTGAAAATAGAGATATAAAAGAGAATGAATAAATAAATGAGTGAGTGAATGAATGACTAACTGAATGAAATAATTGTAAAACACAACTACAACAATTACAATTACAACTACTTATACATTGGCCATCATATGGGAAAGGGTTCTACAAGGACGGTATGTATTTTTAATTTTCCTTTGCGAATAAGCGAATTCAATTCTAGCATTCAACCTTTAATTCTTGTACACCCTTAAAAAAAACTCTTCAATTTATGTGTTCATTCAGATAGTTTTAATATGTATTCAAGCATTACAAATGGGTCAGGCCAAGAAGATAAACTACAATTACACACGAACGCATATAGATGCCCAGAACTTTTTGCTTTTGCATTTGGTTTCTTTTACAGAAAAAAAGACAAAAAAAAAAACAGAAAAGAGTGCAAGTATTTAAAACAAGAAATTAAACAAAGAAATTGATTTCTTTATCGAAGGAGTATAGAAGAAATAAAAGCAAAATGAAAGCACTTACTCAAGACAAATAGTAATAAAAGATGTTACATATTGGCTGACCCTTTTCCCTTTAGGTTTTCGACAAAAAGGAATAAGTATCTAAGGGAATTAGTTACTAAGGGAATGAAAAGTAAATTTTATTTCTTTGTACTAGTTTTTCCGTGCATATTTTTTTTGCAAAATTTGTTTTCAAAATATTGTTCGTTTATGTTTTTATGAGAAAAAAAAAACAATTGAAACTTGAAAGCAAAAACCTCTTTAATAATAAAGAAGACATAAAAAATTGGATAAATATTTCTTTATATTTTTTACATCGAATTGCACTAATTATTTCTGAAAGTTGTTGGTATGTACAAATTTTTCTACTCTAACTTTCTGTAGTGCTTTGCAATATCTATGTATGTATATACATATGTTGAAATTTTCATGTGCATAGAGATTTTATGGCTTATTATTGCACTAATTCCCATAAATTGCGAACTCGTATATCACTCATTCTCAGCTTTTTAGCGTATGAGTAATATTAATTATTTATATCAAGTATACGCAACAAGAGCAAAGCAACTCGCTTTTGCTGTATTTCCACTACGAGTTGAATCACATGCTTCGCTTTCTCAATCAAGTTTATGAATCATGCTGTTTACACGGCGCATTCGTGCTTGGTTTTGACATTTTACTTATGTATATTCACACATACATACGTAACATACGCACGTGCATTTGGTTCGTTTTTATTTGCTCACACTCACATACACATACGAGTATCCCTACTTAGTTTTGATAGCTAGTTCAGATAAGCCGGCGATAAACTGCGATAAAAGTTAGAGAAGATACCAATTTTACGTGTTTCGCAAGTAGATTCATATTCTTGATTCGCTCTGATAATTTTGTATAGTGAAGCAAGTTGCTTCGCTCATAATTGGGGTGTGAATTATGAATAGAGAGCGAAGCACCTATACACAACTGTTAACATTTTTAATAAAAGAGCTTTTTAAGGGTAGATTTTTTCGTTTTGAAATTTGTATGTAGAAGTAGAAACTATTTGTTGTAGAAAATTTTCGTTATTTTTCATACAAATTTTAAACGTTTAGAAACGAAATTTTTACAAAATCTGCCTATTCAATATTTTTTTGATTTTTCATTTTCATATAAATAATTTTTGTCAGTTGTTGATCAAGCATTGTCTACATACCTTCTGCTTATGCTTAGGTACCTCAGCAATACACTTCAACCAAAAGAAAATCTATGCTATGTTTACAGAAGAACTCTAAAATAAAAACTTTAGACTTGTATAATGTTGTACTTAATAGTATCGCGATATAGTATATATATTCCGCTTTCTGGTTTTATTTCAACTGTACATATATGTTTACCATCCATGAAAAAGTATGTATTAAATTAAAATATCATTCATGAACAAAAATGCTTTCACACATGCAAACTTAAATATAAAAATATACAAATACATTCTGGAGAATGTCCCAATAACTGAAATAAACCCCTGTTTGTGTGCTTAAACACAAATGTATCGTAACAAATCCTTATAAAATAAGATGTTTATTTTCTTTATACATGTAAGTAAGCAAGTGTGTACTCATATGTTCATATGTATAAGTATACTTGTATATACACATAAATAAGTAAGTAAAAATAATATTTTCAGCAACATTTACGATGCTGCTCTTGCAGATCTCATGTTACAACTTTTCCTTGCCAATATGTGTGCATTATTTGACAACGGTGGCAATGAGAATAAATAAATATATTAAAATGAAAGTAACATTTTTGCAGAAAAAAGAAAACACGCTCTGAGCACCAGCTGACAACTTGACAAAAATGCAACACGACAGTGCAAGATGAGAATAAGAAGTAGTAAAAAAAATGCATATAAGAGATACATTTCATACATTCATAGTAAACATACATACATATTTATTACGAGTGTATGAAAAAATAAGTTTTAAATAGCTGCACTTGAAAAAAAATTTAGATAGTTTTGTGCAAGTTTATAAATGAGTCATGTAATATATTCGTACAAAAAGGCATACAAATAGTTCACTGCGATGCAAAAATAAGTCTACCGAGATAAGAAATCTAGGGGTCTAGTGTGTAATTCGTAAGGAAAGAATATGCTTTCGAAAGCATTTTATTTCATCTCAAATTACAGAGTAGACTCTCAAATTACAGAGTAGACAGAAAAGAAACGTTTGAAGAACTTAGCAATTTTGCGAAAACATAAAAGTCTATACTCACTCTCATTATTGTTTTCCTTATCTGCTTTCTTACGCAAACTTTACGTATGCGAAAGAGATCTAATGAACTGTTTTCCTACCCGGTGTGTGTTATTTTTTTTCCTGTGTATCATATATTTTTTCAAATATGTATTTGCTTTGTACATGCATACATTATAAAATTTAATATAAGCATATAAAATTAAAAAAGCTACTTAAATTTTATATTACCAAGTGCAGTTTTTAATAACTTAAAGATAAACAAACAACAGAATATTTTAGTATAAATATTATTAACATTAATATAAACTTGCAAAAGAATAAACAAATAAAATTAAAGCTAAAAACAAAAAAGAGAATTGTGATATAAAGACTAAACTATGCGAAATTTATATGTTTTACTAGGCGTTCTCTTCAAAGCTTGTAGCCCTCTCGAAGGTTCCTTATAACCTGATTAACACTCCATTATTGGATCAACTGTTCGTAGCTATAAATTTGACTTGTAACATATTGTTTCAACCAACTTACATAATTTACTCAATAACTTATTCTGAGCAAAATTTCAATTTTATGTTGTTTAATAAAATCATAAGATTAATTGATTTTGAATATACTTCTAATTATTTTTGTGATTCATTCAATAAAATATTTTAATTGGAATCATAGAAGTCTTTAATTATTGTTTTAGTTAGGAATAAAAATTTTAACGAAAAAATTCAAAAGTACTTGCCAAATAATGTCTAATATCTATAAATATTAACTGTAAGACTTTTTAAAAAAATTGATTAAAAATTTATTAAAATATCGATGTTTCGCTCCAACGTTGAACAGTTTTGTCAGGGAAAAAGCTACACGAAGTTGCAGCAAAATATTGATATTTTAATAAATTTGCAATCACTAAAATAAAATTTATATTTATATATTTTGCATTTTATGTTAGCCTCATGTAGAAATTGGCGAGTGTCAAATTTGAATATTAAAAAATCATTTTTTTGTTTTCAAATAAATAAATTTTTTTTTTAATTTCAGAGCTTTAAGCTTAAGAGACTCATACACTGTCAACAAATTTACTGGTGTTGCATGATTGACGATACAAAATGTTAGATTTTGTAAATTTTGCTCAATACGATATGACTCGAACACGCTCAAAGTCACGGGGCAAATTACTTTATTCGAAACGACTCGTAATTTAAAAATATTTCCATATAAACTCTATTCAAATATTTTTAAATTACAAGTCGTATCGAATGCCGTAATTTCCCCTAAATTTTTTGTCACAAACACTTCGTGTTGAGCCGTGCGTGTTTGTGTCATGAAAAAAAACACGACGCGGGCTCATCTCTAGTTTCACGATTTTTTAAAATCATTAAGTTGGTAATCCAAGAGGGAAAAGCTTCCACCAAAAATGCTTAACTCCAAGTTGTTCTACTACCTTTTTTGAATGTTTTTAATTACTATTAATTAATATTTTTTTTTGCAATTTTCCTAATTCTGCTCATTGGCATCATTTTTGGGTCTTATCAAGGTGCAAAGTAATTTTTTTTTCTTTTTAGCTCTGTGAGTAAAACTACATGAACGAAATATCATCTTCTTTCCGAAGGCCGCCACACCTTCATTATGGATGTTCTTATATTTGGTCCACTGTAAGTAACATCATTTGATGTTAAATTTAGATTTCTCTAAATATTTTTCAATGTAAATGGAATATGTGAACTGTTTTGAATAATTATTCAATTATTATAATCGTTAAGCAATTTATTGAAAGTTTTTTTATGTAATGAAAGCTCAAATGTAACATTACGAATTTACAACAGTCTTGCCCTTGTGTTGTTTGTTATTTACAAATCATATCACAAGTCTGTTAATTTCCTAAATTTTATTCTACATAGGACATACATACTTTTTTTTTGTTATAAAATAAAAATATATTTGTCTAAGTCTATAGGCTTTTATTAATTTATTTTTTTAGCAATTAGTAATTAGTTTTTTTTAGTATTCCGAATAAGATACTATAAATAATGTACAATATCTTTTTAATAAGTTTAAATTTTAAATATTCCGCAAAGTAGAAGAAGAGCGAACAATATACATAAGTATGCACATATATTTACTTTCTTTTAAGCATACATGAAAACGAATACGGAACATATGTATGTATAATTCATATATAAACTCGAATATAATATAGCATTGAATTTTAAAGAAATTCACTGATGCGATGCATTTATTTATTTTAGAGTAAAAAGTTGCATAGCAAACATCTCAAAATACTTCAAATTCATATTAATATAGAATATATAATATTTAGATGAAAAAAAAGATATGAAATACACACAATATACTTGCATACTTATGTATGTATGTTTTCATGTGGAAGCATGCATATTTATTTTGTATATGAGCCGTTTATATCAATAGTGGCAAAAGTCACTAAACATATTTCTAAAATCATTAGATTATAAATTTTTTTAAATTAATTTTATAATGATACAAATCAGATTTTTATATTTTCTGCTTTATTCATAAAAAACGTTTTTTGGTTTATAAAGGTTTTATATAGAACATTTTTTAAGGGAAATTTTGATTAATAAATTAATTATAAAACTGAATTATTTTTTATGATTCAAGCCATTTGTATGTAATTTAATGATGACATTGCTTAAAAAATTTATATCTTTAATGGCTGATTATAAATTTTAAGATAAGTGACAATATTATAACCCAAATAGCTGACTTTAAATTGTTAACTCACTGACTTATGCTACTTTCAAAATAAATGGCTCACATGTACTACGTGGCCTTGTGTGAAAATTTACACATGCATGTGCATTACAAGTCTTGCATTTGAACATCAATTGCATACAAATTGCTGGCATTATAAATGCAGCATTTCTTATGCTCTCTTCGCCCCTTCATTTATTCATAAACACTCGCACACGCGAAAGTGTGACCAATTGGACATTTTTGCACAACTTAGCTTAGACTAGTTTAGATATTCGGTTACTGTGACTTATTCATAAAAAATACTTTTAGTTTATAAAAGTTTTATAAAACAAAGTTTGTTTAAAAAATTGTTTTATCAAACTTTAATAACTCAAAAATATTTTTTATTGTAGATAAGGCCATTAGTGTTTTAACAATTCATATTTATAATACCATATGACAAGGGACGTCCAAAAACAATTAAGCAATAACAACTTCAATAGCTTAGGCTTTTATATTAATAAGATTTTGTAAAGCTCTACACAATAACGCGACTGAATGAAGTTAAACTGATCATGGTTCTATTCTGATGAAGCAAAAACTTGGTTGCAAACAAATGGGATAAAATGCCGTTATAATGCATTTGTATTTGATTTTTCTTCTTTAAGCTGAAGCTTCACATAGCTTCTTGTTCTTTTTTTTTACAAATATAGCTTTGTTTGTTTTTGTTGTAATTGGAATGTATAAACTAATTTTATTTAACAAGTAGTTGGTTCTACGTTTAGCCACTATTGGTATAAATTGATAAGATATCATCAAACACTTTACCTTGGATTAAACAACGCATTTGACTCAATAACTCTTAAGGTTTTTTATCTGACAGGCCGATTTCCGCTAAAAGTTTTTTCAAGCATTTTTCTTCAGAGTCACAAAATTATCATATTAGTTTTTCCTTCAATGTGCCGTACATGTTTGTTTCTGGTGGACTTATAATTATGCCATTTTTTGAAAATATGACTAACAATTGATGCCAAAATGGCATGGAATTTCGCTGAATCTTGGGTGAACTTCGACTACATTTGTTGAATTCACAGCATTGGATCCGAATGCTTTAACTACAACTCTTGAAATCTCCACTTGAGAAACTTTAAATGATGCAGAAGAACAGGTCCTAATGCTGACGATTTTCCAATGTTGACATCCTTTTATTATAAGCGTGGGGTCACCAATTTGTTGGTATAAATTGTAATAAATCTAATTATTTAATTTTTTACAATAATAATCAGGCTTATCCTAAATAAAATTTCACATAGAAATTTCCGAACGTGTGAAAATCGGTATCAAAAAACTTCATACGATTGCGAAATAATCTGACAATTTATAAAAAAAAAATCATTCACTTAGATTTGTCTGTTGGAAAAAGAAAGATATGTTAGTTTCTAATTTTATTGGAATTGATTAAAAGAAATTAAAATTCTTGTGAACGAAAAATTTGATTCGGAAATTTTCACATGTGGAATTCATGCTTTATTTCCAACAAATTTAAATTTCAATTAAATTTATTTTTGACTATTTTGAAATATGAAAAAAACAATGAATCATTTATTACTTTAAATATTTTTGTTTTAAATTTTATTTATTGAACAAGTGAATCTCTACTCAGTATTTATTTTGAACTTTTTATTGCCTTGTTTTAATAATAACTGATTTCAACTGCATTCAAAATATTTTTAAATTAATCTCCACATCGAATGCAGTAATTTTTCAACTGCTGGCCACACTGGTTTTCACACCCATTAATATGAAGTGCAAAACTAATATTTATGTATGTGTAAGTGTGTGTATGTGTGGGTGTGTGTCTATTCATAACATCAAATATTAATTTCAAACAGTTTTGCTTGGAATTTAAAAAAGGATAAAGTGTTATTAATTTTCTAAGTTTGTTTTTTTCCTGCAGTAAGTGTGTTCTTTTTTTCTAATAAATAATAAAATCTAGAGTAATGTTGCTTTGAAAAATTTTAGGTATAAATAATTTGAAAGGAAACATTTGTTTAATCACAACAGGAGAAAGCATGCAGTAATGAGGCTTTAGCGGGGAGAACTTCAAATCAATTTAATTTGGTTTTAAGTAATAAATATTATAAATAAACAATTTGGTGATACGATTGGTCACATTAAAATTAGAAATCAACAAACAGAAGATCACCTGGTGAACCTGAATTCAGTCATTTCTTTTTTTGTATTTGCCAGAGTAGTTGTGTAAATTTCAGCCTTACACTCTCGTTGGGCTCCATGAAAAATCGCTTAAAACCAAAACACCAAAGTATAAAAAAGAAAAATCGCCCAAAATTTTAAAATGTAAAATCACAAAAAAAATTATAAGAAAATTCGCCCCAAAACGTTTTACACACAGTAAATAATACATTCAAGTTGAAATATACCAAAGTGTGAACTAAATTAAGCAATTATTCCAATTGAAGTTGTAAGTCTTAAAAAGATAGTCAGCAAGTAGTTTTGCTATAACTTCTACAAAAATCGCGCAAATTAATTGAGATTTTGCCCCGGGTTACTTCGAAATATGCAAATTGCGGTAGTACCATTAACTCAAAATCAGCTTATCTCGACTTAAGCACTTTTTCCTTTTTGCCCCAGAAATATACATAAAGAAATAGCATTTAAACATTTAACACGTTCTTTCAAAGTTAAGACAAGTTAAAATTCTTATTACCTTTTTTTATGTTTTATAAAAATATAAATTTACAGCTTGCCTTCCTTGTTTGTTTTGGTACAACGTGTGTATGTGTTTACCTTTGGCGTATGTAAAAAAAAGAAAAATTATAAATATACTTTTTTGTAAAAACATATAAATCATACACATACTCGTAAAAATGGTTGCTTTCTTAAAAAAATCCTTTATGCGCTAATTAAAGTTAATCTTTTGCTGCTGATTAAAGAAAAAAAAAAGCACAAAAGTGCTCTTTTATAAAAGTATATTGTATTTTTCCACATTTCATTCATAAATTTTTATTTGCAATAAAAAACATATTGTGGCTGCTGTTGGTTTTCAGCATTTCCTGTTTGCAGCAGCAGCTGGTAAAAGGTAATTTCTCATAAATGATTGGAGGAAAAAGAACTTGAGGTGTTAATGGAAAACGAAATCATACAAACTTATACAGCACAGGAAATAAAGGAAACGAAGTGCTTTTAAATCCATACATTCATACATACATATATGTATTCAATAATTGTAGAGAGCGATAGAGAGAGAGAGGGAGATAAAGTCAGGGAGCAAAAGCGTATGGAAACGTGCGTTATAAAAAAACAATTTAAACGTGATTTGAATGCAATTCTGTAAATTTTATCACAACTGCTGCTTGTATGCGTATTGAAACTGTTGCTATGCAGCTATTAATGCATAAACACGATGGTGTGGAAATAAGAGCAAAAAGCTGGAATACGATTTTTGTTTAAAATAACCTGATGAAACAAAATAACCATAAATAAAATAAATTTTACTCATTTTTTTTTACAGTCAAGAGCTATAAAAATATATCAGTTTTGTTTAAGAATTTCTAGCCTCATTCATAAAAAAAGGTTTAACAAATAAATCTCCATTTAAAATTTGTTTTGTAAACCTTTTGTAAATTAAAATTATTTTTTAATGGTTGGTATAATATTGTTATGGTATTTAGCAATCAGACTTATAATTATATTGATTAATTTAATAAAATATTTCAGTTTCATGTAATTAATTTCATTATATTCTATTTATTTTTAATACGTGAGAATTTAGGACTTTCTGCTCTTAATTTTTTTTTATACCACCAGCCACTTTTGCATTGTGCTCTACTGTCCTCAATTAATTGTTGTACACACAGAGCCAAACAAGTCATACAAATGAGTCAGCGCCATTGTTAAATATGCCTCAGTGCTTTTGTAGGTGTGTGAGTTATTATTTTAGCAGGATCATGAAATAAAGAAGAGAAAAAAAACAAAGCAAAATACTTTTTCATAAATCGAGTAGCAATTATGCAAACAATAATAAAAATAACTGCCACAATGCACTTGTTGCAACAATAAACTTCAGCAATTGAGAGTAATTGAAATGTGCATATTTATCACAAGAGTTTTTGTTGCTGTTGCTTTCTTTTTTGCCATGGAAATGTGTTTGTAAAATTAAATGGGCACAGTGCGTGGATATTTTAAGCAGGGTGCATATAAAAAGACCAAGTATTTAAATTTTTAGTTAGAGCTTTCAAGAGCCTGTTCCTCTGAATGCAAATGAAAGAATCGATCCTACATTTATTTTGATGGCAACAATAAAAAATTTTAAATAGAAATAATTTCTTAAGCGGGCTTAAGTTCAGTATTTTCAATTCTTATTGATTGCAATATTTGTATTAATTAATGTGATTTTCTAAAGAAGAGAATAAAAATTAAACTACACTTTAAGGAGGAAATGCCGCAATCTACTTTGGCAGAGATTGTTGGTTAACATCAGCTATTTAGCATGAATTTTTAATAAAATGGAATATGAGAAATTACTACAAAAATATGCGGAATTTTCCCTAGCTAAAAGTTGAGCTAAATTTTTCTTCTCTTCTTTAGAAAATCACATTAATTAATACAAATATTTCATTACATAAAAAATGAAAATACTCAGCAAAAATAAAAAATCGGAATTAGTTCCAAAGATTTACCAAGGGTGTTGTTTATGTAAAAAATTGTCCTAGACAACCTTTTAAGCGAATATCAGTCAGTTATTTGAATGACTTCCATCATAGGAAAATCAGAAATGGAACTACTTGGAGTTGAGTTCATCAATGCAGTAACTAATGATTTGTATTCTCAATTGTGCTGGGTACTGAACTGAAGCCCTTTTAAGGAATAATTTCTGATTAAAATTTAGTCTAGTTAAATTAAATTCAATATGTTGCACAAAAATTAAAAATTTTAAAAAACCCCGATTACATCTAGAAAAGATGTGATATCTTCTAAGCGGCTGGACCGATTTTCTTCAAACTAAGCTTAGCATACTCTAAAACAAGTCACCTTTCAAAGAAAAAATAGATAAAACTCGGTCTACCCGTTCGGTCTGTACGTGGACAGACAAACTATAAACTGATGACACACCTTTTTTTTGGCCAGAGAGTAAAAAGAAAAACGAAAATTTAAAATTTGATTTTATTTCTAATATTAAATCTCAATCGAACGGATGTTTGTTCAAATTTAGAGGAACATGATTTTGATTCCTTTCTCTCCCAACACAAACCACTGTTGTATGACTCATGCAGCGCGGGCAAAATCCTCAATGTAAATGTCTCTTTTTAGCTTTTCCAGTTTGATAACATTTTAGCAATATGTCGCAAATTAGTTGATGTGACAACTTTCACATCATCGGAGTCATACTTTGCTTTAATTTTGATTTCCTCATATTTCTGCGAGTGAAATTCGCTCTCTTCGTTCGATCAGATTTTCATGTGCATTCAAATATTCTTTAATTTTTTCTATTTAAATTGAAGAGCTTGAATGTTTTCACCTGTGCCCACAATAGCCATGAATCTTATTTATATGCTGTTTATTTGTTTCTTTTTTTAATCTTCCATTTCATTTGATTGTATTTCGCAAAAAAAAAGAAATTAAATTTATTTATTGTTTTTGTTAAAATATTCCGTGATTTATAACAATTGGCTGGATAAATAGAGGAAATTGCTATTTTCGATATCAATATTTTATTGCTTCTTTTTTTCTTTTACTTTTTGCTTCCATAAAATGAGGTCAAATTGTTTGGTAAAAAAAAGGAAATGTGAAAAACTTCACCAGGTAGAAAGGAAAGTATTTGTTTGTAAATAAAGCAGCTGAGCGTATAATTATTGCTTTTTTGTTTTTCTTTTTAAATAGAATTAAGCAAAAACTGACCTTTTATTACATTTAAATTATGTATAATTCATATTCTAAATAATTTAATATATTTAAAAATTTTTTGTAGATTAAGGACGAAGAATTTTTTAAAACAAGGAATTTTCCTGCAATCTGTAGGCTATAGAGAAAAGATATATATTAAAAAAAACCACCCAGATAAATTGAAGTCATGTCATATTTTCTGAGATATATAGAAACCAAATAAACTCGTTACACTTCCTGTTGAGTTGAGTTGTCAAAAATTAGTACGCGGTTTACTGTTGCAAACATGATTAAGTCGGCTTTGAGCCATGGCCGCTCGTTAAAAAAATTTAATACAAAATAATGAAATTAATGCTGCTTCTGGTGCCTTTTATATTATTTTTTTTTAAGTTTTCTCTTATATCAGTTTAACTATTAATACATCAATAATGATTTTATATTATTACCAACTCAAGCTAATTTAATTATTCTTATAAAATTTAGAATAAATTTTTTAAGTATATATAAAATTTTACAACAGTTCTAAATTAGCAGAAATTTTTAGAATTTCGTATCCAACTTTTGCAATAAAAACATTTTAAGTAGTTTTTTTTATCTAAAGCTATTTAAGCATTTAAATACATAAAAAAAAGAAAAACACAAGCTTGAGTCATACGTGAAATATAATTATTTCTTAGTTTTTATTGTTTGATATATAATCTTTATGTACTTTTAGTTTTGAGTTTAAATGACTTTATCATTAGTTTTATTATTTTGCTTGTGTTATAAAACCAGAAAGTCTTATTAAAACCCATATATTTTGGTAAAACAAAGAAGAGAAAAGACTTAGATTGCAAGGGCCTTTCTAAAGTAAAAATATTTAGAAAATATATAAATATTGTACAAATAATCAAGTTATTCTATTAGTTATTTAAATAATAAAAATATCTTATTTCGATTAAAGGGTAACTCGAAATATTTATTCTAATTAATTAGTCTCTTACTTGATTTATTTTATTTTTCCAAGAGAAGTAACACTCAGGCAATTAATGCGTACCACTATTACTGGTTGTTACCTTCTTTAGTAAAGGGACAGTGAAAGAGAAGACAGATGGTGAAGGAAGAGATAGAGGGAAACTTGATTCTTTTATAACTCTGTTTTTTGCACGTTTTTTAGTAAGACAGTGTTGCAGCGCCTCCGATGTCAAAGAGGCGCATTAAATTTTTGATAACACTTTGACACAAAGAACGCTAATCTACATCAGAAAAATTTGTGGTGTTGTTTAATGACTGGGATCGAATCCAGCACCTTCAGTTTTGTAGTCAACGTGCTAACTGCTTCCACCAATGCCACCCTTAAATTTAAATAAACTATTTGTTATAATTTTTCACTGATTACATTTCTTGCAACTGAATCAATGTTCTTAAAATGTTTATGTGGCCTAAACCTAAGCCTATGAACTTAAAATATATTGTATATAATACTAGAGATTCGCTGCTTATTAAAGGCCTCTAAAAATAAGGCCTCATGATTAAGTTTTCACTCTTAAGTATCATATTGAGCTTACATTAGTTGACATTATTAAAGTTATCATATCCTACTTAAAACCCATTATTTTAAATTATTTTAAAACTGTGTTGATTTTGCTGCTTATTAATTTGCCTTTAACGAAATAGTTATTTCTAGCTATACGAGTACGTGCATAGAAAAAAGTTTTAAAAATATTATAACAAAAATTAGTTGAACTCTTAATTCAACTCAAGCTCAAAATGTTATCTTTAGCTGAATTTCTATGCACACCTAAAAGTTTTCCAATAACACTGGGCAGCAAGCTCAATATAGACTAAACAAATATATTAAAAAGAAATTTGAAGATTTCTTCTACCATTTCATTAAACTTCAGGTTACATATTAGAAAAATAAACCGTCATTTTCCGCAACACGGACGGTTGACTTGAGTAGAAAATTTATATGAAAAGCACTAACTAATATTTTTGAGTGATTTTCATACTAATTTTCCAGACGAGTCGCCTGTCTGACTTGTAGAAACAATGTGTAGCTCTCTTACGTATTTCGAATTAACGTATAGTTTCCACAAAGCAAGCAAGCGACTTGTCCAAAAAAAAATTTATGAAAAACACTAAAATTTTTGAGTGATTCCTATACAAATTTTTTAGACAAATCGCTTGCTGGCATTGTGGAAACTACACATAAGACTGTTTTCTTGTGCTCAAGTTGAGTTTTGAGCTTTGATGTAAGGAAAGACTTGTGGAATGATTTTAAGGCAAATACTTTTGTAGAAAAATTTGCTTCGTATATTTGATCCCTTTTTAGGATTCCGTTAAAAAAGCACCCTATTGTTTTCGCTACAATGTCCATCTGTCCGTATGTCTGCCTGTCCGTTTGTCTGTCTGTCACTCGAGAATTGTTTTCTCGAGAACTGTATGAATATGTATGTAAAGCTTTGTCCGCTTCAGCAACAAAAATGAGACAGTTAAAAATTATAGGGTGTTCTAAATTGAGCAACGAAACATGTTGAAATTCTATTTAACACACAGACAATTATATTTAGAGCAGTGCTGGCCCACGAGAGAAATATTTTCGTACTTGTATATTCATTTGTATAAGAAGCCGATTGTAGTTCGGCACTGTGGTGCCACTTTGGCCGCAGGTGATTTAAACACTCGGAATCTTCACAGTTAGTACGAGTACACCAATTAACAATGAAATAAAAAAATTAAAGTTAAAGGGCATTCTATCAGTTAATGTAATTATGATAAATTGCTGTATCTTGAAAGCCGTAAGAGGCAAACGGTTGAAATTAAAAAAAAAAACGCTAAAACCAAAAAATCCTAAAACTAAAAATACACACATAAAAACGAATAATATGCTAAAACTAAAAAACAACCAAAAAATCGCCAAAAAACAAAAAACTTGCCAAAACGAAAAAAGCGCCAAAATTAAAAAAGCCAAGTGCCGAACAAAGTAGCAAAAACGAAAAACAAGCGTCAAAACTAAAAAAAAAGCTAAAACTGAAAAAATCACCAAAAACCGCACAAGTCACAAAAATAAAAAAGGGCATAAATTAAGAAAAATCGCTCAAACTAAATCGCCAAAAACCGAAAAAATCCTTTAAACACGAAAAAACACCAAAAAGGGGAAAAAATCCAGCGCCAAAACTAAAAAAATCGGCAAAAACCGAATAAAGTTAAAATTTAGATTTTTTAAGAGAAATTTCGAAACTAAAAATAAAAGCGCAAAAAACCGAACAAAAGCGTTAAAACGAAAGAAGCTTTAAAATTAAACAAAATCGCCGGAACTAAAATAAATCGCCAAAAACCAAAAAGTCCCGAAAAGCGAAAAAATGCTAAAAACCGAAAAGTCCAATCGCTAAAACTAAGAAAAAGCGCAAAACTAAAAAAATCGCAAAAATTAAAAAAAAATCGCCAAAACTAAAAAACGCCAAATCTACAAAAAATCGCCATACAGTAAAAAAAAGTTTACCGGGTACTTATAATTATTTTTAAGAAAAATTTCTAGTTACGCGATTATATAGGCTAAAGTTCGTATAGCTTTACATATATAGTGGCCTTACAGAACCCTTCATGTGCGCGTTAAAGTCTTACTTTACTGCATTTATTTCTGAATCCATCTCCAGTTCTCGAATTCGTAGGTGCAACATAGAACTGTCCCAAATGCTTTTATAGGATTTTATACTTTGATATTTTCTTCGTTTCGTTGGTTGTACTCTGATTAAACTCCAAAATCCATTGCTAGAACTTTGCTATTTTTTTTTTACTTTTTTGTTGCACAGTGAAATTCTTGGTCTTATACTTAACATTAATTAGTTAAATTTAAATCTTATTTCCATTTAGATTAAACTTTTTTTGTGTTCATGCTTGAAGCGCTTAAGCGTATGAGTTTTTATGACTAAATGGCTGCGTGTGCGAGCGTGTGTGTGTGTGCGTGTTTGCTTGTTAATAAGCATTAATACTTGTGAGTGTGTTTGTAAGCACGGTGTCAGTGACAATGTAGCCAATGTAGGATTGCATGTATTTTGGTTAAGGATATGTGTACACGTGTATGCTTGCATGTTTTTTTGAATTGGTGTGTGGTGTTTGTATCTGTGTTTCCACTTAAATGTGTACGTAAGCGTGTGGGCATGTGTGTGTGTGTGTGTGTTCAACTGCGGTTTTGTTAACTCTGTTATCTTAAGCACTCAAAACATATGTATTGGTTGAACTAATTTAACACAGTTTAATCTGAATATTGTAGTTTATTTTATTTTTTCCAAAAGGGTTGTTCAAAAATTAAACTTTTAGCGCGTATCTTTTGAGAATATTTATTTTTGTAGAGTTTATTTGTTTATTTTTTTTTTATCATCATGAAAACATTAATATTGCTTGTTTTTCATGTGGAATGATTTTAAGCAAGTTCCTGTGTGATTATGCAGCTGTTTAAACAAATTCTTTGGGGTATCCGGTTTTTTTTTAAAATAATGGCCTTAAAGATAAGTGTTACTGCTGAAGATAAAAGAGTTGAAATAGTATTACTACGGTGCATTAAAAAAAGGATATTTCTTAAATAATATATTAAACAAATCGTTTATTAACTAAATATTTGTTTTTAAGTATTTGAGAGGGGAGGGAGAAGCGCTTCTTGCACAGCAGTTTATTTTAGGAAAACTTACAATTACAGCTCTTCAAAATTAAACCGGGATATAATACAACTTCATTAAACTAAGTTTTGGAATCTTTAAACATAATAAGCCTTTTATTTTACTGTTTAACTTTGGGATAGAAAAAAATATTTAGCAGCTTTTTAAACAAAATCTTTTCAACTTTATAATTGACTTGTAATTTGCTCCCTTTCTCTCCATTTATTAACAAAATAATTTTTTATATACAAAATAAAAAGAAATAATTCAACATTTTCTTTGCATCCCTTTTACAAAATCTAAGACTCACTAAACAAACAATTTCGGACATAGACAATAAAAAAAATCAATTAGAAAACATGGTTTTTTCATTTGTAGTAATTAAATTTTTCTTACGTTTAATTTAACTTTATTTCCATTATCTTAAAAAATTGTTGCAACAAATAACCTAAATAAACAAACAATTTAAAGAAAAACAATATAAAAAATGTTCAAGTTATACAAACTTCGTAAAAACCTGTGAATAACAATTCAGTTGAAATATGGCGAAAAGCACCATTGGAAGATTGTTTTAACGAAAAAAAAAAATAAACAAATAAATAAAAAAAAATTCAACAACAGCAATTTAAATGGCATTAAAAAAGGTTAAAAATTGAACAGGCATTAAGTGACTTTTGTGTAATAAAATTTGATACAACGAGGATATTGTCCAAAAGCTTTTGAACTAATCCTGGTGTTTAACATTTATTTATTTTACCGATTTTATTCTCTGTTTTTGTTACTGTTTTTGTTTAACATTTTTATTTGTTTTATTTTATTTTAGAGAAACGATAATCTCAATGGGGGTATAATTTTGATTGTACATTTTTTTTCCAAGGAAAGTTTAGGTTGCTTCAGTATTTAATTTAAATATAAGAGTAACTACTAATGGTAGCTTGAGTTTATTAAGCCACATGGTGGAAGAATTCTTAAGTACTTTAAAAATGATAAGAACCCATATTTGGCGTTTTTTTACATAAAATCAAAATAAAAGAACAAGGCTAAAATATTAAAAAAAAAAACATTCGAAACTAAATTCCCATGCATTTGAAGGAAAATATTTTATACAGACTTGCAGCTAATATTAACTGATAAGGTTTTGATTCTGTGTAACGTGTACAAACATGTATTTGAAAAGGTTTTTGTTAAAATTTTCATGCATTTTTCCATCGTATGGTTTTCACATAAATAATTCCTATTTAGTTTCTTATGTGATGAGGATAAGAGTTGCAGTTTTGTTAACCAAACTAATGTTCCAACAAGTACAGAAATTCTAAGGGTTCGTACAATTTATTTGACTAGTCTCCAAGAGATGTTAGCCATATTATTTCTAAGTAAAAAAGTACTCATATAAAGAAATACCCACAGCGGCTTCAGCTGACTGTTCTCACAGCGACTTGGATTGATTGTTCTCATAAGGATTTCAGCTGACTATTCTCACAGCGGTTTGGACTGACTATTCTCACAGCGGTTTACATAAACTATTCTCACAGCGACTTTGAACGACTGTTCTCACATTGATTTAAGCTGACTGCTCTCACAGCGGCTTCAGCTGGCTGTTCTCATAGCGGTTTCGACTAAGTGTTCTCACAGTGATTTAAACTGACACAGCGGCGTGAGCTGACTGTTCTCACTGCTGTTTGGACTGACTGTTCTCACAGCGGCTGGGGCAGACTATTCTTACAGCTAATTTGGTTGACTGTTCTCACATTATCTTCAGCTGACTGTTCTCACAGTGATTTAAGCTGACTTTTTTCACAGGGGCTTCAGCTGGCGGTTCTCATGATGGTTTCGACTGATTGTTTTCAGATCGGCTTCGGTTGACTGTTCTTATAACGGCTTTGGCTACCTATTCCCACAGTAGTTTGTACTGACTGTTCTCAATAGGGGCTTCAGCTGGCTGTTCTTATAGCGGTTTTGCCACAGTGGTTTTGACTGACTCTTCTCACAGCGGCTTCTGCTGACTATACCCCTAGGTTAAGCAATTATTGCATGTATTTTAAAAAGTAGATATTTTACTAACCTGACATCGACGATTTTGAACCTGCATTAACGCACAAGCCAGCGTAAGCCGAACCTAAATGTGCAATGTATAGCAAGTCAATCAGCGATATTTTCATTATTTTATATTTTTATTAAATAAAAATTATTAAATACTACAAAACCGCATAGAGGTTTAAATAAACATATTTTTGTTACTAAAAGTTCGTGGATCGGTAAGTAGACCCTCGACGCTGCTAAGTTACCCCAGCGGACGGCAAAACCATATAAATATTGCTTTTTGTTGCTTATTCCCTCAAACCTTATGAACAGAAAAATTAAGTTATACTGAGACCAACTAAACCAAATTACAATAGACAGTTTAAATAAAATAACTGGAACTGCTACTTGTTACTCAAAAAAATGGACCTGAGTTTTTTTTAGTAATAAATCGAAATATTAACGGCCTGGCCCACGATGTCGACAAGAAAGTTTCTTTCGCTTACTTACATTGAAAACAAAAGCAAATTCTCTTATTTTGTTTTTGTTTTCAATATAAGTAAGCGAAAGAAACTTTCTTGTCGACATCGTGGGCCAGGCCGTAAATTTTAAAGGAAAACAACACCATTAATCGAAACACCCGATACTTTTATGAAAAGTGGAAAAGTCGGGTTTGTTTTAATTGTTAATTTATAAGACAATAATTATATGTCCAATAAGTAAAAGATTTAAAAAATCCAAAAACCCGACTGTGAGCAACTTTATTTGAACCGTTTAAGATTCTAAATAGGCGATCAAAATGAAAAATCACAAGAGAAACTTAAAAATTATTTTTAATTACATGTCGTATGATACCCATTTTGCTATAGTTCACTGGAATCTAATTTTTTCGCATCTGTTGGACGCCATTTTGAATTTTGACTCCCGTCTTATCTTTAATGACACTCCCAGCATTGCAAAAAATTGATTGCCTGTAGGGCAAGAATTATCTATTTTATGAATGATTTGAGATTTTTTCACTCATCTCTTTTGTTTAATGTTATTTGAAGAAATACAAATAAAAAGTTATTTTATTGCAGCTTTGCGATTTTTCTTGTCAATTTTTAAAAACGCATTTTAAGCTTTCATATGTAATGCAAATGGTTTCAGCCAGTTCCAACTTGTGGGACTCAATTAGGTATCCTTTTAAGGCTTAATTACATATTTTTTTTTTACATATGAAAGGGGAAACAAAATTCGTTGCAACTTGTTTATTGTGATTTAGATTTTTCTAAATAATTTGATAAAAATTACACTTTATTTGAAAATAAGTGGGGTTTATTTAGCAACGAAAGTTTTGCTTTTTTATTCCCCAATTTTTTTTTGCTACACATCTTGTTGTTGCTTTCGTTGTGGTATTTAAAGCTCCTGCTTGTGTTAATGGCTAAAGGGTCTAAAGCAGAAAAAAACAATTATTATTTCTGTGGTTCCAATGCGGGATCAGTTTTCTGTTTTTTTTTTTATTTTGTTTTGCAAATGTCTTTTTCTTTCCAAATTAATAGTATAATGAGGCAAGTAGAGCACACAGTGGGAATTTCGTTTGTTATGTCGTAAGCCTTTAAGCTAAAAAGGGAAAAAATTAGATTTCTGTGTTTCTTTTGATTTCAAGCAAAATAAATATACAAAGCACCAGTATGCTGTAAACAAATTCAGTTACATAATATGCCTGCTCATATAAGGGGAAAAGTCATAAATTAATCCCTTTGTATTTGCGTAGATTCTTTTTTTTCAACTATAAAATAATTTAAATAAAGAACTAAAAAAGGGTTGAGTCAAAAGGAGTGGGGGTAATTATGCTACTTAAGTTTTAATTGAGTCTATTTAGCATTTGACTTTTTTCTTCTAAAACAACTAAACTGTGTTAAGTAACAAAAAAAATAAAAAATAATAAAAAATAAAAAAAGTATACATAAGTTTAATCTAAAACACTAGAGACGTTTTAGTCTAATCTAGGGAGACAATATATTTATTACAGGCAGTTATCTTAATTTTTATGGGACACATTATCCTTGAGCTAAACTAAGGCAGCTGCTTTTTTTTTTTGATTGGGTAATTTTTAAATACGCACTCAATGAGTCCTTAATGATTATGGCATGTAATCTATTCGGATAACTTGGATTATAATGGGAGTTAGTTTAGGAAAGTGTTAAAGTTTTATTTTTTTTTGATGTTATTATTTCACAATTGTTAGCGTAAAACTGATTGGCTTGATACGATAAAAATAACTGGTTTAAATATACCTTTTGGGATTTTGAACTTAAGGCTTTTTTAAAACCACACGAGTGAAGTTTTGTAGTTAAAAAAAAGTGATTATTATACCCTTCACCAAAAATGGCAAAGGGTGTAATTGTAATTTCCAAAAAGTATATCATTAGCTTCATATAGAAATGCCCTCATTATTTTTTCCAAATCGAAATATTTTGCATGCTTCGATAGATGAGCTTCTATTCTATTGAAATATGCATAAGACTCGATTTAAATAAAAAATAATGAGTTAGGGCGTTTCTATATTAAGGTAAGGATATACGAGTATAATGAATAGAGAAGTCGAAAAAGCGATGTACGAGTACGTCTCCCTGTATGAAAAATCGGATCTCCGAATCCCCCACAAACGCTAAAGACTATGGTCTTGAGCTAATATTAGAAAAATACGGTTCCAGATCTGGAAAGTTTAAGCTTTTAAAAGTAACTAGCTACAATTTTTTTTTCAATTAAACCCATTTAATATGCCAGGAAGCATTGAATTGGTATTAAAAAAAATCAAAAAGACGATTCCAGGGTTGGACAATTTAAACTTATATTGCCATATAAAAGTAACCAACTAAAACTAGTTGTTACTTTTTCTTTATAAATTAAACACATTTAATATTTTATAAAGAAAAAGATTGCTACTAGAAATCCAAAAAAATCAGAAAGGATAATTCCAGGGTTGGAAAGTTGAAACTGTTTGTTTTTTGGTATATATAAGTAAACTTATTTTATATTTTGAAAAATAATAGATTGGTATTAAGAATCAGAAAATTTAAAAAGTTGGTTCCAGGGTTGGGAAATTTAACTTTTTTTTTGCCATATAAAAGTAATTAAACAAAAAAAATTTTGTTAATAAAATATATTTTATACTTCAGAAAGAAGTTAATTGAAAATCAGAAAAATTAAAAAGTTAGTTCCAGGGTTGGAAAATTGAAATTTATTTTTGTCATATAAAAGTAATTAAATAAAACAACTTTTTCTTTGCGCTAAAATAGCATATTTCATATTTTATGAAGTGAAGTATTTAATATTAAAAATCAGAAAAATCAAAAGTATGGTGGCAGGATAAAAAAACTGAAATTTTTTTTGGTACATAAAAGTAATTAAATTTTCTTTTTTTTCAATTAAACATATTTTATATTTTAGAAAGATTTGTACAGTCTTGATATGAAAATCTAGTTTAACAATAAAATCATAAGCTTTTGTTGAATCAAGGGCGGACACTAATTTGCACTTACGAAGTATTGTGATATGTTAATTATTATGCTCTCAGCAAAATTTTCGACTGCAAAAGTATTAAAATAAACGCAATTTATTAAGCATTCATGTTAACACAATAACTTGTAATCCCCTGTCATTAAGGATTCATTTGAATTTCCATTTTTGCAAATCTGTTTTAATCCCAATAAAAGCGCACGATTATCATAATGAGAATTATGAACAAAAGTATTATTATATTGTCATTGACTATTTATTGATGATTTAATAAGGCTTAATTTGCAATTAAACTTATTTCATGTTGGTTATTAATCAAAATAATAAATAACATTATTTTCAACGGTTTGTATGTGTGATAAATTTTGTTAAATTGGGTTAAATTTTAATTTAATGTATTTTTATTTTCATTGTACTCTTATTTAAAAAAAAAAACAATAATTAAGGTTTACAAAACGTTTAACCAACAAATTGCTTGACAAAATTTCCACATAAAATTTGTTTTGTAAACCAAAATTCTTTTTTCGGAAGAGGGCAGTTAATATATACAATCAATTAGAGGCCTTACTATGACTTATTACTTGCATTGTTTTTAAAAAACTAACTTAAAAAAAAATTTGATATTTAACCTCAATATTTAAGCAAGTCTTTAAAAAACATTTTATTTTAAATGATTAAATAAAGAATACTTAAATAATACAAGCCATCAAAATGCATAAACTTGTCTAATCTCTAAAAAGCATTTTAAAATTTCAAATCACAAATACTTAACAATACTGCAATTAAAAAAAAAATATATATATATCTCACAATATGAATTAAACAATTCAATTTCAGGATTATATTTAAATTAGCAACATGAAGATTTAATTTAAACAATTAAATTAAAAACTTAATTGCATAAAACTATTGTCATACGAAATACAAATAAGCAGCCAGCAAAATGGAGGCAAGCAATTTGGAATTAAAACTTAATCTTAACAAATCTTTTGAAATGTTTTTATTATATGATTGCATTGTCTTAAGATAATTGTTGGTATTTTTCTCATATGCCAAGCAAACATTTGTGTATAGCACATAGCACTTGGCTGGGGTAAAATTGAAAATAATAAAAAAAAACATAAATAAAAGTCTGTTTTAATAGGAGGTGCAAATATCTTGTTCGTTTTAGAGGTATAGAATTTTATGTTGGCAATACTGCGTAATATACGCACCATTTTAAAAGTTAATGCTTCTCTTTTTTTAAATTTTTTTGCGTTTCATAATAAATATAAAAACAGCGAAAAAATACTTGCAAAGTGTACAGATTTTCTACGAAAAATATGACTCAGTACAAAGCACAAAAAACAATCGGTAAAAATTAAAATTAATATTACAGTATTAATTATCATGCCATTCTGTATATTATGTTAAAAATTTATACCAAATGATATTCTTCAAAAATTCACATTGATTAATAAAATATTTTATTCCATTAATACAATTGAAAAATACTGATTTTACACCTCATTAAAAAATCATACAGTCCTACCAAAATCTTAATATTAAAGCTTTAAGCTAAAATTAGAAAAAATACTTCTCTTTTCTTGTTTACAATGCAAGATTTTCTTCCCAATATCCTCCAGCAGATAAAGAACTGCAACTTAATTGTGATTATATGGATATTTGTATATATGTTTATGTGCATTAAAATGAAATTTTGTATGCCTGAGCTTGGAAGTTTAAATTTAAATAATATTTGAAATACAAACACATAAAAAGCACTTAAATTCTTAGCATTTCTAACTTATTATTATTATTCATCATCTTTCATTTCATTTTATGCATTTTATTATCAGTCATAAACTCAAATATAAATCTTTCATTTGCCAAATGAACTACAGATGTATTTAAATGTTAAGCACACAATGTATGTTGTTGACTAGGCGAGTATTAGCTACGAAAGAAGTAACCGAAATGTGGGAGAACTTTGATGTCTATCATAATGTCAGAGAACTGTAAGGTGAAGCTAGTCGATACATTTTTAAAATATTTATGCTAAATCATCAAGAAAAATAAAAAAAAAATATTTTTAAATCTATAAAATCGGTTTTATTTCGAACTGATATTTTGAAGTATTTTTCTAAAGCCCTTTTGATCTAACAATTCCAATAAGCAGCTGCGTGGTGAACTTTGCTTTTGTTAGCAAGTGTACATATATGCCTCCTAAAAGTATGCAATAATTTGTGTGTTTAGTGTCTTCATTCATTCTCTATTTATTTTAAATTGCATTTGTGTATGTTGACGTTTAATTATAACAAAATGTTAATGAGATTTTCATTTATACAATTTAACAATTATAAGGAATAAGTGAATGAGCATGTCCATGTGTGTGATTTATTATAAAGAAATTTTGTTAGCAGAGTTAATTTAATAGTAAGATATTTAATTTTAAATGCTATTGGAAGGCTTAGCATTACACTCGAATTCTAATAGTAGTGTAATTAATGACTCTATTTCAGCTGATTCTTAAGTAGAATGAACTCCTGATTCCGAGTATGACTTTCTTCCTTTTCCCTTCATCACTCAGAATTTTGAGGAATACTCCTCCTGTCTCAAGTTATTTTGATAAATTTTCAATAACTTCGTAATTTTTAAATTTATTAAGAAATACTTTTTTTTTACATTTTTCACAAACTCTTTTCTGATTTTCAAAATATTTTTTCTCTAAGCTCTTCATCTTCACTTTTATTTGATAGCATTCCATTTTTTGGAAAACATTTACTCAAAGTGAGTGATGCCTTGATGAAATTGTTTCACATGTTCATCAGAATCTGTTCCTAAGTTTGCAGGAAGAAATTTGAAATGTAAATGAAGAACACGATGAAACACTCCATAGCTTTGCATGCAACTTCTCCTCGATATGATAATAATCTCTTTTGTTGTAACCAAAACTACTTCATTGATTTTCGCCTTATTTAGGCGACAAAGCATAGTTTAAAAAAACAAAAATCCATTACTTGCCTTATCCATTGCGCTCCCGAACTACTTGATGTGCAAGGATGGCAAATAATCAATCTTCCTTGGAAGTGAAATTTTCTCGCAGAGGCCAATTTCGCAAAGTTTTGAGATCGGCTGTTCCACTAAAATAAAAAATAGCACTAGTTCGTATAAGTGGAGCAACAACTTTCAGGTGAGCACGAAGTTTCCAATTTATTTTATGAAAGATTCGGGTGTTGTGTTTGAACACCTCTTTTTTTATAAATTCAGAATATTTGACTGATGGAAATGATTTCTTTTGGGCAACAGAACAATTTTCAAGATCATATTTGACGAATATTTACTTGTCTGGGTAGCAATCTGGGCCATAAATCAATTTGAGTAATGACAGAACACTAAGCTTATGTCCTCCAAAAAAAAAAGTAATTTCAAAAATGATTGTCCAGTTCTGTGAGGAAAATTGTTCACCTGACAGAGTGACGACGAGGTAAATAAATTTCAAAATCTTCATCAATGCTTCGCGTTTTATTTGTTGGTGCAGGCTGAAGCTCAGAGTCATATAAGTCTGAATAGTATGCTTGTCAGAGCCATTTGGGCAATTTACTGTGAAAAAGGGTACAGCACACTTGGGGAGTCCAATCGAAAATTGTCTTTGTAGGCATCTTGGCAATTAAAATGGAGTTTAAAAGCGGTTTTAAGAAGAGGAGAGAAGGATTTTCGTTGTGCTGTTAAGCTCAACTTCGCGCAAACATGCAAAAAGCTTTCACGAAATGTTCATACTTAATTTCAATTCAAATTGGAAGAATCCAAGCAAAAGATTTAACTATTGTACTTAATTTAGACAATATAAAAACATGGAATCCCAGTCCCAGTTACCGAGATATTGACTTAATAGCAGCGAGACATGCACGGAAGAAAGATAATGATTGCAGTGCCATGCGAAAGAAAAATTCAATGGCTGAAATAGTTCTTTAAGATTTTTTAAATTGAATTCACAGCCATAAAATGATCGAAAAATTGATAAACGAGCGTAGGGTTCGAGGGCTCAGGAGACCATTTCACACAAGGACCAGCTGAAAGAGTCTCAGTTATGATTTTCATGCACACCAATGTATTTATTTATTTTTTTTGATACAATAATAAAGCTTTTGCAGTTTTTAAGTTCTCTCCATTAAATTATATGTGAAAGGCTTGCATAACACAAACGTCAATATAACACACTCACTTAAAGGGTTAATAATAGTTTCCATAAAGCAGCTACGTCCAAACACACATACTGTGATATTTGAATTTTAGGTAAACAGCTTTGAAAGCTTTTAAATTTGTTCTTGTTTCTTGGCAAAATAAGAACAAGCATTGTGGTCGCTGAGATCTGGTTGGCTGTTGTGTTTTCGTCGGTGTGAAAGCACAAAAAGCTCTTTATACAAGTTTGCACATTGTGCATATGGGTTGGACGTAGCTGCCATAAAGTTTACAAGAAAAATTTTTATTTATATCTACACCATGTGTAATAATCATGTTTAGCCCATATATGTTCATTTGCTAACTTTATAAAAATTTATATTATTTCTTTTTTTTTTTTTTTGCTTTTAATCAAGCAAGAAGACACAGCGAGAAAAAAACTCTTTGCATTTGTACACAAACATACATTTAGAATTATTTACAAATGTAATAGATATGCAAACATAAAGTTGGAAAAAATATATTTGAATAAAAAAAAATCCGCGCTGCAAAAATCCATTAGAGCACAAATACCAACAAACAAATTTAATGGTATGAAATGAATGAAAATAAATAAACTTTTTCTTCTATTTTTTTTTGCTGTGCTGTTGTTGTTGAATTCTTTTTGAAAATTAATGTAAATTTAATCAGAGGCAGAAGAAGTTCGAGAGAGAGATCCTTTGTAAATAAGCAAAAAAATTATATATTGAAAAGTTTCAGTAAAATGAAAAAAAGAAAAATACCAACATAAAGCTAAAGGAAAGAGTGAGAATAAGGAAGAAAATATATGTATGTATAAGCAGCCATGTGTGCTTTGTTAGCACCAATAGAACTTTCGTAAACATGTACGAGTTTGCATGAAATATGCCAGCAAATACAAATAAGATCAGATTCATACATATTCTTGTGCGAATGGTGATAAAATTTCAACGTGAAAGTGCCAGCAAATGCGGCATAAGGTGCACACTTTATCACGAAGTAAGAGAGGTAAAGGTTATAATCATATTCAAAATGGGTAGGACTTTAATTAGGCCATGAAAACTTGGTAGAATTTATGTACAAGAAATACCTTAGAGAAGCCAGAAAAAAAATTATCAACTGACTAACAGGTGACACCTTAGGACTTGCTGTGTCTTTCACAAAATTTACTTCCAGATTGTGAATAGTATTATTATCATCCAGTAGGACCAGAAAAACTGTGAATACCAATATTTTACTTTGCTCTTTTTCAAACTATGCTATAGTCTAATTTACCAATTCAAACAGGGAATATGGATGTCCTTGTTATGTCATTTCTAAAGGAGTACAAAGCCTTGCAAGTTTATTACTTATTTAACGATAAGTACGGTACGATAACCATGTGTAACAGCAAACTATTTGACTTCATCACCTTGGGATCAAGCTCCTTAATAGCGGCCAACCTGATAAAAAAAATGTCGTTATGCTGTGCATTGATTCAGATTCAATAAAAATACAACGGCGCGTATTATAAGTACGAGCAAGGTGTAGTATGTTCATATTAATTTAAGTGAAGTTATTAGGGGTACGCATATAGCTATACTTTCGTCTGGTCAGGCGCTTTTAAGGAACTACAATCCAAGCTTGTTTTATAATGATTTGACTCACCACAGAAGCTATCGATATGGAACAAGGTTTTCTCTTCTTGCATATCTGGCCAAAGGCGTCAGCCACCTAACGAGGGAATGAATGAATTGGCCAGGATGGCATCTGTTATTTATTTTATGGGCTCAAAGCCTTTTTGTGACATAAACTGGTGGACTGTCATCTCTCTGATCAAAGAAAATGATGAATTTTTGACCGAAAAGAAAATGTGGCTGACACCTTCTGGTTTAGGGCCGGCCAAAGCATTGGGGCAACCATTTGCATAAAGTGGCATTTTTAACTTTAACAGCAACGATTTGGGGATCGTTACGGGTTTTCTTTCTGATCACTTTGGGCTCAATTACTGTCTGTGATAAAGTAAGCAAAATCGTTCATTCGTTGGTCCATTATGCGTATAAGATGATGGACAACGGCACACATTTTATGCGAGTGCATCGTCTTTTTCTTTCCGAATTTTTGCTTTGCGATGATATTAGAGGGGCATTTTCAACATCATATGGAGAGTTATACAGAGATTGATTTAATTTACAGAACTCTGGCACAAAAGATCTCTTTTCTTTTGTAACCTTCCTTTGCAATACTAAACTACAAAAACAGACCAATGTATCTAGCCATAAGCACCAAAAAGGCTTAAGCGACATAATTTTTGAAAATCGTTTTTTTTAAAATCGATTATTATCGTTTATCCCAGATAATCGATTTTCATAATAAATTTAGGTTCGAAAATTAAGCGACTTAAGCTGTTTTAGCGGTTATGACACGATATATTCCCCCTTATTCCAGTTGTCTTCATCGACATCGACGTCACGTCAATAAAATACCAAAATTTTGGGCCTTGTCTACTCGCTCATGATAAAAATTTTGTGCTACTGACAGGCTATTTTTGCCTCTAAGGTATAGTAAACGTCATGAGTTTGTCAAAAACAGTTGTCAGCTGTTTTAGACAAAAGGTAGACAAGCCCCAATATCTTGGTATTGTATTGATATGACGACGATGTTGACAACTGAAATAACGGTGATTAATTTAAATTAAATCTTAAATACAACAAATTCAAAGCACAAGTTATAGATTTATTTCCGTACCAATTTCTGCTTTGGGTGTAGGGCATGCAAAGAAGCGAATACACTGAGAGCAAATAAACTGTAATTGAAAATTGGAAATGAAGAAGTTTGATAGCAGCAAGAGAACTTTTCAATTTCTATAGGTAGTTTGATTAAAGCAAATATTCCTCTGCAACTTATTTTTTCTTTATCTCTTATTATTAACAACAGTATGCAGTATAACACAGATTTTATTTGCTGTTTACAACCATATACCAGTCATGATGTAAAAAAATGTATGAGTGGCAGGGAGTATGTGTGGTTGGCTCATAAAATATACTGCAGCTTGTGTTGTAATAAAAACTTTATACTTTATACTGAAAATACTTAAGTAAAAGCTTTTAAGAATTTGCTTAGATTTCGCCATACACATATATAAAAAAAGAAAAGTTTTATAGCAACATTTGTTGAATTTGCTGCAACACCAACAGCTGTATTAGTGGCCAACACAAACACTCAAACATTCAAGCACACACTCACTTACTTGCTTGCTTGCACACAAACTGTTTGCTCAAGTGTAATTTCTTGAGTCAAAAGTAAACACTTTTAGCGCTCTCTCATATACAAGCGAATGCTCAAGTATTGATATTTACCACTTCTCATTCTTTTCTTCATATTTGCTTTTTTGTAAAATATTTACAAGTAATATTTATTTAAAATTTTTATAAAATCTCTTTTACTTCGATGTGTGAACTATACTTTTTAGAATATTGCTGCAAATGTATCAAAATGTCTAAATTGAGTCTTAATTTTTTTTGTAAAAAGATAATTTTTTTTTGGATTACCGTATGTTATTTACTCATACGTTTGCTGGTTGTAACATTGTAAAAATATAAATAATATCAAACTATAAAATGCAAATGACATTTGAATAAATAAATAAAGAAAAGTTCAACACATTTTACAGCAGCTCTATTTATTTAAAAAAAATATGATGTGAGTGCAAGGTTTTGCAGTTAGCAAGTTAGAAGGAAATTTTTTAGTTTAAAAGTAAAATTGGTAGCTGTAGTAGTTATAATTTTGTATACTCGTGTGACACTGTGTGACAAACCAAAAAAAATACCTGGGATATGTTACTATCCTTTTTTTTTTGTAGGTATTGACGAATGTAACAACAATCTGTTTTTGAAATTTTCCAAACCTGGAGTTACGGGTGAAAAACCAATTTTTTTACCCGTATGCACTTATCAAACTCTAACTAAGTTGAATATCAACCGATGGTACATTTAACATTAAAAACTTTTGTTATAGAAAGATGTTTTTCTTAAATAAAATAAAAGTAAATACCAAATTTTTCAAATTAATTGTAAAAAAGCAAATGCAAAACAGTAAAATATGACTTAAGCACTTTTTCTTTATTGCCGCAGTTATATTAATTTGAAATTGTATACACTCTATTATACACTCTTACCCATTATATAACGGTACTTGGTTGGCCTGTCACTACGAAAAAAAAGGAAAAAAAATTGAGAAGGGGTAAAGGATTATCACACTGAATACTTGATATACATAAAAAAAAATTATTTCCGCAAGCCACAACTAATATCGAAAAAGCAATTAAAATTTATTTGCGTCAATTACACTTTTTATTAAATAAATTGTTAAACAAAAATTTCATTGACTCAAATTAATTTTTAATTAAGCTTTTAGTCAGTTAAATTTTTATTATTTTATTTGATTATTTGTATTTTGTTTAACTAAAGGGGTGAATTGGAATGCATAAGAAGGGAGGTGCGATTGGAACCCCTTTTTATTATAGTCTCAGATGTAAACTTTCCAATTAATACGAAACACGTATATAATTTTCAGATCTTTGCCAAAATCAGTTGGTATACGTGGCTGCCCGCCCGGTCTACGCTGGCATTCAATTAAAATCTAGATGATTCCTTTTTGACAACCAAAATCAGTACATAGAACTTTGTTTTTTTGTGATGTACATTCTAACAAATAAGATTATATTTTCGGTGTGGCCTTTTAGCTAAATAAGTTTAAATTGTACAAATAACTCATTCGGTATTGGATCAAAGAAAAAAAAAATACTTTATATTTTATTCTTAAGAGAGATTTTTGATTTCAAATCTTTTGAAGTCTTATTTACTTGTAACATTGAATATCATCACTAAAATGTTTTGAAAAAATTAATAATTTTTTTAAAACATAAAAAATAAATTTTCGACACAAATAAACTATTAATAACACTGTGGAACATTTTTGGGATTATTGTCTGTGGGGTGAGAAATTCCAAGTCAGGGTGATGGTACTAGGTCAGTATAGTAAAACCCTCAAAGGGTTTGGCGTTCGTACGTTTGCAAAAACGTAGTTTAACATAACTCGAGAACCACTTGTCCGATTTTGCTAAAACAAACTCAAAAAAATTTAGAATTACAATTTCTTTAATCCGTTCATATAACGTTTTTCTTTATAATCAACAGTTTTGCCGGTAAAAATAAATTTGTTTAGGCAAAAAAATATTTTTTTGCCTAAAAATTAAATTTTTTTTTAAATTCATAAAAAATCCAAAACGGAAAAAAGGATCAAGTGTTATTAATTTCGTGTAAAGTCACATAACCTATAAACAAAATGCGACATAGATCATAGAAATCGATTAACGCGTTCTGCGAAAAAACATCAAGATAAGAAAAAAATTTAAAAGGTCATAAAAAAAAACTGACACATACGAACGCCAAACCCTTTGAGGGTTTTACTATACTGACCTAGTACCATCACCCTGACTTGGAATTTCTCACCCCCCAGATTGGCTGTTGTACTGTGTAATTAAACCTTTATTGTGTTAAATTTTTTGACAAAATAAACTAAATTTGTAATTTGTTATTCGTATTTTAATTGTAGAAAATTTTTTTCTGTGTAGTCAGATAATCTCTAAAAAAGGAGTGACAATTTCAATTGCTTTTTGTTATAGCCTCAAATCTCAACCTTCCAAGCATCGAATCACGTGTAAAACTGTTTGATTCCCTCTGCCAAAATCAGTGGATATAATTTTGTTTTTTATGTTGTGCAGCGTAACAAATAAGACCACAAATTCATAAAAAAATGCGTAACCACTAATTACTAATGAAAAACTGTTTGATTCACACACGTATTTATTAAGTTAAACAGTTTCATAAATAACTAATAGACAATTTTATATCATCCAGCATGATTGGAAATAGTTTAAATCAATAAATACATGTCTGAAACAAACAGTTTTTCATTGGTAATTAGTGGTTAGGCTTTTTTTGAGCACATGGCACACACGAAATGCCAGATGTAAACTCAGCATAAGTTTATATAGTTTTGTTGTGTTCATCCGGTTAAGTGGACTAAATTTGTGGTATAAGAATTTCAGCGCTATTGGATAAAAAAAATTACTTTTTTCACATTTTGTTATAAAGAAAGATTTTCGCTGTAAACTCTTTTGAAATCTTATTTACTTATAACATTGATTTCTTTGCATAAAATGTTTTGAAAAAAATTAATCACTTTCTTCTTCTTCAAAAAAAAAAAAAGATAAATAAATTTATGTCGTATTTACATTTTTTATGCTCAACTATAAAAGATAATCATTATCAAACATTTTGCAATAAAACCAAACGATTATGTGTCAGAACAAATAACATCATACATAGAGTGTTTTTTCTTAATGGCAAGAAATTTATTTGTTTGTTGCTGAAATATGCTTGCAACACTAATTTGGAAATTATTATTTGTGAGTGATTCATATTTTTTGCAGTCTACAGAAAACATTACGATATTTTGAAATCAATATCAAACAT
Organism: Nowickia ferox; assembly: GCA_936439885.1. Classification (NCBI taxonomy): domain Eukaryota; kingdom Metazoa; phylum Arthropoda; class Insecta; order Diptera; family Tachinidae; genus Nowickia; species Nowickia ferox. Next base: position 105,683,505 of record OW387026.1, read on the forward strand.
GAAAACATGAAAACAGTTTCCGTACAACACAAAATCTTCCTCGTTACACAGAAAAAGTATTCACCAATTAGTGTTTTCAATTAATAATTTAATTGATTCAATTAAATTTTTAATTGTATTAATTAATTTGAGTGGAAAAACATAATTGATATTATCAAATTGTTTATAGGTGAAAATTTAATTAATTTTTTAATTAATATTACAAATATTTAAATTAATATTACAAACTCATTCATATTACTTTTTTGTGTGTTACTAGATTTTTTCGAAATCTATTTAAAATTTTGTAAAACTAAAAATTGTACTAAAAAAAAATAAATGTTTGCAATTAAAAAATATTTTCAAACCAAAACGTCTGCAATCTTCTTAACGAATTAGAGTATTATTTTCTTGTATATTTGGTGAGAGTATACTAATGGTAAAACACTCACACACGGTTCCAAAGTTTTTATCACAGAAAAATCACCCGATACGTACGACATGCTTACGGACGATTGGCTGGTATACAATTTATCTTTATTCTTCCAGCATGAACATAAAAATTAAAACGAGCTGCTTAAGAAGAACGTTTAAAATTCAACTTAACAAATTTCGAGATTTCACTGCCACCTCTTTGCATGAATGAAAAAAAAAACAACTTAAGAAGTTGTGTGGGTTGGTTGTCTCCATAGAATTTTTCTTAACTTTTTTCCTTGAAAGCGCGGTATAACAAATCTTGGGCTTAAAGTATTTTCTGCTTGTATACAAATGAGTTGCTTTAAATGTTAAACCTTTTTTTCTTCTTCACATTAAAAATATATAGTGGCAAGCCAAATAATATATACAAAGATATAGTGAAAAATAAGTGGAAGTAAAAGGGAATTATGTGCGCTATGACTTTTTGTTCTTTTTTGTTTAACCATAATACTCTTATAACTTATTTATTTGCCACCTCCATAATGCCGCAATAAAAGAACAAGCATCAACTGCTGGTTAGATTTTTTACACTCTTTGATTTCCCTCTAATAGCGCCATCACCCGGGATCTTATTTTAAGTCGTCCTTCAGTGAAATATTTTAATGCTACATTTTTTTGAATTTTATTCTACAATTTTTTATAGCGAAAAAAATTCAACAAAAGCTTGCGGTTGGCATAAATTATTATGGGGTTAAGAAAACAGCATTTCATATAAAAGAAAAATAAAAAAAACTCGCTGTCGTTTCCCGTTTCATTGGCTCGTTTCCTTTTTATTTTTATACTGGGAACAGAATATTTTAATTTAAGGACACGCAATTTTAATTTCAGAGTATTGGTTGCCTTTGCTTCGCCTGCTCTGCGTCTGCTTTGCTTGACGCAACTAAAACTTAAGAGCTTGATAAAGTGAAGGAATTAACTTGTTACTGTATAAATGGTTTGTTATTTTTGTTGCTTGTTATTTTATTTTTGCATTTTTTGTTTTCTCAAATACTCTTCAAATAATTTATATTTTAAGAAACCAACAACTACGCAACGTAGTTGCTCAAGAGCAAACACACAAAATTCACTGTTGCCAACACAAAAACTATAAAAATGGTGGGCACTAAAATATAAACTTTGACTTGAACAGGCTAATGTTCGTATCGCCTTTTAAGCCAAAGACTATTTCTTTCATATTTTTTCATGATTTTGAATTCTCACAGTTGCGGCTGTATGTTCTCGATAGTTTCACAAATTTCATTTGGCATTTTGAGTCGATTGTAAGGCCATCAGTATGGATTTTTTCTTTCATGTGAGCCTAAAGAAGTCGGCAAACTATTTACACAAAAGAGCCATGATATCGTTACTTGAATCTGCAATTTTCAAATTTTTTGTTTTGCGAATTTTTATAATTTCAGTTTGTTGTTGCAACAGTACATCGTTTCATTTTTAATTTAAATTAAAAAAAAAACAAAAGTTTAAGGAAAACGTTTTCTTTAAAAATTCTTAGAAGTTTGTTCTCCTCAAACAACTCTGGCAACACTGACACAATCTTTGATGAAAGTGTATTTATTTATATAGACATACTTTCATGCATATAAACATACGAGTATGAATATACTTTCGTACTCACGCATATAAAGAAACGTTCTAATTTTGCTAGTATTATACACCTACAGTTTGTCATGAAATTCTTTTCAAAATCAAAAATATGCATCTAAAAAGCTTTCATATCATTAAAGATATTGCTTTTGTTTATGGTGTGTTGTATGTGGCACCGTCTAGCTGAAACCACATGTCAGCCAAGTCCAGGTCTGCCATTTTTGGCCAAAAAAAAGTAACACAGGCCCAATTGTTGCGAATGGTGCCGAATCGGTAATTTATTGTCATCAGTAACATTGGCGGATACAGCTGCGATATTTTCTTCTGCCCGCACTCTACGTATGCAAAACTTAGTATCAAGACTCCGAATAGCCGCCTCAGAAGTTCACACAAACTGACCACGTTCCTTGTTCATTTGGTTAAATTATAGACCAAACTGAACATGTTTAACAGTACCATGAAACACGAAAACAGCTGAGTTGCCAAACACAGTGTTGCCAAAAAGAAAGTTGCTAAGAAATCAATCTTTATATTTTATGCATATTAATTTGTAAACATATTCATATTTGAAGTAAAAAAGTTTCTTTGCAGAAAGTTTACTGGCGAACTGTACATATGTGTGTATATGTATAAACATGGTTATTATAAAAGATGGGTTTTGGTTTTTAACTGAAGAATTAACCGCATTTTAGAATAAGTCTTAATTAGGTTTACTTTAATTTTGTATGCTTCTGAATTATTAAATTTCTCAATTCGCTACTTCTGTAGCAGACCACAATGTTTCTACTTGTATAATAAACATATTTTTTAATTGTATTTAAGCTCATATGAAATTAAGTAAATAAAAATTTGATCGCAGTCCAGAATGAAAAATGTTTGTATAAGTTCTCATATATGATTTTGATAATTAGGCTATTTAAACCATTATCGATTAGTTTAAGGGATATTTGCGTCCAAGTGCTATAACTCATTTTTTTTTCTTATTGTCTTGGTGATAAATATATTCTTTATATTACCAACTATTTCATGTAAAACACTTCTTCTCGCATAACCCTTTCACATAATTTATTATATTTTCTTTTACCCTACGTAAATGAATTTGAATTTACACAAAACTTAAACTAAATTTGCATGGTTTTACGCGTAAACTAAAACGCTGTCGGTTTTCTGTAACAATATTATCTAAGAAAATATAAAACTAAACAACAAGAGCAGCTGCAGCAGCTCTAGTAGCAGAACAATCAACATCAACAACAAATAAATATGTTATAAAGTTTCTGGCTAAAGAAATTGCCAAAATGCTCGTTGCTTTAGAAACGGAGAGAAAGAAAAAAATGTGTCCGATTAATTCCGTTACATTTAACAGTTTAGACATCTCATGCTTTCCCATGCAGCGCCATGATGGTTTTTAACTTTCTTTGAATTAGCGTTAGTTAGAAGACTAACTAGTCTTATCTAATATTTTACAACCCATTTAAATGGTTATTAAGCGTTAAGTGATTCAATTATTTTGTTTATGCTATGAAATATTGTTGCTTTTACGGCTGCTGTTGGTAAGTGCTTATCTTGGGATATTATAAAATTAAATCTTAGAGTGCCTTAACTTTTCTATAAATCGTCTTATTAGAATTAATTTTTCAGCACATAAGAATACTTAAAAGCATTGAGCTGCTGCTCAGTATAAAATCTAAGCAAAGTTGATAAAAAATATGATTTACTTCTTCAAAAGCTTTGACAATGTGGTCTTATGAGCTTTATACGTTTCAAAGGATGATTTTTAAGTAGGCTTCAAAAATTTTCTTGCAATTGAAGTAGATTGTAGCCACTCCTTTATTAAATTTACTTCAATTTAATATAAAATTTTTTTAAATGAAATATGTTACGAGAATTATTTTCATTCAGCATATCATAAGGTACTGAAAGCTTTCTGTTAGCAATCCTTAAATTTACCACCATTTTTGGGTGTCCTGAGAGTCTCGTAGGTAGTGAGCTATTATAGAGTAGTTCTTAAAAATAATTGATAAGTATACTATAACGTTTTTCGGATGTTTTGTTATATTCCTTAATAAAAACAAATATCTGCCTGTTCCGACTATTAATTTTATCTCATTACTTTAAAAGCAAAGCAATGCAAATCAATAATTCACCCACTATAGACAGACATTAGAATGGTTTTGTTAAGCGATTCGTAATTGTATGAGAGTGTGTGTTAAACTCAAGAGAACATCTTAAGTGAATTTAGCTAAAGTGTTTGTTAACCATCACAAGACTACTTTCGCTTGAGGTAGACACCAAATCACGTTTGAAATATATAAAACCATCGAATGTAAGCACGAGTGCAAACAAAATAAAAATACGCAAACAAATATTTACCTATTTCATTTGTAAATGATGCAATCAATCCCTAAGAGCTCTCGAAAAAAATTGATCAACAAATCACTAGCACACTTCAAGTAAATTGCGTTAGTTGGTTGCTGTAGTTGGCATAATCATGGTTACAAGAAAAATAATGTTTACAACGCCGCTTATTTACCAAAAAGGCATATGTGATGAAAGCATAAAACTATATTTAAAATATAAAATATAAAATATGAAATATAAAATATAAAATATAAAATATAAAATATAAAATATAAAGTATAAAATATAAAATATAAAATATAAAATATAAAATATAAAATATAAAATATAAAATATAAGATATAAAATATAAAATATAAAATATAAAATATAAAATATAAAATATAAAATATAAAATATAAAATATAAAATATAAAATATCAAATATAAAATATAAAATTGTTGCTTCTTACGAACAATGTGCATTTTTTTAATATAAATTAAATAAAACATGCATCTATGAAATAAAAAAAAAAGTAAATCTTAAACAAACAAAAAAATCCCATCATTCTTGTTTTTATTAATTAAAAAAAAACAACAACAACTCAGTTGGAAAAGTCTTAATTTTTAACACCACAAAATTTCACAGAAAATTCAAGCCACTTTCCCCAGTAAGCCAACTAAGTATACTTTACTGATAATCTCAAGACTTGACCACAATAAATTACTTAATTTATTACCATTAGAAAGATAGAATTACATACGAGCAAAGAAAATAATATATGGGCCACAACAAAAAGTTACAAAAACTTGTGCCAAGTAATTAAATACAATTCTTTTAGACTTAAAATTAAGACCCGTAAGTACATGGTCATAGAAAAATTAATCTCATTACCAACATTACAATTCACTTACAGTAAAATGAACATGGTGTATTTACCGCATTTGCACATACAACATACATAACGTAAGTAAGTACACTGTACAACTACACCAAAATTACTAACTCACACTAAAACACGAAAAGTTGCGGTCCTTGGCAACTAAATACTCGTATGCTATTGTTTTTATTTCAGTGTGTTAAGTTATTTAAACATGTATTTAGAAAAACACTAAAAGAATAATATATAAATTTAAGTATCTCATACTTTCAGCACATATACACCTAAAAATGTATCTGTGTGTGTACATTTGGCCATAAAATATAGTTCATACAGACGCTTTTGAAACACAAGGAAAAATCCTTACTTACATATACAGAAGTAAGTAAATAGGGTGCTGCTGCCTAATTAATTAGTTAAAGCATTCACTACAAAGCAAATGGCGGTTTGAAAAAGGCCGAGTTTAATCCCTGGCCAGATCCAGTCATATCGACATCGAAGTGTCTACGCTAATGTGTATCGCAGCACACTCTTGAATCGATATTTGTAGCAATGAATCGTAGGCGAAGTAAAATAACTAGTTATATGGCTTTATAACTTAAAGTAATGCACTTACTTAACACCAGAGGAGCTGCAACGATGCTAAAAGAATTAGCAAAAGGCACAATATCAGAGTTGTAAAACGAGTTGGGCTTATTAATTTAATTCTTCTTCTTAATTCTGTACTATCTTCACTTTCCCTTTCTTTAAGATGTTTCATTTTGACATGCTAAAACTCGAATATTTTTATCCTAAATCATCTGACGTTTATTTGATTGTACAAACGAGGGTACATCATTACTCCAGTAAAACAATATCAGCCAATATCAGGCACATCATAAATGAAGCTTTCTGAGCTGAACTTTCTTTTCAAGCTTCAAGTAGTAGTAAAAATTTCCTGAGAACCATAATTTAGCGTTAATGTATGAAATATGTATTTTATTTTTTATATAAAATCTTTAAATTCCTCTTAATTGGTTCCACAGTGCGTGGTATCTTTCCCTGATCTCATTAGTGTAAGTGAGAGAGTGCGGTCGTTTTGCTTCCGAAAATCTTAAAACAATTACATAGACATTAGCACACGCGTACAAACAAAAACACAATTGTATGAAAAACACAAAACACTATTTACTTTGCACGAGGCCACAGGGAGAACGCTAATGAAGTTGTTTCAATAAAAGCAAAAGCAACAACATTCCAACTCCTTTGCACTAACAACAAAAATTACAATAGCAGCATAACAGCAATAACAATATGGCAGCCATGTAATTGTTTAGAAATTTGAATATAAGTGTGAGTGTGTGTGCGCTTGCTTGTGTGTGTGTATATGTATATTATTGTTTATGCAGAAACGTACACAATGCACTACACTACAACAAGTGTTCGTGGACCTGCGGTATTTGTTAACGGTATATATATATTTGTTGTTGTTGTTGTTGTTGTTGTTGTTGTTGTGCTTTGGTTTTTATGGCTTTTTCGGTTTGTGTATCATCAACTAATGGAGTCTTAGCGCGAGATGGAAATAGAGATATTTATTATTTAGCAAGCACTCCAAACGCTTCTTATTTAATGTTCATTGTAGCGAGAATGTGTCCAAGTTTTTAAGTATATTTTTTATGGGTAATTGATTGCACTCGATGTTGATGTTGCCAATTAAACAACGTTCCAAATTGTAACTTAATTGAGCAAAATTTAAGGATATGGGCGTTTTGCTTCGTCACGCTTTAAATTGCTCTATAATATAATTTTACTTGATTTTACTTTTAACGAAACTAAATTACTAAATAAAAATATTTGCCTAAGTTCTCTTTATTTTTTTCCTTACGAATTTCTTATAATATTTTAACTGCATTAATTTAAGACTCCTTCCAGCAGAAAAACCTTGTTGTATATAAACAGGCAAATGAAGATAAACGGTGTAATTAGTATTGGACTCATTTGCGCTGTTCAAACCATTTGGGTGTATTTCCAAAGGACAAGCATAAGTTTGGAGTTTAACAAACAAAATCATAAATTTTGGTAGAAAAAAAAAGTGATACAATAAATAAGTGTAATTTTAGTAACAGAAGTGATAGCTAACGCATAAATATTAACATAATTACATTTATTTTGTAGCTAAACACCATTACGGAGAACTTATGCTTTTGGCATACAAACTTTCAAATTGATTTGGAAAACAAGCAGCATGGAATTTTATATAGACGCACATCATTAGAATATATAACAGTGGAAGTAATTGAGAATAGCTGCAAGTGTTTGGATGGGAACCTTTCTTTTAAATTGCGATGCTTTTTAATGAGAAAATAATTTTTGTTATATTTTGGCTTTCACTTAGACTTCTCGTAGTTCTTTTTACCAGTTTAAATATAGTTTTCTATGATTTTATAATATATTAGTAATGACTGTGGCGCTGCCCACCATCTAAGCTAGAAGTAAGAGTAAAAGTAAAAATGGAAAATACTATTTACTGTGTGAAATAAATTCGCCATGCGAGTGGTATATTCCAGCACACAGTGCTACGCGCCACTGTGCAATTTTTTAAAGTTCATTGTGCTTTCAAATCGCTTCAAAAGTGTTCTAATGCATACAAATCATTATTTTCACAAAAAACCCATCAATGAAAAAAAAATCGTCAAAATGGTCAAAAATCGTAAAAACTGGAAGTCTTATAGACTACATAAATCTGTATCTTGAGTTTGACAAAATTAATTGGTTAGCTTGGGAAGATCACAGATTGGCCTCCACCCCCTGTCATAGTCCGGCTCCTGGTTTTTAAAAACATATTGCCTTTGTGTTCCCTTAGACGCAGACGTATCGATGTTTTAAATTTTATAAATTTTGTCCAATATTTTGGAGAGGCAAAAACTTCACCCTGTTCCTTCCCCTTCTGTAAGAAATATGAATAAATTTATGAATAGATTGCTTTTTAGACTTAAATGTATCTATCTTTTGAATTTCATACAACTTTAATTAGTATTTTTTGTGGGAATTGTTACAATTTAAGTTTAAAATTTTTTAAATTCATAAAACTTTGTTGTATAGTTTCGAAGGGCAAATATTGTCCCTGCCTCCTTTTGTCCTAGTTACTAAAAATGTATGGCCTATTTGTATTTTCAGACGCCAATATATCTACACCAAAAATTAGATTAAAATTGATTATACGATTTAGACGATAAAGATAAACAAGCAAACAAAGTTACCTTATTATTCTGACAATGGACGGAGGGGCACATTGCTGGGAAGACAAACAGGCTAAAAGACCAACAGCATACTCACGTTGAGAGGTTTCACTTTTTCTTTTTAGAATGGAACCCTCAAAGCTCTTGCTTCAATAGATCTCTGTTAAAAGGTTAATAAATATTTTTTGGGCATGAAAAGCTTACTGCCCCCTGAGTCTACCCTAAGTACTTTAACGGAACAAAAAATATTCCATGTCTGTTGCAAGGCTCCATTATACATTCTTTTGATCGATTTTTAAAAATCGAAGAGCTGATTCCATAGAATACCTCTAACAAACAAACGAACAAACGAACATACAAACACACAAACATACATACTACAAGCAGACAAACTTTAACTCTTTGTAGCAGTTGTGTCCAAATACACATACTCTGATATTTGCATTTGTGTTAAACAGCTTTGAAAGCTCCTAGAATTCGTTCTGGTTTCTGTGCAAAGTAAGCAGCAAGCATTAGTGTCGCTGAGATCTTATTGGCTGTTGTGCTGTGGTTGGTGTGAAAGCACAAAGCTCTTTCGTAAAAGTTTGCATATTGTACTTATATGCCGCGGACGTAGCTGCTTTATATATTGTACTAAGTATAGAAAATTTTAAATATTTCTTCAAATTAATGATACAAAAATTTATGTTACTATTAAGGTTAAGCTTTAAATAGAATTAAGTAGCTAAAAAATATATTGAACTTCTATTAAAACTCTTCCCATTATAATATTTTTAAATAAAAGCGTGTGTTTTCTAGTACTCTACAATAACTCATTATCATTATTATTATTTATTATTTTTGTATATAAACTTGGATCTAAAGCTTAATTGATAAAATGAATATTGTAAAATTTAAAAAAGCTTGGCTGAACTAAGCCAACCAAACAAATTCTTATGTGTTTAAATGTCTTTTATCTTGAAATATTCAGCATAAAATAATTTTTTTTGTGGTTGTGGGGTTTTTGGTAATTTATCAAAGAGAGTCACACATTTTCTTTATGACAAGTTCCAATCATATATAAATTACTAAGTATTAAGTTGATTTCACTATTATAAACCGCAAAATATATGTACACACTAAAGTTGTGCAAAGTTCCATTTAACGGCACAAGTCTTCTCAAATAATATAATTTCAAATGAAAATGTAGAGCTTTCGATATTTATTTTTCTATTGCAGAGATAATATAACAGCAAAAGGAAAAATTTCGGTAAATTAAAAATTAAAAATTATTTAGTAATGGAAAGTCGGAGAGCTTTTTCTGATGTTCGCTCCTTACAACTCACTTGCGCGTTATAGTCATCGTAAATATCCTCATACGGATATACATCATTATAGTAAGAGCTACTACTAGGCTCCGATTTCGGCGTTGTCTTTAGAAATGTCTTCGACTTCCAAAAACATAATCATGCAAAAATTTACTCAAAACTACAGTTTTTTTTATATTTATTTCAAAAGCGTAGCTTACTGCAATTAAATTGAAATTGGAAGCTTTCGAATCAGTTAAATATTGAAAAACTTCTATATTTCTTAGGTTGCAATCAAACATGTTGTATTTTGTAAAAATTGTTTGTGTCTTGTTTCCTGGGGAAAGCTCAACTCCTCTTACAAATTTAACGGCAACATTATTTGCAGTAAGTAATAATTTTTTAAAAAAATTCCCATTACTACTTTTCGATTTAAAGGAGTTAATACACTAAAATTATATATGTTGAAAAAATTTCCCGCACTCTTGATATTAAAGTTTTTTAAAAGAACTGGGTATAGCTCCTTAAATTTGCGGGTAATTTGAAACTGGAATGAAAACACAATAATTGAACTTATAAGCTATTCACTCACAAAGGCATACATAATAAATTCCTAAAAGAAAGACATACATACATAAGTATAAGGAAGCTCTTTTTCATAATGTGTTCTATAACTAAAATGTGTGCGTGTGTGTAAGTCTTTGTGTTTTTATGTCCTTTGAAATGTCATAAAATATGTATAAAAACAAATTTAGAAATTTTTCTTGTTTTATTCTTTCTGCTTTTTTCTTCTATGAACTTTTGTGGAAAATATAAGAAAAAATAAAATCAAAGACATACAAACTTGGTTTTAAGAGACCAAAAGAAAATCCTACTTACAAACATACACATACATACAGATTTACATACATATGTACATATAAATATTGTTTTTAAACTTATGACCGCATTCTAATGGCAAGTTTGCATATAATGGTCAAGGTTGTCACAAGAGGTTGGCATTTTTATGCTTCGCTATGCAAAAATATATGTATTCATAATAATTTGTAGATTATCTATGTTAAATATTTTATCAGTTTATACAAAATAAATTGAATACAATTGAAAATATTTAAATGTTAAGGGATATACACATGTATATTATTTTCATTTGATAGCAAATTGTTGGAAAAAAATCGATGTCTAGTATAGAAAATAAATAAAATATGCAAGCAATTGTAATATGTTCTTTTGGGGACAAAGAATTTCAGGTTTGAAAAAATTTTTATGTAACAAAAATAATATATATATTACCAAGTTTTTATATAAAGGGTCCGCCTCATGTCTGAATTGACAGATAATTAGTTTCATCCTTCCGCTGAACGAATATGGTTGTGTATACGCTTGAACAACGCTGGGAAATATTGCCTGCGATCGACTTACAGAAGATGCCGATTTTGCCAAAAAAATTATCTTTTCAGATAAACCTCATTTTGATCTTGGCGGGTATGTAAACAAGCAAAATTGTCGCATTTGGGGCACAAAAAACCCGCACGCATACATTAAAAACCCGAAGCACCCAAAACGAGTCACTGTTTGGTGAGGATTTTGGTCCAGAGGCATAATTGGGCCAATGAGCAAGGAGTGGCGGTTGCAGTCAATGGTGATCGTTATCGGGCCATGTTGAACGAATTATTGTTCACAAAAATTGAAGAGGAGAATATTGGCAACATTTGGTTTTAAAAGGACAGCGCTACGTGCCACACAGCCGAAGCTACACTCGATGTTTTGCGCCCTGTTTTCCAAAAAAAAAGTTATCTGGCGGACCCTATATAAACATACATATGAAAAATTGCATTATATACATCCATACTTACATAAAATTTTTTACAAAATTTACTAAAGCTATTTATTTGAGCTAATATTTGATGCTGAATGTATCACTTATGCCACATATTGTACCGCACTTGTTTTAAGGGTTACTAAATATTTAAAATTTCTATTTCCCCAAACATTTTAAAGCGAGTACTACTGAACTGAAGTAAAAATCAACCAACCAGTTACAACTTTAAGCGAGTGCAAAAAATAATATAAAACTTTTGCGAAGGAGAAAAATAGCAAAGAAAAAGAAAAATATAAATAAAATGAAAATAATAGTAAAACTAAAATATGTATGCAGCAAAGCAAAACTGCAATACAGAATATTACACATACATCATCTTGCAGTGTTTGTAGTTTATTTTTACTCTTGCAGGAAAAAAGTTTTACCATTGCAGCGAAAAGAAAATAAAAATCTCAAACATTCACCCACTACGAGCAATATTTTTTATTACGATTCAGGTATGTTAAGTGCTATGCTTGGTCTAAGAAAGTTTAGTGTTTTTTTTTTTTTCAGACGTACTTTTGAAGCATATTGATTAGGGTAGCAGCGCAATTCTTTCTTATTTTTCGATACATTCTTTTGCTCATCGAGAGAGATTACTTCAAAAGTTATTGGGTCCAGGTATTCCTCATCGAGAGAGCATACTTCAAAAGTTATTGGGTCCAGGTATTGCTTCCTATTGCTTTTAATAAGCACTTAAAGTTTACTTTAAATTTAGACCCTTCCCACCTATTACTAAATATTTTGATATTTTTAAACCGGTTACACCACATATAATGATGCAAATGATATCTAAACTCTTTTCTTGTCGTATTTTCTAGCACTTTGTCTTTTAATGTTTTTTTGCAGATCCTTTTGATTCATTCGAGCTGCTGTGATATTGCCAAATATAATATTTATTAGCTTGACAACAGGATTTTTCCACTTTGTTTTTTGTCGATTTTATCGATTAGCATTTTTTATCAAGCAATTCTTTGTATTTTAGAATGTGTCCATGTCCATGTCCATGTCCACGTGTATGTCCATTTTTACATTCATGCCCATATCCGATTCCAAGTCCATATCCATGTTTATATCCATATCTTTTTCCGTGTCTGTGTCCATATTCATATCCATATCCATATCCATATCAATATCCATATCCATATCCATATCCATATCCATATCCATATCCATATCTATATCTATATCCATATCCATATCCATATCCATATCCATATCTATATCTATATCCATATCCATATCCATATCCATATCCATATCCACATCCATATCCACGTCCATATCCACATCCATATCCATATCCATATCCACATCCATATCCACATTCAAGTACATGTCCATATCATATTCATGTCCAAGTCCATGTGGATGTCCATGTTCACATCCATGTCTATGTTATTGTCCATATAAATTATAATGTCCAGACACTTGTTCGTATTAATATTCATTTTATGAACAGCAAAGCCACTGTAGTCATGTTCTAACTAACCATAATTTTTAGTTTGACGAAATTTTCAGATACTTCATAATTTCAGTTCCCCGTTTTATTTTGGTTATTTTTAAAGTTTTTTTTATTTAAAGTGCTTATTTTTATAAAAATGAAACTGTCAAAGAGAAAATGATATTTGATGGCCAACCTCATGGCATAAATCATGTCCATATCCGTAATGGTATCCATATTGACGTCCACATCCATATCAATGTCTATGCCTACTCCATCTCCATATACATGTTCATATTACTGCACATATCAATGTCTATAACAATGTTTCTGTACATGTCCATGACCACAACAATGTTCATGTCGATGTTCATGTTCATATTCATAACCCTGTCCATGTTTATACCCATGTCTATGTCCATATTCTTATATATTCATTAGAGTGTCCTCAAATTTTTTTTTAATTTCATAAGTGCTCAAGCTTATAGGGTCAACCACTTTTGAACATGTCGAACTTTTCTCAAAAATTTAGTTTGTCGATAATTTTTTGTGTTTTCTTTAAAACTTTTAATTTTTTTCTTCACTTTTGAGGAAACATATCAAACATTTAACATTAATTTTATTTTTCTGTGCAAAAACTATGGCCAGAACCAACATTATGTCCATGTCCGTATCTATGCCTTCCATTCTTTTAATAAATTACTTAGAGAATTTGTGTTCACCCTTCTTAAATGTTCATGCATATAGCATTTTCTTCAGTTTTTTTTTTTGTTAAAGAAGCTTTTACCCAGAAGAGCAGAGTAGCTACTTGCAAAGTAAATTGGCTTGAATTGTTGAAAAAAATTACACAGAGAGTTTAGTTTTTTTTTCTCTTTACTTTCTAGAAGAGTTTCAGTTGATGTTTGTTGAAAGTTTTGAAAAATTAAATATATTTCAAATTTATTTTGGACTATATGCATTTCTTACATTTTTAATCTTCGTTCGCAGTCTTATTGTGCATTCTTTTTCTTATTACCGGTTTATACATTTTAATATATGAAATGTATTTTTTTTAAAGTAAAAAAAAAAATATATGCATACATAAAAGAAGCGCTTAAAGGCATTTAGCATGAGAGTAAATAAATATTGGAAATATCTGCATGCATTTCTTGCATGAGTTATTTGGATACGGGGGCAAAGTTATTGCAAGAAGTCAAACTTGTAATTTTATAAGTTTAATACACAGAAAAAATATATATATGTATATTATGTATTTTATACAGAATAAAATAGTGCTTTACATAGGTATTCACTATTAAAAAAAAAATTAATTTAAGTCTGACTAGCAGTGTTCATAGAATTTTGCATTTTAATTTTTCTTACAATTTCTTTTCGAAATTTGAATTTTCAAGTGTAGACATAATTAATTTTAATTTTTGAACACGAAACAGAATTCTAGACATTATATTCATTAGTATTGATTTCTATGATAATAATAATATTTACTTTCCAGCGGCTAATGAAGATAAAAATATATTTTTACATATATTATTGTATTTAAATTGCGCAAATCTTATACAAGTAATACCCTACAGTTCTGATGATAAAAGAGTTGTTTTAATAACTTTCTATATAAGTTCCAGGGGGTGATTATATACTTTTTTTTTGAAGAAAACAACTATAATATACGACTTAAAATTTTTTTGCAATTTTTTTTACTTTTATTTGCAGCCACTGTTTAACATTGTTAAGGCCAAGTTAAAGTAAATAACCCAAAGATAAACATAATTAATTATTAAAGTTTATAGAAATTGAAAAATGAAGAATATTTATCTGCCATATGCACAAGCATGAAATTGTCACATATTGATGACTCAAAACTTTTACAAAATATTATATTCGCACTAACATATGTATGCATATACATACATACATACGTATGTGTGCAGGTCTGTTGTGTATAAAAGATAAATATTGAAATTTTAAACTTTGTTTTTCCTACGAAAAAAAAAAATTATTTCCATCAAACCCAAAACAATTTATACTGATCAACAACATTATATTTTATATGCAGAAAAATCATTTTAAAACAAAAATTTATTTATGAATTGTTGTTGCCTTACATATGTTTGTTTTTTTTTTGGAAGGACACAAAATAATTTAATGCATAAAGCAAAAAAAAAAAAAAAAAGATATGACAATAAATAAGATAAATCGCAGTTTATTAAGATTTATTGTAATAAATCACCAAAAGGATGTTGAAGCAGTTGACATACACACAACGTGGGCAAAATACTATTTTACAGCATCCAAATTGAGATGTTGGATGTTTAAATGTAAAACAAAATTCCTCTACTTTCAACCAAATTTATGGCACTTGGTTGAAGTAAAAGGCACAGCAATTTTAAAAGTTGTTGTGTCTTATAAAGTTTTGCCTTTGACATTTTAAAATATGGCAACGGCAGAAGAGTGAAGGATAAGTAAAGGCACACACACAAACGTACATATTCGTACATACAATATTTCCAAATTTAAGTTCTGTAATTTATAATAAAAATAATTTTTTTTTATAAATACGCATTTATGTACATGTGCATGTATTGAATCATTTGAAACAATCAGTTATGGACATATAAAGGATTTCATATTCGTTCAATATGCTAAATGTGCTTGGTTTCTTGGTCGCTAAGATTCTGAATGTATTCATCTGCATCTGTCCCTCGATTTACACCATATATCTTTTGCATAACAACTATACGGTTTTATTTATTTGGTTATTTTGAAATCAAATAAAATAAAAATTATGATTTATTTTAATATTGTTTGGCTTTTGCAACATGTTTTAGTTTTAACTTTAAAAAAATGTTATTTAGGTAAGCCAGAATATTTGTATTAAACGGCCTGTTCCACGATATCGGCAAAATACTTTCGATCGATTATTTATTGTGAAGGCAAAAACCAATTTTCTGATATTTCTCTGTTGATATAATGAGATACTCACAAAATAAAAAGTCAGCCAAGTACAGTTCTTATCAACTGAGAACACTTTATTTGTACATTGCTTATACTAAAAGGTTTTTAACACCCAATGTTAAATAATTCACTGCTGGAATACCACGATGTTAGCTTCGCTATTTTTTACATCAGACTGCTTTCTTTTTACACCATTCATCAAAAATGGTAAGGCTATAATTTACCTGAAATGCAAAAAGCCCTTACCTACATTTTTATATTTTTACAGGTGAAAGAAAAAAGTGCTAAAATGGAAAATAGTGAGGTGCTCCATGGGAATTTTTACAATGTAATAAAATGGTAAATAAACTCGCTATTTTCGATCATGCTAATTTGGTTCTGTTTTATAGCGATTATTTTGATGACATACCACGACATTTACAGAAAAGTCAATTTAACATTTTTTTTAGCGCTTTAGGTTACTATATATATGTAGTTTTGTCACTCCATGTGCATTTGCCACAATATTCATATAAAGTAAAATAAAATTTTTTTGCCGTTTTTTTAGCAAAGAAATCTACTTAAATTTTAAGCAAAACAATTTTTTTTAGTTTTCTTATCATTGATCTTTCAATTAATATCAGTTTATTTAAAGTTTCTCATCAATAAGATGATTTCGGTTTGCCATGCAAATCGATGGATTGGTGTAGTTTGTAAAAAGAATATGTATTGTTTATGCAAATGTTAGTGACATTTAAGCGCCCTAATCTATGCTGTAACAAAATACAGCCATACATATGTGTGATTTATTTAAATCTTTGAAATGGTTTGAATCAGTTGATTTTTAAACGGCTGTCAGAGGCATTATTTTTGTTTAATTTAACATATATATAAATGTACACACATATGTTTTGATTTAAAAAAAATTTTTTTTTTGGTTTGCGGTGCCTGGTTTAAATAACATTGTTCAGCAAGCTTTAACACGCATCTCTGCAAACAAAATAATTTCCCCCACTTTTATTTCAGTCTTGGTGCTCTCTCTCTTTTATGTACTTAAAAATATTAAACGCTTAAATTAAACTTTTAGCAGGAAACAATAAATGACATCTGATTGGCGGTTATGGCGTTAATGGAACCGGAAACCACGTTAAGCAAACTTACTTTTATCATGTGGCATATGTGAGAACGTCTTTAGACTGTATATTAAGGTGGTAACAATTATTAGATTTTTTTCCTTTTGAACTAGAAACAAGAACACAAAATCGTAAAATTAAATAATTGTTTATTTTATACAATTCTTTAGAAGATCTAAATGCAGGAAATATAAATCTATAAGCTATACTGTGTCTGTTATTGCAAAGCACTTTTAAGTGAATTAATCAAATGATTTAGTATATGTTTTTTAAATTTATTTTTCCATAAGTTTTTTTAGTAAAATTCTTTTTCATATTTTTCGCTTCGAAAAAACACAGTGTGAGTTAGAAAAAGCTATATTTGTTGATATTTCTTGTAAGTTTATTTAGGTTTTCATATCAATAACCCTGCATAAAATAAGACACCCAATATAATTATTTAATTTTTTTAGATACCACAATTTTTACAAGTTATAGAAACGTGGTGCTGATTTTAACAAGTTTTTATAACTCCTTAAGCTTTCATATACATCTATTATTTTTTTTTTAATGCTAATGTTCATAAAAATATAACATGCATTTGAAAAGAAAGTTTTGTATGAAAAGTTTTAAAAAAAAAAATGTATTTCAAAATCATTTTTAATTTTATGAATATCGGGCTCGTTTTCGTTTTCGTTTTATATTTTATATGATTTTTTATTATTAGCAATACCACTGAAACAATTCATATATTTTTTTTAGTAAAAAATTTTATTTAGCGAACTATTTTATCTGAATTTACAAGTTATTGTTTGTCATGAACGAATTTTGATTTTTGCTGTACAAAAAAAAAACAAGTTATTATAATTCTTTTCAATTGATATAGGGTCTATGTTTCATTAAATTATTTGATAATTTTTTTTAATATAAAAAACCATTATTCTCGAATCTACGTCGAAGAAGTGCAAATTCTTATAGAAACAAAAACAAAGTTTAGTAAGTTCAAGATAAAAAAATCAAATTTTTTTAAAATATATGAATATTTGTTTTCCATTTAACTTTTACTGAGACGAACCGTACTCGAGAATATTATTATTACTATTAAAAGCATTAGATAATAATTAGAAATTATAAGCTAATGTATTATAATAGGCCATGGCTACTAGATCTTAGGCCACTATTATTTGTTATATTTTTCAACTTTTTATTGAGTTTTATTATATTATTTAATATTTATAATGAAAATTATTTTCCACGTCAGAAAAAACTCGAATTATTACTATTTTGAAGTTGTGATAATGACCCTAAAGAACACTAACAAATAAAAAATCAACCTGAGTAATTTATTCAATTCATTGTTGTTTAATTTAATTAAATTAATAGATTTGGAATTTATTTTTAGTTAATTTTTTTTTACTTATATGTCAGTGCATCAATAAAGTTATGCATACATATTAATCGTCTCACCATACAACCAACATAAGTATGCTATAGTTTTTACTTAAAAAGTAATTTTGAGTATGATCAATCACTAAGCATGTAAACATATTTAAATATTACTCATACGCAGTTTACGGGCATAGTTTTGTTGAATATCCCCAAATGTATGCAATAGTTTTACACAAATATCGCAGTTTAGGTGTATATTAGGCAGATTTTGCTATGAATTTCCAGCCTTATTTATAAAAATTAATAAACCTTTAAAAAGGCTTAATAAGCAAAGTTTGGTATCGAAATCTATTTTAAAAAGGCCTTAATAATTTGTATAAATAAGGCTGTCGTTTCTAAACGTTTAAAATTTGTACGAAAAATAATGAAAATAGTTTTCAAAAAATATTTTTTCCATTAAAATTTTAAAATTAAAAAAGAGCTTGTATTTAGAAAATCTAGCCCTAAAAGAAACACTCCGTGATACAAATGTTTCTGTGTTCACAGTCGTAATACAAGTTACTAATGTAACTGGCCAAGTTTAATGCTTTAAGTGTGTTTATAAACATGTGAAACAAGTAAAGTCCACTTTTGAATGCTTTTGGCATACTGGATTCGATCATTAAGAAGAAAGAAAATCAAACTTTTCTGCGAAGTTTTTCATTGTGTTATGTACAGAGTTTAAAATACCTTTTCTTTTCTAGAGTAAACGCACCACTGCACCAGCAATACCTTATTGGTTTTTTGATTAATGATTCAATAGAAACACATGTACTAATTTGCCTGCTAATGGATCTTCAAAGTGCAAGAACACTAAAAAATATTCGGTTGTTTGCCTTTCTTCTTGTTGTCTTCCTTAGCAGATTTTTCATGTCCTTCAACATTAGACAAAGCCTCTGCTACTTGTACATAAAAAAGGGTACACAAATATCTAGAATTTTAGGTATCATAAAGAATAACCAACTCTTCATTAATTTTTGCCATAAAAAAATAAAAATATTAATTTTTGGAATTTTTACCTTTACAGTTCATGTAACTAAGATACATATTATTTGTATTTAATTTCCTTTCTTTCGTACATTCATTTCATATTGCTCTTACGCAATTTTATGCTATATGTGTTGTTACTTGCAAATGAGCAAAATTATTAATGACAGTAAATTAAATCAATATGCATATAATTTTAATCCAATTATATATTGTATATAAAATGAATTTTGTAAGTATTAATGTATGAGGTAATTATATTATTCTTGGTTTCAGTGGGCCATACTAATGCTTATAATTGAGTATGATTATGCCAGGCTTTTGTTCCTCTCCCATGTGTTATTGTTGTTCCTTTGCATACTTTATCTTGCGACTTTTGTCAGCGACTGAAAACCTAAGATGAGCAATAAATAACAATAAAGTTATTAATTATGCATTCACAGGCAGCAAGTTAGCTTGGACATTTTTTTTTTAAATAAGGAAACAAACCGACTGCTAGGCTGTGCGATAAAAGTAGATACAATCAGTAATGAAGTTTATAGTGGTGGAAGTGAAGATTTGCATAATTTAAAATTCTAGATTAGGGTATCATGTGAATATTTTAGCTTCATTAACATGTGAAGTGAAGTTTTATTGCATCACAACTAAGAGCCAGTTAATTGTTGAGCTGATAACAACAAGACTATATTCAGCAAAAGAAACTCTATTTGCTGTTGGTGTTAGAAGCTCTAAAAATGAGAATTTTGAATTAGTCTTAAGGCAATTATAATTTCAAAACAAAAAAAAAGTTATTCATCGAAATTTTCTCCTTAGAACTTTTGAACAAATTTCATGACTGTCTTGTTATAAATAAGTTACATATTTATCGTATTCGTCACCATCACCACCAAGAAACACTATTTTAACACTATTGTTCTTTGCTATTAATTTTTCCAAAACCACGACCAATAAATTCCTTTCGCCTGTTTCTCAGCCTCTATGCCATTCATTTATCCTTTCATTCAGTCTTCATCAATCCTGGTTACACCATGTATTTCATATTCTCTCTCTCTCTCTCTCTCTCCACCACCCCCCACCCACCCTCCCAAAATCTCTATAGCTTTCAGCTAGTTGTCGTGTTTTCTTAATTTCATACATTCTAGATGTTGATGATTGCGAACGAGTACAATAATGATGTTGATGGGTTTATGTCATTTCATTACATTACATTTTATGTAGATTTTGTGGTTGGGTATATTACAGCAAGTGAGGAAAATATCAAAAGGCAACAACAGCCAACAGCAAGAACAAAAAAAAAAATGCAAAAGGAAAATAAATGTTCATATTCTTCTACAGTTAATGGCAGATTGTACTCGTGCTAGAGGAATACAGAAGCAAACCAAGTTGTTGGATCGTGGTTTAAAGCTTATTTATGTTGCGGTTGCAACACATTTGAACGATGACTGTGGTAAATGTAAAAAAATGCTACACACACCAATCTAAACTGGCTCTTAAAGGAGCAAGGAAATTATTAATGTTGCATATACATTCACACAAATACTATGAGACGAGTACCATTTTATGTTGCATACAAAAAGGGTTGGCCTGGTTTCGTTGGCCAGAATAAATGTCTCTGCTGCTTTAAGGAAATAATTATTATTGTAATTTTTTTCTTAATCTTTGACAAAGCACGGCTACAAACAACGAAAGTTATATTTCTTAAGAACTTTATACATTTTTTATAATCTCAACTTTAATAGCATTTTGTAGTTTTTTTTTGGAAGCTTCAAGGTTATAAGTTAAACTTGTTATAAAATGAAATGGCAGAAAAAAGTAATACAGAGTCCTAAAATTGTTTTTTTTTTTACAAAACTTAAAGTTTAATTGCAGCAAGCTGATAAACATTTCTAAGATTGCTGAGAACATTAAATGGCATCAAGTGAGAAAACAGCATTTCTTCTTTTAATAGAATAAAACTTATATAAAGAAGTGTGCTGCACTTTCAGCAGAAAACAAAAGCAAACCGTTTACGTATGTCTTTAATGAACCAGTTAATGAACCATTTCTCCGAAGCTTGTATGTTAGCGCTTCCTTTCCCAATTTTTACTTTAAGCCGGCAGTACAACCGCGTAATAAAATTAATTTATTTGTAAATATCAAAGTTAGTTTTATATGCATTTTCATTCAGTTATAAACATTCTTTTCAATCAATAACATAACATTCTGATTTTTTCAACGAGCCGAAATTATGCAAAAAATATTTCCTCTTTTTGCTTGCTCTTGCAAAACAAAAAAAAAAAAAAAGAATAATCATACACCATTAGAAGGAATCATATAAAACTGTCAACCAAAATTTTTACATTCATCAACAATCAACTCGTGCTATTACTGATTGCTAACAATGTAATTGTTGTAACAAAATGTCTCCTCAACAATCAACAAACCAAGTGACAAGAAGTAAATAGAATGTGGTTCATAAATATGTCATTTATAAATGGTTGACAGATATGAGGAAAAAAAATTATTTCTATTCTCTGTGGATTGAAAGCATTTGCAGCACTTAGCAAAAAGTAATTTTTATCATTTTTGCTGTGAATCTACACTATTATAAAAAAAAATCTGAATAATTACTCAGGCTCATTTATATAAAAAATAAAATTTTTCGAAAGCTTTTTTACGAAAAATTTGTATGAAAAATTTAAATAAAATACATTTAAAACTCATTTTAAATTTTATGAAAATGGAGACTATAAATTAAAATAATTTTTATTTCTGTTAAATATTTGCAAAGTTTTTTTCGATGATCAATATTATTTTTCTATTTTACTCTTCAAAAATTATAATTTTTGCATTAAGTTCTAAAATAGTGTTTCCTGGAATTCGTTGCCGCTAAATGGTTAAATTTAACACTGAAACTCTTTTACTCATGTTACTGGCGGGAATATAAAATGAGAAAATATGTAAAATATTTGCAGTATGCATTGAATACTAAGACAACCAGAAAGGTCCTTAAAATAAATTAGGAAATTTTACAAATTGTAAAGTTTTGTATACACACTGCAAACTCAGTAACGAATGTGTGAAATAATGCAAGCAGTAAGTGAAAACAAGAAAAACATTAAGTAAACGTTTCCTGCAAAAATAAAAGCTTTTAATATATTCTTCAATCAGTGTTACATGATCAAGATTGAAAAAAATACTTTAGCAAATGAAAAGAAAGTAAAGAAAATAAGCGAAAATTGCAAAGAGGAATTGAAAGCAAGTAGTGATTAAAAAAAAATCAAATAACTCGACTACGACAAACTTTGAACCGTTAAATATTTTAAATGGTCATTCGAAATGAAAAATCATAAGAGAAACCTGAAGATGATTTTAAAACATTTTAATACTGTTCGCCGACTTTATATTTTTTATTTTTATAAAATGACGTCTGTTGGCCGCAATTTTAAGTTTTGACTACTGTCATATCTTTAGTGACACTCCCAGGATTAAGACAAATCGATTGATGTCAGAATCATCAAAATAGGTCCACGTGTTAGGTTTATATAGTGCCGTAAAGAAACATACATACATACATACATACATAGGCTGATAAGCACAATACCCTTCTTTGTGGTGCGCAGTCGGGTAAAAAGAGCTTGTGATTTTATATAAATTATAAACTTAAGTACTTTTCCTTCGTGTGATTCATATTTCGAAAAGATTTTCAAGTATGTGATCGTAAATTTAAATAAACTGTAAATTCTATAAGTTCTTACACAAATGCTACGTTCTATTAAGCTTGAAATTGCACATGTAAGAACGAATGTGTGTATGTGAGCTTGTGTGCATATATTTATAAATATACAAGTATGTGCTACATACGATTATAACTCAGTTGATGTATTATAAGCAACAATAATTTATATGTTTTTGCCATTGAGTATAAAATTCCGCCATTTCATGCTGTTTTACCAAATTGATAATGACACATTTTTGCAATGAATAATGTAGCTGCTCAGTTTTCCATATATTGGTTTTATGCTAACACACATACATACACATGTAAGTACATACATACGTAAGCATCCAATAACTGGAAATGTCAAAACTGGGGAAAATGGCAGCAAAACATCAAGTTTTGTTATGGATAAAAAGAAATATGCAGATATGCATACATGCATGCATGCACATATGCATGCTGTTGTGAGTATGTGTAAGTGTACCTACATATGTATGTAAGTATATTTTTATGTCTGGGTATATGTATAGATGTTTGCTTTTTACTCACATGCCTTTAATGTAATTATTGTTGAATAAAAAAAAATAAGTTTCGCATTCACGATGTTGTTGACAATGATAATAATTGAATTCTTATTATGATTCGATTAGTTTGATTGTACTTCGCTGCCAAATGGCTTAAGTAATAAATTTTCCAATTTAGAAATGACAAGGATATGCTCAATGGCAAACAATTTGTAATGAACAAAAAGAAAATAAGTATTCTTTTTCCGAATAATTTTGTTGGCGCTTAAGGGCACTTAGCAAGAAATCAGCTCTCATTTTAACTTTACTAAGTGATGTAGGCAGTCAGCCTTAAAAATTTACACACTGCAATTGAGACTATCAGCGCAAAAGTGGTGTAACCCTCAAATTTTTAATTATTTAATTGCTCTATTTAATTATTTAGTTGTTCCATTACTTTGCAATATTATGTTTCAGTGCAAAAACAATGTTTCAACTTCAACTTCTTTTGAATACCAAAAGGGGTCTTACTCGACTTTTGTTTTGATAGTTGGCAATGTAAAGAATGTATTTATCACCAGAAAATATAGGCTACACCACATTTGCGATGATGGCCTAAATCGCTATTAGTAATAGTTCTTAGTTTTACTTTAAATTAGTACTTGAACTTGAGAACTAAGGGGCATTTCAGTAGAGAGTAATAAATTATATTGTTTAAGATACTGTATTGCTGAGGTTGTGTTTTATTGCGCCTGTTTAAGAAAATCTACCACCATCAACAAATTTAGCTTTCAATAGAAATGATAAAGTTGCTTTAATAAAATGATGCTGGTGATCTGTTTAAACAATGCTTCGCCCATTTTACAGTCGCCATAATCATCCTAATGAGAGAACGATTTGCAGAGTAAGTTGACTAGTTAAGTAATTAACTAATACCCGTATCCCAACGACACGCAAGATCTGCTGAAAATATTGCCGCTACCCATAAGAAAGTGTAGGACAAATCAAAGCATTCTGTTCTGCATCACTTCTTTAGAACCAGAACCACAATTTGGTAAAGTTTGCATAGCGACTTGGACCTGCAGCCGTAGAAAGTTCAACTGAGCCATATGCTGAAGATATGTAATAATATACAATGACATGCGTCTGCTGAATAGACGCTCTGGAGAATTTAAAATCTCACCCTACTTGTTACCAAAAAAATCATCCTCAAGCATTAGGCTTATTTGTGGGATTCCAGTGTCCAATGCATTCCGAATTTTTTTTGGTAGGAATTTTTGGTAATCGGCGTCTTCGGGATCATATTTCTTTGATGTGCTGGCTATCATCTGCAACGGCGAGCACTGTTAAGTCTATAATTATCAACGTCTTTTCGCAAAAATTTAATAACATGGATACCAAAAAGATGTGATTTCAACATCTCATGCCACATTGAACATTCTGCGCAAGTGATTTGAGAACCAGGTTATCTCACGGGCAGCTGATGTAAACTAACCACCGAAATCATGGCATATGACCCTGTTAGACCTTGTCTTGCCACAGCCACAGCTACAGCCACAGCTACAGTCACAGCTCCAGCTACAGCTACAGGCCCAGCCACAGCCACAGTCGCAGCCGCAGCCGCAGCCGCAGCCGCAGCCACAGCCACAGCCACAGCCATAGACACAGTCACAGTGGCACTCTAAGCCATTATAAACTATAAAATTGTTTACGGTTTATTTATGCGTAAAAAAATTCCGTCAAGTGCAACTTTGACTCGTGCTGATGTAAAAAAAATTTTTTTTTTGCGTTTTGTTCGTTCGTCATGCCGTTTTTTTTTCGCGATTTTTAGTCTTATCGCTTTTTAGTCTTGGTACTCTTTTCGTTTTGCCGATTTTTTGTTAGTTTTATAGTTTTGGCGGTTTTTAAATTTTTGGCGATTTTTTTTTAATTTTTATACACTGTGTGTTTTTTTCATTTGAGCGGTTTAGTTTATTTTTCGTGATATTTTTCATTTAAGCGTTTTTTATTTTAGCAATTTTTTTCGGCATTTGTTTAGTTCTGGGACTTTTTAGGTTTAGCGTTTTTTGAAAATTGTACTAGTTTGCTTCTTACGGTTTCCAAAATACAGCAAGTTACCGATATTGCATTAAGTGATAGAATAACCTTTCAGGAATGACGTTTAAGTGCCATTTCACACTATGAATTTTTAGCCTGCCTTGTTTAGACAATTTTCTTTTAAGCCCCTACGAAAAACGTCACGCACATTTACATTAAGCCTTTTTTCTTCATTTCTTAATTCAGCACTTATATACACGCTTTATACTGAGAGTACGAAAACGGCAAAAAAAAATTTCAGAAATCCCCTCAAATTTTCATTTCGTTAATTTTTCTTTACCCCGCAAGCATCTATCCCCCTCTCAGAAAGTGCAAGTTAAAATAGAGTGTTTAAATAAAATTTTAACATAATAACTCTAATTGGTCTAAGAAATTTTTGGGTAAAGGTTCTCTGATGATCTGTATTAGCAAATGTGAAATGCGCATAGTATCCATTAGTATTTAAGAAAGAATTTATATTCTATTGGAATAGCTTAATATTAATTTTGAGAAAAAGTGCGATCAAAATATTAAACCTTAATATAAAAAGAAATTTGCAAAAAGGTACAATTTTATTTTGTGATTGGAAAGACAGGCAATGCTTTTAAAGCAGTTTTCTTCTGCTTTAAAAGCAATGAAAAGTATGATATTTATTATTTTTTTAACATTTTGTCAATCCTTGTTAAACTTTAAAATAAACCATAATATTAAGTTAAAGTGAACACTACATCATTAAAATAAAAATGAGCCATAAACTGAGTCCCCAATTCGAAATAATCACATTAGAAATAAAAACTATCCAAGTAATTTTTCATAAAAAAATATATACAATAAAAATTATTTTAAGCATAATTTTTCATTTACAAAAATAGTTCCTCTGCCATTCATCACTTTTATTTTTGAAAGAAAAATTTTTAATTTGATTAAAAACTTGTCCAACTCTTATCTTCATAATTTATAACATGATGATTGCCAGTCTTCATTTTGTATTACGAGTAAATTTAATTGTTTCTATTTTATTTTATGACCAGAGCTCACAAACAATTTTCATAAACTAATTCAACTCATTTCATTTCACAGTTGACATCCAAAGGAAAGTTTAACAAAATTCTCATAAATTTTTATATTCTATCAGGGAAAGTATTCGTAACGAAAAGGCAATGGAGGTCAAAGCTAAAGTTTGAAGATACCAGCTATTTACAATAATTTGCAGATGTAGAATTTGATTTTTAGGTAAAATAAAGGAAAAAGTTAAAGTATTATTAAAGCTATAAAACGAAATAAATTAAAGGCCAATTTAGATTTTTAAAATTTTTTTGAACTTTTTTTTTTGATAATTTGAAAATAGTTTTTATTTACTCCTTTGACACGATGTAGGTTGTCTCCCAATCGTTCTTGATGAAGTTTTCTTAACATCACTAGAGCAAAAGCTCTTGTGTTGTTGCTAAAATGACTGCTTTGAAAATGTGCTCAAAATGCAAATGTGACAACTTTTCGGTGGCATAAATTTTCACGCAATTTTTAATGCATGACAATAATTAAGTTTAATGAGAAAAGTTTTTTATAAAGCTAAAGTGGCGGCAGTAGCAACAGCACTAGTAGTAGTAGTAGCAGTAAAATAACAAAAACTATTCCAGCATCATCAGCTACACGTACAACTCCTTCACAACTTATTATTAAGTAAAGTTTTGAAATGAAGTATACAACATGACGCACCAGCCAATGGCAACCATAAAATCAGCAGCAGCATTTGGAACAGAAAGAAGCACCTCCTTACTTATTTTCAAATTCATTGCCTCCAAAAACCCTTCAAAACTATTTGAGTGAAATAGCAGCAGTAAAAACAACAAGGACAACAGCCCGTATCTGAACAAATATTAAACACTTCAATATAAATGAAATGAATAAATGAATGAATGGAAGGCAGACAGACCAACTGACGGGCTGAGCTGACTGCTTGTCTAACTGCCGATTTGGGGGAAATAAATTTTCAGTTTATAGTTTTTTTTCTATTTTCTTCATTGTTAATGACTATAATCACTTGTGGCAGGAGTTTTATTTGAAGTTGGCAAAATCAACATCAAAGACCAACATGAGCACGATAATGTCATTAAGTAAATACTCGTAAACCAATTTTAATAAAGTTTAATTGTGTTACTGAACTGTTGTTTAACATTTCAATAAAATATTAATGTTTGAAATAAAATTTCTGATTATCATAGCAGGTAATTTAAAATAGAAATTAGCGGTCTAATTTTTTTTGAGAACTTTCTCCAAATGCTTAAGATTAAGCTTTTTGGTTATAATTTTATTGTTTTTAATTCAAACTAATTAGGGCGTATTTAATTAAAGTTTTGTGCTTAAAACTCGTTCATGAGATAGAATCCAATACGAAGTTTAGACTTCTTGGACACAAGATAGAAGAAAAATGTCAAGGTAAATTAAAATCATACTTCAAAAAAGTATCAGACCCTTTATTTAATATATTAAGTTCTTTATATATTTCATATGTTTTGATGCAGTTGCTTTAATTTCTTTGGTAATTGAATATATTTAATATATATGTTTATATAGCATCCAAACGTTTAAAAGAAAAGTTCTTTAAAAACCTTTCAACTTAAAGCCAGTAATACAAACAACTGCTTCAAGAAGAGCTTGTTGTAATTTTTACCCTCGCGTAAATAAAACTTTTACGTTTTTCAAAAATTTTTTTGCGCTCTTTTTTTTTCTTTAAGTTGTTGAAAGTGTTGGTGAGTGCATTTACACAAATTGAATTAACTAAACAAGACACAAATATTTTCATTTTTGTAACTTCTTGTTGCAGTCCAAGTCACTGCTGCAATATATTATACTTTCTTCCGCTTCCATATCTTCTTAGTTTGTGTTCCTGTACACAGTTAAAGTTACCGCCGGAAAATGCCAGCACCACTAATACACACAATAACAAGTATTATCCCACTTGACCTGAGATACGATGAAAGCGAATGCTCACTAAAGCGAAGCAATTTCGAAACAAAATTCTTCGATATTTGTTCGCAAATCTAAGCAAATTCGAATGTTCGCTAAAGCTTCGGGCTTCGAACTTCTCGCGATAGCTTTTCGAATGTGTAACGGTAGCCAAATGGATGTGTGCTAAGCTATTAGTCTAGAGGTACCAAGTTCAAGGCATGACAGAACTGTTGTGCTAGTCTGTTAGAATGGAGGTACCATGTTCAAATCCTGCAGCGTAAGTTTAAGGTATTAAAAAATAATAAATAAAATAAATAAGTAAGTTAAAATAAATAAATAAAAAATAAAATTACTTTTTTACCTTTTCTGCTGCCTCTTTGCGATATCGAAATTAGTTCGATATTCTCTCACTTTTGATATTGCTAGCTTAAATTCGATGTCGAATGTTTTTTCAGAACTTTTATCGATTAATTTTTGAGTGTCACTCTCGATAGTTTTACACGAGAAATTTTGGAGAAATATTTGAAATCGATATCAAGAACGAAAGTCTTGGTCAAGTGGCATCAAGTTGAGTGTTAAATTCAGTGTAAGATGTCGTATTTAGTTTTTAGTTTGTGATGTAGTTTAACTTTATTTTTGGTAGCATTTCTTAGTTTAAATTTTTGTTGGATGTGAAATTATCCCATAAAGAAGAAAATCAACATACGAGTATGTCATATTCTTTGCTAAAAATGAGGACAAGATATTTTGCTGTATCAAAGAGGAGGAATTAAATTTTATGTTTATGATGCAGAGACCAAATATTAGTATTTTTAATTCAACAAGAAAATAACGCAAACTAAGAAATTTTAAAAACCTCCAACAAGAAAATTTCTGATAACTTAAAAAACGGCTGGCCAAATTTTTTTCAGTGTAGGTTAAATGTAAATCATCCATTAAATCGTCCATTACCAAAAATGTATTCCCTCTAAACCTGGATGCTAGAACACATACTATTAATTTGTATTTCCTAAATTTCAGCAGCCGTAGCATCTGCTTTAACAGTCAAGCTTACAAGAAAACACTTGAAAACGACTCGGAAGCCAGAACATACACGATTAATGTGAAACAAAATCACATATTTGAGTTATGATTCTTTGCATTAAAATATTGATATTAAAATTAAAAAAAAAAATAAGATAAATAAATGTTTGTTGAAAGATGGCTGCATTTTCAGTTTGAAATTGAACATTGGGGAAACTTGTTTTATAATGACTTAATGGAAAGAAACTTTTAAATAATTCATTATCGAAGTAATAAGTATTTCCTTTACAGCCTCTTACTACTCATTAATGATTTGTGATTTCCTAAATAAGTTTGATTTATTCCAACTTAAATTTATAGGTTTAGTTATTAAACTAATTCTTATTGATTTTGAAATCAGACTTACTTAAGCTA
Organism: Nowickia ferox; assembly: GCA_936439885.1. Taxonomy (NCBI): domain Eukaryota; kingdom Metazoa; phylum Arthropoda; class Insecta; order Diptera; family Tachinidae; genus Nowickia; species Nowickia ferox. Next base: position 105,713,695 of record OW387026.1, read on the forward strand.
AGGAAAATAAAAAATCAGCAGATGCTTTTCTTAAACAGCATTATAGCTAACTCCATTAGTTTAAATAAATGCTTTAAGTTTAATCAATTTATTTAAAAAAAAAAAATACTAAACTTTAGTATAATTGCAACAAATGCTTTTCTTTTTAAAAATAAATATATTGCGTATGCTTTTACTTTTCTTTTTTTAAGACTGCAAAAGCTTTTAATGCCATTACATTGATTTTATGCGCATTTTCATTATTTAATTTGGCACTTACAGTTCTCCTTTGATGACTTTTGCTTTAAGATTTGTATTTTTTACTTTACTTATGAAAACCGACTTGCGTTAAAAGTTATTTGTGTGTGCACAAGTCTAATGTAATTTTCTAAGCTAAAAATTAGTTCAATATTTGTCATAAAGTTATTTTTTAAATTGGCGTATTGAACTAAGCAAATAAAATTTAATAATAAAATTTAGTCTTATCAATTAAATTAATTATAAAGTAAGAGCCACTTTCACTAATTCTATTTAAATTCTATTTATTCATAGTTAAAAGTAATTTTTCATATATTTTTAATTACTTCAATGAAAAACAACTTTTAAATATGAAATTATATTTAAAAAGAATTCAACTGTGAAAAAGAAGAGAAACTAAAGCCTTGAATGATAGAAATTTAATAAAACAGTGAAGCATGGCAGGATAATGACAGAGTGTGAGAGAGAAATGTGTTAGAAGGGTGTCAAAAATCTTGTTTTTAAATGATTTATTTAAGAATAATAAAATATGATTTACCACAGTCAGCTGCCTAATTAAATAAATGTTGAAATGACTGGTCAGTTCAAGTCAATTACTCGGAGCATTCATCCTCAATAGTAAGATAATGACTTCTATACAATGGAACAAAAAAAAAATAAAAAAATGAAATTCCAAGCATATCACGCTCAAAATTTATAGATTCTCAAAAGTGAAAAAAAAATTTGAGAAAATGCACACAAATATTCCGCATTCTTGCAGAGTAAAGGGGTTCATGGCTTGTCAATTTATATTTTGCGTTTGTTTGCTTCTCAAATGTCAAAACTGAATAGATATTTGGCGCCATTTGCAAAACTTAAAACGCTTTACTATACAGAGATTAAATTTTGCCCCACCCTGCTTAGCCAGGAAGAATAGAAATATATTTTTTTTGGCGTAAAAGCAGAGAAAATGATGTGATATCGTTTTGTTGCTAAAAGTGAAAATTGTAAAATTTTTACTGACCCCCTTTAGAGGAAAAATGTAGTGCGCAAGAATATTTATATAATTACACCAAGATTCGAGATAAAAAATTTAAAAAAGCCCAAATTTAAAAACTGAATTTAATGCGATGTACAAAATTTTTAAAATAAATAAAAAAGTTAACTGCAGTAAACGCACTTCAATAAAAAATAACCAATAAAAAAAGATCTCAAAGACGCATAAAATCCTTAACTTTTTATTGTCTCCTTTTCTTCCAATATTTCTTTCTTAACAACAATAATAAAATGTCTACATTTTATGAACAAAATATGAATGAAACGAGTAAACGAGATATTGTTAAAATATTTTTATTTTATTATCTGTCACAGAAAACTTCGAGAAATGAATAAAGCACAAACATCGAAGAAGAGTAAAAAAAATCTCTCAAAGCACTTTTAAACACCAAAATGACACTTTGTTAAATGCTTAAGTGCACACGTTTACACCCATACCGAGTCAAAGAATTATTTACTCACTTTATGTTGTTAAGATATTAAATGTAACAACACAAGTATATATTTGTTTGTTGTCGTCATTGTTCTTTATAAAAAGTGGCAAATGTAAAGTGTAAATGGCAGTTTTATACACTGAGCTGAGGTTTGACTTCAGTTTGCTCATTCACTTTGTTCTGATTGTTGATGTTGTTAAGTAAAAAGTTAGAGGATTATAAAAAGTGGTCAACTTTTTTTATTCTCTAAAGCTTGAATTTTTTCAAAGAAATTAACACGTTATTTTTTTGTAATTTCTTAGCAATTCTTAACATAGTTTCTTTAACACATTGTTTGTAGTTCAGTTATTAATATTGAAAGAATAATACTAAACCATAATTCCCATATGGCAAGTGAGCGAATTATAATCAACCATAATTTCTATAAAAAAAAGTAAACATCACATAGCAATAAAAAAAGTATTTCCATAAAAGAAGTAAGCCATCACCTAGTCAGCAATTATTTGTATAAGAAAAATGAGTGCCATAAGCTCTATAAAAAAAGTAAATACAAATTTTCAACACACAATGTTCATTTATTCACTGCTAAAATATCGTGATGTTAAATTTACAGATTTTTACATAAGACTGCCTGCTTTAATAATTAAGCCACCTATGCACAATATTTATCAAATTAGAGCACTTTGTTTACTCAATATGTATATAAAAAGATTTTAAACACACAAGGTTAAATTATTTACATTGCTGAAAGACCACGTTGTTAACTTTGCTGTATTTTTTACATAAGAGAGCTTGCTGAGCTGTAGTCTTCTATGTACAAATTTTTATCAACTCGGAACAATTTATTTACTCAACACTTTTATAAAGAGATTCTAAACACACAATGTTAAATTACTCACTGCTAAAATACCACGATGTTAAGTTTGCTATTCTTGACATAACACTGCTTGCTTAAGTCACCTTGCCCTACAATGTCAAGCTATTCCATATTCAAATTTGTACTTTTCAGAAGAGCGCAAAGAGTCACCAATTGTGAATTTGAAGTCGGTGTATTCCTAAAAATGTCAGGCCTAAAGTATTTCTGATTGAGTTATCTATCGTCTATGAGAATTTCAGCATTTTAAAACGACATATATTCTAGAAATTATGGTACAAAGGTAACGAATCTAAAAAATTAATTTTCCATATTGGAAAGTTTGATATGGTTGGGACGATATAATCAATAATTATCTATCATTTCTATAAAATTACTATTTGATGGCTCAGTCCTGTTATATAAATGATAGCTTACTAATTTTTCTTATAGAAATGATGGTTGGCTATATGACAGCTCACTTTTCTTATAAAGTGATGACTCACTTCTCTTGCATGAATAATGGTTCACCAAACGATGGCTTATTTTTATTATAGAGATAGCGGCTCACTTTTCTTATAAAAATAATGATTGACAATGTGATGTTTGATTGTTTTTTTTATAGAAATGATGGTTTATGGCTGATTCCTCTTATGGAAATTATGGTTGACTCTGTGATGTTTCATTTTTCTTATAGAAACGATGGTTGAGTTTTTTTTATAGAAATATGGATTATTTATTTTATGCAAATTTTTGTGGAATCTGTGGTGCTTCATTTTCTTATAGAAATGATGGTTGATTATGTATATGATGGCTCTATTTTTTTATAGAAATGATGATATTAATATAGACATATGGATCACTTGTTTTATAGAAATAATGATTGAATGTATGGCTTATGTCTTTTATGATAAGTGTGGTTGACTCTGTGATGTTTCATTGTTTTTATAGAAACGATGGTTGACTAAATGATGGCTTACCTTTTTTTTTATAGAAATATGGATGTGATGCTTCATTTTTCTTATAGAAATAATAGTTGACTCTGTGATGTTTACTTTTTTTATAGAAATGATGGTTGACTATAAAGTTTATTTCTTTTCTGGAAATTATGGTTGATTAATGACACTCTTCTTATAGAAATGATGGCTGACTATGTAATGGCTCACTCTCTTTCTAAAGAAGGTGGTTCAACTGAAAACTGCGGACTAATCTGATAGTAAAATAGAGCTGACCTAGAACAAATATAGTAATAAACTAAAACTGTATCAAATTTTATTTCGAACTTACCTAGTACTGAACTGGCAATAAAATTTATTTATAATATAAAACAGAACTGAAGTAAAAGATAAAGTGGAAGTTAACAAGAACTCAGGCTAGAATAAATTTGAGCCACAATTATAATTAATGCTTTTAGACCACATAACCACATTCGTCATTGTTTGCACACTTAAAATAAAAGTAAGCAAATCAGAGCAACGACAATTGCTTTTGGTTTGGTTATGCGAGAATGCAGAACAGCGAAACAAGAGATAAAATATGTTAAAAGTGGCAACACATGGTGTGAGTAATGAATTTTGTGGTAGAGTGTAAAAACTCTATACAAAATAGGTAAATGTCGTGAAAAGTTAACATGTTGTATGATATTACACATATTATGATAAAGTTTGTAAAGAGAATACTTGTTTTGTGTGTGTGTGTGTGTGTGAGTGTGAGTGTGCACTTTTAGAATGACTGCTAAGTCATTTGTAACACCCAGCAAACATAAGGTTTAATTTTAAAAATGTGCGTATGGGGGTTTTTCAAGAAATTTCGCCGCATTTTATAATGGATTTTTAAAAATAAGACACAATATTTATCAAGAAAAAATATATATCTGCCTCTGCATTATTTCACTATTAACACATTGTAAAAGTAATATCCCACCAAAAATAAGAAAATGAAGTAGTTCAAAGAGTTTGTCATATTCAAGCCTTCTTAGTCATTACCTGAAGTGATTTAATTTTTTACGCTTTTCTAAATTCGAATGAATTTGTCATTATTAAAGTGAATCTGGGAACATGCACGGGTTCATCGCCGAGTTATAAAAATTAGTTTTTTTCAGCCCATGAAAAAACGTTGTAGAATCGGGGAATATGCATTGGTTCGAGTCATTAATTTTAATCAAGAGAAAATTATTTAAAAATCCCGCACAAACGCGTGATCTCCAATGACATGCTAATGTGAAATTCATGAATTCTTTACCTAAACTGAACCAGTGATTCAACCACAGTTTCATCATGTTTATTTTTGTTGGGATCTAATTAATTTTAATAAATCGAAATAAACATAAATTAAACTTGTCATTAAACCTAAAACTATTAAGCTTAGCATAAATGATTTTTTTCATATTTTTAAAGAATTTTAATGCCAGTAGATTAAAACAGCAGGTTTCTGAGTTTGTAAAAGCTTGAAAATATACTTTAAAAGTTCGTTCGTTTTTCTTTGCGAATACAATTCAAAGCACTTGCGAATGTTTGTTGGGTCGCTAGAAAATTACAAGAGCACAAAGTTTTATTCATTTAATGAAACTGTCTTTGTTTCTCGCTGTGTTCACTCATACTTTTATAGTAACAGTTTGCAAAGGGTTTTTGTGTGTGGCACAATATGTGTGAAAACAAACCCGCTGTCGTTAATCGTTTTGCGGTGACACACAGGAAAACTATAAAAAAAGTGTAATAAAGTTCTATTTCCCGTTTAGCACTGCCATCACACACTACATATTATTTGTTTTTTACAATATCTCTACGCTTCTACGCTGTTTGCAGTGTACAACTTTAAACAACAACAATATTGTTGTATTTAGCTGGAAAATATTGCAACAAAAACTACAGCATTAACAGCAGGAAAGATAGATGGAAAGTTTAATATTTAATTTACTATAAAAATCTGTGTACATTTTGTGATCTTTTTTTGCTGTGTCATTTTTTATTATTTATTTTCTGCTTGTTTTTAACTGGTGGTATTACTGTCCAAAAGTTTTTGCTTTTAATAAATTTAATGTATTTTAATTAAAACTCTTTTGGTTTTGCTTTCGTTTTGTTTTCTATCTGCGAACTGTGAAGAGTTTGCATACATAAATTAAATTAAGAGGATTTTGTAAAAAAGTTGCGAAATGTTTATTAACAGCAAAAATAAATAAATAAATAAATGATATGAAACAATTTAAATCTGTGCTGTAAAATGTTTTGATTTATTGCGACAATTTTTGAGCAACATGAAACGGGTAACTTTTTTTTTATATAAAGCTGTTGAAATAATAAAGCAGTAGTGGAATATATTATTAGTAGATTTTATGGGAATTTCAATAAAATAATTTTTTTTTATAATAATAGTTCTAAAGATTAAAGAAATATTGACAGAAATTCGCAATAAGTTAAATAGTGTGTAGCATGAACTAATAACATAACATTGACATCAAATTTGAAGAGGCTGTTGAATTTGCTGTAACATTTTCAATACTGCTAACATTCTGCTGTTATGTTATTTTGCTTTGCATCTGTTAAGCAAGCAGTCTAATGTAAACAATAGCAAAGTTACCATCGTGGTATTTTAGTAGTGTATAATTTAACATTGTGTGATTAAAATCTTTTTGTATAAGTTTTGAATAAATAAAGTGTTCCGATTTGATAAATATTGCAAAAATTGTTGTACGTAAAGAACATATGTATGTCTTATATAAAAAACAGCAGAGTGATTATCGTGGTATTTTAGCAGTGAATAGTATAATATTGTATGTTTAAAATCCTTTGTTGAGTAAGTAAAGTGTTCTGATTTGATAAATATGTAAAAAACTGCAAAGTAAACATCATGGTATCTGCTTATGGCAGACTAGATAATGCCTAATTTTTTTTTAAATAATGGCTGTCTAGGTGATGGCTTACTTCTTTTAAGAAAACTATTTTTTTACTCTGTGATGTTTAATTTTTCTTATAGAAATTATTGTTGAATATGTTATGGATCACTCCTTTTATAGACTATGTAATGTCTCATTTTTCTTATAGAAATTATGATTGACTGTAGTTGGCTCACTTGTGGTATAGAAATTAAGGTTTAGTATTATTCTTTTAATGTCGTTTACTTAGTTATAATAGACGTTAATAAAGCTATATTAAGAGTTGTTAACGAAATTAAACAAAAATTTTGTGTTAATGTCTTTCAACAAAAGCTATAAAAGTAAAAAAGAAAAAAAAAATCAAACAATATTTATAATCCTCTTACTTTTTACTTAACACCATCAAGAACCAGAACAAAAAGAATACGCAAACTATAAGTGTTGAGTAAATAAAGTGTTGAAATTTGATAAATAGTGTGCAAGCAGTCGTGTGAAAAGAACAGCAAAGTTAACATCGTGGTATTTTAGCATAGAATAATTTAACATTGTGTGTCAAATTTTGTTGTTGATATGTTGAGTAAAGAAAGTTTTGTGATTTGATAATAATTTTAGAAAGGTAACTTTTTTATTCAATTAGAACAATTCGAAGAACTATTTCAAAAATTAATAAATGTAAAAAAATTTTCATCAGCTCGAGGTTAATAAATCATCCGTTAAAATATTGCAAAACATACAAATATTTTTAGATACGAGTATATTCAAATGTAATACACTCAATGTCTTGAAATATGAAATATATACTTATATCTCTTTCATAAACAATTTTTGGATTTAACTTTTTTAAATCTAGTGAAATATTTTGCTTTAATTCCCATCTTTGTCTTCAGGGATATTTAATATTAACTGTCTGAAGAAGGAAATTAATTTAATTTTTTATTTTCTTATTTCAAATTAAAATTCGAACGCTCTTACTCAAATATCCTTGAATACTTTTAAGGCTTAAAATAAGTATGAAAATTTGTAATGAAAAAAATGTAATTTTTGTTTTGATGATTTAATTCCTATTTTTAAGATTGAAGTAAAACAAGATATTGTGAACAAAGCAAAAGGGACCAACAATTTAAATTTTATTTGATTTGTTAAAGTATCTCTTACTTGTATCTACAACTTGCTTTGTGACAACTCCTTGACAATGAAATAATGCAGGAAAGAAATATAGAAGAGGCATAAATATAAAAAATAATAACTTTACCGGGATGGTTGAACAAAATGCAAATTAAATAAATAAGTGCTTGCCTTATCGCATTTTTATGTTTTTAGAATTGAAATGTTTCCACAATGTTCACTGACAATTTTAATTTTAAGTAAAGGTAGATTTATAAAATGACAGATATCAAGAGTTTTGTTTTCACTTTGTAATTATCTTAGTAGTATACAGTGGGTTTGAATGCAAAAAATAAAATAAAAATTATAGCCAGAATAGTTATATGTATTAAAAAAAAACCTGAAATCTTAGAACCGATGTAATTCTCAGTATGTTACTTATGATAAATTATTTCATTTTCAAGAAAGAAGCGCACATTATTTTAGCTTTTTTTATTTTTTAATTTTACGTTGTTTTGACTTGAAATAACGTTGATTTAACATAACGCTTCATTTTGATTTAACAGTACTGGAATATTAAATCAATATGAAATAAAATTATTTCAAACGGAAAAATTTTCTACAAACAATACTCTTAAACATGTTGAATTAACATGAAACACATACATACATATGCAGCAAAATTGTTGTTTTCTTAGATTTTGATATGTAATTTTTCTGTACGTTCGTATCTGTGAACTAAATTTATATAACTGACGGCTCTTTACTCTCAAAATAGTACCTAAAAACAGCAAGAATGTAATAACAATTAACAATTAATTAAAAATTCGTAAAAATATATCAGAAAATAATAAAGAGTTAAATAAAGTTCAGAGCAATGTTATAGAAAGCCACACTATGATCAAATAAATCAGTATGAAATGAAATGGAAAAAGTAACTGAATTAAAAAAGAACTTAGCAAAAATCTCTTAAAGCTCAGAATTATAATAACTAAGTATTCTTTTAAAAATTAATTGATGGCCTCCATTCAATTGCTTGCTCAGTCCACTGTTACTTAGTTTTAAGACAATGAAAGCTACTATGAGTTGTTTTTCATAATAAAATTATAGTTTGATATTTCTATGCAAATTAATTTAATTTTTTATTTCTTATCTAAATTCTCCTAAAGTGTTTTATATTCCTTGTCAAATGTTATCTCAGAATTAGCAAAAAATCTTTAAGTCTTGTAGTTGTCATGTTTCTTAGTGTTGAATGTTCTTGTTGTCTGTAATAAAATCTGTTTGTCTTCGAAATGTTTACAGTATTTAGTTTACAATAATATTACATTGCTTGAATGTATGTAAGTATTTTATAGATTTTAATTATCTGGAAAATAATCTAAGTGTTTTATTTCTTGTTACTGTGGCTTTTTTTCATAGCAGCTTAAGAATTAATTAAAAGGTTTAAGATAAAGAATGTCATGATTGTTCATAGTTTGGGGGCAAGAATGAATCATTTGAATAACTTAAAAGCAGGATAGTTTTATTTATTTGATAACTGGGTAAAATTTTAGCAAAGAAAAGGCAATTTGACCACAAGACTAATGCTGTTTTAGTTTTCTTTATGTTTAATAGTAATTACTTGTTTGTTGAAAAGTGTATAACCAACAATTCTGTGATATTTATTGGTCATTTCCACAAGCTAGAACGGCATCTCATCTCAAATCACTCAAAAAAAAAAAATTTGAGTGCTTTTCATATAAATTGTCTATTCAAGTCAACTTTCCGTGTTGTGGAAACAGGGAGTTAGTTTTTCTGGATTATTTATGAATACGCCCAAAATAAAAATCAAACAATTCGTGCTTAGCTTTACATTGGATTCACGTGTTACGTTTATATGGACGGAACAATTTTTATAAAATGCTCAATTTTGGAAATACGTGAGAGCTGCTCACGAAGGTGTAGTGTACTAGTATATGTCAGAATAATTACAATGGTATTCGGTTTTTTCAAAACTGTGTTAAGTAAATTTGGCTTACTAAAACTAACTATGTAACTTAAGTTGCATTAAATCATGAGAACAAAATTTTTTTTAACTGTTTCTATCTGTTAAATTAACCAACAAAATAGTAAATTTGGTGAAAAATTGTCTTTAAAAATTAATGGCTGAAGTAATTGCAAGAAACTTATAGTTTACAGAACTGTAACTGTAACTGAGACGGAAACAACTTAAATTTAGGATCACTATTTTCCTTTTGTGTAAATAAGAAATAATTGTGATACGTGGTATTAAACCTTCGATAAACAAAAATTATATTTCTGTAGCAAAAAGCAAAAAGTGCTTAAGTCGAGATAAGCTGATTTTGAGTTAATGGTATCTCTGCAATCTTTATATTCAAAAGTACCGCTGGTAAAAATCTGAATTAAATTGCTTGATTTTTCTGGAAGTTATAGCACTATGACTTGCGACTTATCTTCTTTAGACTTCTAATTTGATTTGGAATAATAGATTAATTTGGGTTACACTTTAATATATTTCAACTTGAATGTATTATTAATAATGTGTAGTACAATGTTTGCTTGAAAAAATAAAGATTAACAGAGAATTTCCCGATTTAACTGTAAAAGAAATAAATGTCGGAAAATCGACTTGAACGCTTAAAAGTGTTCTCCTGCAAATTAGCAAAATATGACTTTTCCTTATTGCCACATCTTTAAAAATATAAATAAGCTTTGCATATAAATTTTTCAACTTTTTTTTATCCTGTACAGAAACTACACCTACATAAAATTACAATATTTTTACAATTTAAATTCAAGTTTATGCCAAACTATTGCATCGTTAACATTAAAACTAAAAAAAAAATATTTTAAATATCCCCCTTATAAAATAAAACATTCAAGTCTATTTTCTCCATTTCAACAAGAAAGCAAAACTATTTCATCTGCCTTTTTATATAAATTGAAAAACTAATAGCACTGCTATTATCTTTGATAATAAAAACAATTTGCTTGAAAGTAACATTAAAGTTAATGCATAGTTGCTACACTTTTCTATACAAACTGACTGTTTTACTATTCCTTTTACCCAATCGCATTAACAACATCTATCTCTACCCCTTCATTTCTACAATGCTAAAAAGAAACTAAAACTCTGCTTCATTGTGCAAAGAATTAGTAGAGGCTTAAAAAAATGTTTGTAACTACAAATACCAAATTTAATTACAACAATTAAAGACAATTGTTATCTGTTTGCAACATGCTGGTGTTACAAATTTAAGCCAACCAGCCAACCAGCCAACCAGCTAAACAGCCCCCTTTCGCACACCCTCTTTTAAATAAAAAAAAACAAATAGAATTAAAGTTTTTATGTGTTCACAAGTATTTGTTTAATTACTTTGTATGTCTGTTGAAGAGTTTTAAAACAAATAATTTTATTTTTAAAGTTTTGAAATCTCTAGTTCTGATTGTAAAAATTCGTAATAGTTTTTATCATATTTATTTCACTCACAAAAATTTAATTATGATTTTGGCTGTGGTCTTCTTAAGTTTTTTGCTTTTATTTTCAATAGGTCACTGGTTTTATTTGACTAAAATTTTATGTTTCTCAGTTAAGTGGACAACCGCACAATGGACCTCACCAAAACTTAATTTGGAAGCAAACATTTCAACAGTTTTATTTTTGGCCAAGTTAATAATCTAGTGAAATAGTATTTTGTGGTTTTGATATTTTTTTTCTTATTTGTTTCTTGCGGGGTGTGAAAATATTTTGATGTTCTCACAAGAGATGACACAAGAGATGATTTTTCAGTAGGACAAAAGTGAACCAAATAAGTAAATAATCATAAAGACATGATTTGTATGAACTTTCTAATGTTAGCTGCATGTACTTTTAGAGTTTAAATATTGGTATTTCCACAGGAATGCCAACTTTTTGTAGTGTGCGACAACAAACAAATATGTTTGTTTTTCCAAAGAAAACTAATATTTTTTTTTACTTCTTTAAATATTTATGAAGGCCGTCAGCAGCTCTACAATTGGTAAATTTAAAAAAAATAGTCACATTATTCTCAAATATATGCTTAATTGCGTAATTGTCGCACGTGACAAAAAAGTGAAATTCTCGTAGAAATGCCCATATACGGAATGAATAAAATAAATTTTATGGCTTTAAAATAGATCATGGTAAGCTAAGCTTTAAAATTTAAACTTCTACAATGTGACAGTTTACTCGGCTATAGCCAGATGTTTTGTAACAGCCCATTGTATTTATGATAAATTATTTTACGTGAAGGACCATTAATATATTTTTAAAAGTCATTCAATTTTTGTATACTGGTGTCCTATAAACTCTAATCGAAACTTAAATAGAGTAAAGCTTTCACAGACTTTGTTGGCACGCTCTGTTAACTTGGTGGGTATTTTATTTTAAGAGTATCAAGTAGTGGGGGATGGGACTTTTCTCAGAGATGGAAAGTTACTGATTGCCACTCACTTGGGAATGGCAAGAACTTTTCCTTTGCTGAATTTTCCAAGCAGCTAACTACTTCCGGCCTTTGACCAAGTATCCCCTGGGCAATGGCTTTCAAGCAACGCTTTTAAAGCTAGCTGGAGCTATAAGGCATCACAACTATGTATACTGAGCATCAGAGATGTGTCAGGAAAGTAGGCGGTAAGTCGCTGAAGTGTGGTTGCATCGTGGGATTGGACGCAAAGATAGTAGTCCTAGCAACTCATGTCTCTTGAAACGCCAAATTTGCTAATGAATCCCTTTACAAACAGCCTCTAAATGAAAAATCGAAATACTCGTTGACGTCCTTTGCATATCGAACTAAGACTTTGATTGGATAAGGCGCCCTATGCTCCAATGGGAGTTAGTTAAAAGAAGATTATATATATAATTGTAACCCAGTTTTTTAACATCTTTTCATCCCTGCCATAGTTTGTCTTGCTTTTTGTTCTAAATCAAAGTTTATCAAACTTTACTTGCATCAGTATTTTTGTTGCCGAAAATTTTGATCTTATATTGAGAAAGAAAGTAACAGTTATACAAAAAATATATTTTACACTCTTTGCCTCACACACAAAATCATAACTTGAGAATAAGAATGAAATGCATGAAAATGGCGCGCTATGAGCCATTTTCAAAAATTAAGCAAGTAACACATGAAGCGCTGCATGACTCGTCGCACAGAAATGCAGATCTGTAATTATTTTAGATTACTTGAAGCTATTTTAGTACCATAATTGATACTAATTTCATTCAGTTTTCGGTATTGGTATTAATTTACCATATTGATTGGAAAAAATCGTAATTGATAAATGTATGTGCGAAATCATCGGATTTTTATATAATTGTAAAGAGAAACAATATTAACCAAATGGGTTAATGGTCTACTTTCGGCTTACTATTTGTGAGAAAACTTTAGGATATATTTTAAAGAACTTGCAAGAATTCTCACTTAAAGTATGCCTCAAATGTTTGCTGGGCACAAACTTTCTTTTGAAATATACAAACATATCTTTGGGAAATTCCTTTACACAACCTAAAACTCTTGTATGTATATATTTTATATAAGTCTCATATACATATGTACATAAATATAAAAATAAAAACAAAATATGCATGTTTATTCGATTGAAATAATGCTGTTGGCATTAAAGTAAAAAATTTCCGGTACTCATTCTCTGTAAGAATGGAATTTTAATGTCAGTTTGCAAATAAAGTTGTATGTGTGTGCTTGTGGTCTGAAATAAGATCTCGATAAGAGAGTATTTTATTCCTTTCGTATGGGAAGTCATACACATGTAACAACGTGTGTGTATGCAAGTGCGTGTATAAAGTTGTAAGTGTAATAGTGTATGCCACAAGTAAACTATTTAAAATGCCCTCAAATAAGAAACTTAAAGCATAAATCTTGCATTGGGATGAAAAGTTGCAACAGCATTAGATTTCCTTTTTGTTTTTTTTTTGTTTATTTTGTGTGGCTTCAATTTTTGTTGCAGTTAATGTTGCTGGTGCTTTGGCTGTCTTACAAGTTGAACTTAGTGGTGTACAGTACTCGAAATTTTTTATACTTTAAACAAAAAAATGTATACTTTTGTTCGCTTGTTTGGTAATAGAGAAACACTAAACAAATTTACGAAAAATAGTAAAATAAATCTTAAATCTGTAAATGGGGATATATACACACACACTCACACACACACAAACATATGTATATGTATACATGATGTGTGGCTGTATGTACTGCATCAAATGTACTGAGAGATTTGTATCTCAAGTATATAAAAAGTGAGGCACTCGCCCAATGTGACCAACTTGATTTTTACTTTGACAAACTCTACCTCTGCACAATAATAATAATTGGCCAAAAGGCAAAAATTTAAAAAAGTGTACATGTAATAACATACAAAATTCTTCACAATTTTATTTTCATATTTCAAACATTTGCTTGAAATTAATTTTTATATATAAAAATGTTTTAGCAAGTTCAATATGTGTTTGACTATAAAAGTCACCTTTACGAGTAATTGTAATAAAGGTGTTACTTAATTTCAAAACCTTTCAGTGAAATTTTTTTAATATTTCATTTTTGTACAGGTACTGTAATTATTTTTGAACGACCTATTCCTACAGCCTGCACGGTTGAATAAAGTAGAATATTTACATGAAGAGCACTCATTTGTTTGAGTGATTTTCCTACAAATTTTTCAGACGAGTCGCTTGCCTGAGTTGTGAAATCAGGGTGCAAGTCAATCATATTATTTGACTTAGTAAATGGTTTTGGGTTTTTTTTTGTTATCAACTACAATTTATTAAATTTAATTTTAAGTTTCTTTCCATAAAAAATTTTTTAAATTGAATTAATTTTATGTCAAAACCTGCAAAAAAATTTTCATTTGTTCGTCTTCATAAAAAATACGAGTCGTCTGCTTGAGTTGTAGAAATTGCAAAGAAGTAAAATTTGTTTTGCTGTAAAAAATTCTGATAGAATTACAACTGACTTAAATATATATAATTTGATTATAATGATGTTATATAATAGATTATTATCAAGTATATGAGCCCAGTAGACTCGTCTGGACTATCGAAAATTTTAAAATAACCAAAAACTTTTAATTTAAGCAAACGCGATCATCGAGGCATAAAAATATTAAAAATATTTTGTAAGACCAGTAAGCGAATCTATAAGTTCAGACAAGTGTTTTTTTTTGCTGAGAACGGAATATTGAATAACTTTTTTGGTAAATCAAAGAGAAGTTTTACTTAAAATAACAATTTGTTTGATTTACAAAAAATCCAAATCTTTTTTAGATCCATAAATCTTTTTATTTGAAGATTAAAATCACTTGTTAGCGCTTACAAACAATCATTCTTTAATAATTTATAACATGGAATTTTTCATGAAATAGCCCAAAAATTTTTCAATTTGCTAATAGCGGCGCTAGAGAAAAGGCTTATATAAACAAGGTTTGAAAAACCAAATATCTCAAAACAATTTTTGGTAATTGTTTTGATTTCTTTATCTTCTCTTTACGTCCTATTGATAGACAAAAAAAATGTATTTCACAATTCATAATTTAAACTTATTGTTTTGAATATCTTATTTATTTTATTTATTTTAATTATAAAAGTTGGTGACGTTATCAGTTTTTAACTTTTTGGTAAGAGCTTTGAGTTTGTTGTTTCGGTAACTCTTTAATAAAATTTGTTATTTGTTAGTTGGTTTTCCTGCTGCTAGTTTCAGTATTATTATTTAGTATTGGAAAAAGCATGTAGTTTTCTGACTGGTATTTGAGTATGACCATTTCCTTACTTAACAAACGGTTGCATTTCATGTGCTTTTATTTTTAAATAAGGGGAGTTACTAAAGAAGAAGTTTTCGCTAGAACTGGTGAGTATGTCTGTAAGTGCGCGTGTGTTTATTTTATTTAGAAAATCTGCTTAGAGTATAGAGTAAGCCAAATCAAAGTATGCTCTTGAGAAATATTTTTAGTAGTAGCTATAAAAAATCTTTATAAGGCATATAAAATTAAGTATTTATTAATTTATATTCTGAAATGTTCTTGAGGTTTTCGGTGACGTTTTGTAATACTTCAGGTTACATCTTCTTTGTGTTTAGTAATAACACAACTTCTCGAGTATTTTATTAAATGTTTCTTAAGTTGTTCTCCAACAATTTTTCACTTAAGCTGTTGGTATTAATATGAGCTAATCTCAATAATCATTATATTTTATTTCAGCTAAATTTTCACGCCGTTAAGAAACAAAATTTTGAATCTTTAAAACGTAAAAAAGTTTACGCCTAACAACTTTTAAATACAAAGAAAAAAATTTTTTTTTGCTTACGAAGTAAATTATCAGCTAGAAGTTACTTCAAAATATACATTTAATTTTTACAAAAAGAATGAATACAGTAAGCAGTTTGCTTATTATAAGTTACAAAAGTCTATCGGCCTTATGTATAATGAAAGACTGGCATGAAGTTAGCATAAGTGACAAAATTGAACTACGTATTGACGAGTTTCTCTATACAAATTGGCATTAAAAATCGCCGCATAATCTACAAAGAAAATGTTTGCTATTTTCGAATTATTTTTTAATCGTATTTAAATAAAAGCAAATAGTTTGATTGCAATTTATAGCGGTTAAGCATTGTCTCTATATTTCATTGGTGCTTAGCCAAATCATCAGTAGACTTCAACCACATTTTGAACAATCAGAAACTTCTTATCTTATGTATGTAGATTTTCAAAAACTATTTGAGAACTCACAAATAATAATAAGATAAGATTTATAGTCTAAAAGCAAAATAATGCACCAATTTGAAAATATAAAAAAAAAATTTAAAATAGCTGGGGTAGATTAAAATAAATAAACTAAATACCTTGTTTACATAAAGCATTTTTTTTAATGAAATTTCATGAATTTTGTTGCACGAAATTTTTTTTTATTTGCGCTATAAAAGATAATTTTTTATAGAAATGGACGTAAAATGAATCTCTGTTGCATTTTAGGCAATTTTTTGATATGAGTTGCTCCTCTAGGCCTCCTATTAACAAATGAATAATTTTCATGTAACTAATATCATAAAAAAAAGCTTGATGTAAATTAGGTAAAACCCAAATTTTCTATTTGCTTGAGGAGGTTTTAAGGGATTTTTTTCTGATAATTTTGGTATTTAAAGCTCGAGCCTGCCAAATGATTTTCCCTGAGAAGCAACGAAATGCATTTAGAGAAGCTTAACCAATAAGAAAAAAAAATAAACATTTATATTAAATGCGTATTAGTTGTTTGTTACTCATACGCATCCCATAATATTAACTCACAATATGCACCGAAAAAGTATGCTATAGTTTTTTTATTATTATTTTAATACGTGAGTGCAAGTCATATTGCTCATACGTACCTAATTATTATGTTCTCATGGGAATAGCGAAAATGTATGTAATGCAAATGTGGATATGGACAATAGAGTCAATTAATCATGTATGACAGTATGTATGTAAGTATATTTGTAATTAACGACAATAAACGTGTTCAGTGTTTCCCAAAATATTTAAAAAATTCCCCATTAACAAAAAATATTACTTATAACAAAAAAAAAAAACTTTATTAATATCATATCATCTGAATTCTTTGCTAGATATATACTAGTTGTTTCAAAAGTTTATTTATATTTTTTGCATCACCCTTTTTATGAAAGAGCTTTAGAATATAATCCATAAAATAGTGTAGTTAAACTTAAAATTGAATTATTGCATTTAGTTTTGTTTTATTTTGCAACTTGTTCATATATTTATTTCCAGATGTATTTTACAAAATAAAATAGAAACGAATAACTGTATTTCCTTTCTCGAGTTTTGTCTATTTGTATTTTTTCATTATAAATAAAATTTAAGTTTGATAAAAAAAAAACAAAGACCGAACATTGAGTATAAAAAAAATCCAACTATTTTCAACTTATCAGTTAAGTTTGGTGAATTGAATTATTCAATACAATTTTTATTTTATTTAAAATGACATAATGCTTTTAACATGCAAACATCTAACGCTTTTTCATGGTGTACTAAAGTGTGTGGTTGTGCTGAAGGAAGTTTTTTTTATTTAATTTTACTTTGATTTATCAGATTTTATTTAAAACTATTTGAAATAAATAAACAATGGTAGGAAATTTGTATGCAAAATAAACAAAAATTTTACAAATTCTATTAGAAATTCAATTAAGATAAAAAGGAAAATGGCTTTGCATTGTTTTTAATTGAAGGTTAAGTGGATTTTGTTTTTCTCTGTGGAAGGAAAGAGGTGACTTAGAATAGAATTTATAGATGTAAATATTTAATTAAAATATATAAACTGCATTTCATAAGCAAGCCACAGGATTGAAAAAAGAGATATTTTGGTTCTAGTCAGGCATGTTATTGTTAATTGTGAAGTTAATTGTAGTAAAGGAAGTTGCTTGGTAATATAAAATTAAAAAAATCTGAAGTAAAGCTCTGAAGCTCTATTTTTTATTCTTACGTTTCTTGTTGTCTGTAAGAACATTTAAAATTTTATCATAGTTCTCTTTTTATATATACTTGGTATCGTTTTTTTCCAAAAAGAAGGGCATATTTTTTTCCTTCCACAGCGGAGAAAATAAGTTCGATGCTCATATGAAAACAAAAATACTCAAGCGTTTCGATCCATATAAAGAGCAAGTCTTCAAAAAGTTAAGAACTTATTATTTTTTAAACACAGCTTTAAAAAGATTTTTCTAATAAAAAAGAAACAAATGGAATTTTTTCCAGAAAATAAACCATTCTTAGATGTTCCTTTTTTCAAAGTCATAAAATGAAAAGTGCGTTATTTATTTTGAAGATTTAGCAACTTAACTTTTATTGAGTCCCGTGTCTACTATACTATCATGTTTACGTATTACTGAAGATATTTTTTTTTCATTTAAAATAGTTTAAAATGAAAATAGTTCTCTGCACATAGTCAAGGGTTCCACATTAAATGTGAATTAAATTTATTTTAGTAAAAATTCATAATTGTTTAATGTCCATAATTTCACTTTGTAACTTTGTCATATCAAGAAACAGGTTTAAAATTCACAGACATATTTAAATAAAATTATTTTCAATACTTTTTTTTAATGTAAATGAATTGCGCTTAATGCCAGTAGAATTTTTGATATGAAAATCATTTTTAATGAATGTAAATGAATAAAAACTGCACAGCAAATGAGAGCACAACCAAACACACACACACACACACACACACACATGCACACATCAAACAACAGAAAAGTAAAATATATAACATATTTTTTAATTTGCATATCAATGTTAAAACACTCACTTACTTGACTCGGCTTGCCTTAACTTGGCCGTATAATAAATAAAACAAAATTTACATATGTATGCTTAAACTTTTTCCTCCTCTGGCCCATATACAGCGTGGAGGTACTACGACCTGTTAAATATTATAGACTGCAGCAAAAGTAAAATAATGAAATAAAATAAACAGCCAGAGAGAAATTATTTATTTTGTATAATTTTATGGAAGTTTTGATGTCAAGACAAAGTTTTGTGCCATTAAAACAGTCGCATATACTCGTATATATTTTAACGCTTTAACTTGAGTGCGGGCAAATGTATGTGCCTGCAAATATGAAAACTTAAGTAACAAAAAAAAAACCAACTGATAAATATGTACACAGGCATATTAAGTGGGCTTAAAGGAATGACAAAAATATAAACGTTTGTTTTTCCTGCCAAAGAAAAATGAGACAATTTTAAATATAAAGTTAAAAAATACAACCTCTGAATATTTGAAGGTGAATAACAAGCATAATAAAGTATTACACGGAATTTTTATGTAAATATGATCACAACATTAAATTAAGTATGATGAATGCAAATTTTTGAAGCCTTAAATAGAAGGAGTACGCAAGAATTTCATGAAAGCTTTTTAAAAGCTCCTCCTTAGTGAAGGAAGTTTAAAAAAAATCAATTAATATATTTGAGATCAGTCAAAAAAGAACTTAATTGATTCAATTAAATTTTAAATTTTCCATTAATATTTAATTGATTCAATTAAATTTTTAATTGTTTCTATTATAAATTTTTAATGATATTATTAAGCTGTTCACAAAAGCAATGAGTCGTTGAGCAGCTCTCATGTCATCGTTATTTTTTCTTAAGTGCGGCCAGGTTTGTGGGTTTGTTTTGTCCTTCGAGAGTTTTTCGTCCCGCTCGCTTTGGTTAACTGATTTGCCTCGATTAGCCACATAGTCCTGCGGTTCTTTTGTGGAGTTTTATTGAACAGTACATTCTTACTTTCGTTATGAAGGCAAAGGTTTTGTACAGTCAGTTACAGAAATCATTAAAATATATGAAATACCGAGTATATTTATTTGATACAAAGTCTTTATTTTATTTGAAATTTTTGCTTGGCTTTTGGTTAAGCAACGTCTATATGCTTTTCGTTTCCGCTAATGCAACTCATGATCATCATCATGTACTCATGAGTTCCATAAGCAGAAAAGGAATGCATACCAAAGTTGCTTACCCAAAAAAAAGCACAAGTTTCAAAGTTTCAAATAGTTTATATATTCTTAATGTATCTTAATAAACAGTTCTAGACATCCTCAGTTGAGTTATATGCTTATAAAAAGTCGCTCATCTTAAATATTTGCAGCAATTTAAAAACGTTAAATATTTTTAAAAAGGATCTCATAATAAACTTTTAATATTATCAGCAAGTAAACAAGCAAAAAATATAAACAAAAAGAAATGCAATAAATACATGTTAATTAACAAATATTTTCTGGCAAGTAAATGGAATGCTTCACATCTTTTAGTAAAAAACTTGAATTATTTTTAACATTCGTTAAAGCATACATATTCGTTAAACCCAAATTATGATTTCACTTATTCAGTAAAATATTTTTTTTTATTAAAAATACATTGAAATTGATTATTGAGGGTTAAGCTGAATCGTATGCACATTTCATTGTTATTAATGCAGATCATCAGGGAAACTTTACCCAAAAATTTCTTAGAACAACTTGAGTTAATATTTTAAACTTTCATTTAAACAAATGAGAAGCTCAACAAATATCAAAGTTGAAACAAGAGCACAATAATCAATATGTTGAATTAATTCTAGCGGGAAGCACAGGACACTGCGACCAAAATATATCTATTGTATCTCCTGCCAGGTGCTAGAGCACCTCATCTAGACCTACTCCCCTGATGAATCTCAGGATTGGCAGTGGATCCAGAGTTGGTAGTTCCCAATCCTCCAATAGGTGCTTGCCCAATTGGCTATATCTTCTGTGGCTTAACGCTTCACAGTCCTTCAGAATATGCTCTGGAGTGTCATCTTCGTAATCACAGAATCTGCACAGGCTGTTACTCTCAATGCCAATTCTGTTGAGGATTTTCGTAATTTACCATTGCTACATTGGCTGACTTTTTTCCAGCTTCAAATTGTAGTTGTAAGTAGTATCGTATATAAAGAAAATAATTAGGAAAATTAAAATTTTTTTTTAATATAAATTTTTTTTCTAAAAGCTCATAAAGTATTGAATTGGGTTTTCTGATATAAAAATAAAAATTGATGCTACTGGTATTTATGAATACTCTCTGACATTTAAGTAATTATTCAAAGATTTTTCAATTTTTCGAACTACCTCATTGTCCATTCCAATAGAGTTCTTATAGGATTTGTTATAAAAAGCAAAAATTATGTTTTCTGCAACAGTCATGTAACTAAATAAGTATTTTTTTTTGGCGAGCTTAAAATATTTTTTTCCTTATTTTTTGTTGTTGAGAATTTAAAGATTTATATTCGATTTTATTATTCTTTAACTCTTCATTAAAATTTAAAATAGTTTTGTAAAAATGATATTCAACTTTGTCTTATTTCAAGGCATTTTCTTGTAATCTGAGCAATATGAACTCACACTGTTTTTCATTCTCTGTTCAAAAATAAAATAAAAATAAGAAGACCGAACCGAACTAAAACTATTACTCTAGCTGACGGACAAACTAAAAAGGAATAATTATTTTGGAATATGCAGCCAAATTCTTGCTTATTTTCTGCATAAAACTGGCTTGGTTACCATATAAGGTTTTTTTTATTTATGGCTCCATTGAAAACGTGATTTTACTTCATATTGTGTTAGCAGCTGTTTTTGAAGCAAATGCGTGAATTGAATGCGGTTTATCTTAACAATACGCATGTCATTCATTCTTTTGCATTTTTCGAATTTGAAATAACTGAATAACTATTGTTTTATTTGGAAGCAGCCTTAAATGTGTCCTCACCACTATCAGGCAGCCTTAGTAGTAGAGCGTTATCGAAAGAACTAGCAACTAGCAACATTACTTTTCAGTTTTCCTACTACCCTATTGTCCTGGTTCTTCTGACTACTTTTCTTCAGTAGAACAATTGGACTTTTATTACTTTTTTCTTCTTCAGTGGTTAGCCTGCAAAACAAAGTCTTCAACACAGATTTACTCTCATACGAGTCCGGTAATTTACTGATGATGTTGATGCATGTACGATATGTTGCAATATGATATGTGTTGCATTGTTAGCGTTTACATGCGTCCGTACAACGAACGACAAGTAAAAATGACAATTCATTATAATGATGAGTGGTCGTTGTCATTAAATGTATAACACAGTGTAGACTAGTGAAGCTTCAATTACAGCCGTCTATTTAAAAATTGCAAAAAAAAAGAAGAAAACATTAACTCAAGCAAACCCCAGTTTATGTGTGCAGCCGGTGCAAGCAAGACTGTGCCTTATTTTGCAGACTTTTGCAAGTGAATTCCACTTAACATACTTGTAGACAAGTATTATGATGTAAATAAGGAAGGGCAAAAAACAAAAAAAAAAATAAAAAAATTGAAAGCCTTAAAACAAAAACTATGCCTGTGGTCATAATGCCTGCAGAGTTTATGACATACGAAGCAAAACACTTCCACTTGTACATGTTTTGTGGGTGCATGTGTTTACATATGTATGTATGTGTGTTTGACCAAAATTGTAGCATATTTTACAGGGGCCTTGCATTAGCTCCATCAAAAACGTTTTGTGAGTTTGGCCATAATGTGCTCATTTTTTTATGGTGATGGTTTCAAGTGAATTTAAGTGTTTTAGCTCAATCTGAGCTGAGCAAAATTGTGGCAAGACAAAGTTTACTTTAATAAAAAATTTGGAGCATTTTACTTGCTAAATGTGTTAAGTTTAATTTAATTTAAATTTATTGACTATTGTGGTAAGATGAAATTTAAATTTATGCTACATTAGAATATTTATGATATGAATTGTTTTAACCCTTAACAGGTTTCTGAGTATGCAAATGGTTCTTGAATTATTAAAATATGTTAAGCAAATGGAGGTTGCTGTACATATCTTCAAATTAAAAATTTTTGGTAATAAAATTCTTCTATTATAATAGACATGAAATCGATATATGCCTGCTCTAGTTATAAAATTCAAACATATTCTGTGGCTCGCAGCAAATAGAAATTGAGCAAAAAACTAAAAAAAATTGTGTGCAGAAATATTTATGAAGATGTTTATTATTCGACATATTGTCGTAATTCTATTTTAAGTGAAATTTATTATTTGTTGGAGGTTAAGCATTGTCTATATGCAAGGCAACAATGAAATGCATATAGAAAATGCTTAAGCATCAGCAAATAAATTTCACTTATAACTGAATTATGACAATAAGGCGAATAATAAATTTCTTGAATGTTTAATTAAAATTTTATGTTTCATTTTGCCTCACAAATACTTTTAGTGTTATCCAATGAATTTCTAGTTGTATAAAGGTGTAAAAAAAATAAAAGGGATTTCAGATTGATTAAAAATTTTTGGCTGGGTTTTGTATAAGTTTCTCAAATGTTATAAAGCTGTTATATTTTTTTAACAACTTGTCTCAATTTTAATAAGAACCACTAAATATTTTTTACACTGTATCATCTGCTGCTATTCAATGCTTCCAATAAAGTATTTTTAAAAATGACCAATTTATTTAATAAATGCTCTTATCGTTACTGTTTTCATTTTACTTCGTATTATTCAGTCAATAAACTTAAATTATTTTATAGCCACTCAGCCCTCCATTTATCCAAACGTGCAATTATTAATTTATTCATCCATTATTTATTGGTAGCAAGCAGCATTTCCATTGAAAATGCCATGACTGAATTCACAAGTGCAACAATCATTCTCACATCCATCACAACACAATCCGTCGAGCAGGCCAACAACAACAGTTTACAGAAGGTAATTAAATAATTTATTTATTAAAAGAAGAAATAATAAAAATATTAAATAATAATAATAAATGAAAAATTTGCTGATTACAGTTTGTTGAGTACGTTGATGTTAAATGTATCTTTGCTCGTTTATTTTAATACAAATGTTAGCAACTTTTTTCTCTTTATTTATAAATTTTTTTTAAATAAAATTATACAGCTTAAAGCACTTACTTATCTCACTTAGTATATACTGAAGTATGTCAGCCAATTTATACAGGAGATGTTTTCCGATCACAGTCGAAAAACGATTCTGACAAACTTTTAAAATGTATCTTTAAATTTATATATTTTTTTTTGGAAATATATCTCTCTATAGTCTTATAATATATTTATTAAAGACTCTTTTTTTCTAAACAAATTTTTGCAAATATTCTTTTTTACAGGCTCGTTTTTTTAACTAAATCTGCAGAATATTTTTCTTATTTAAAATTTTCCGTATACAAAAGTTTAAAATATTTTATATTCATAAATTATTTTTTTCAATGTATTTGTGCATTAAATAGTTGAAGTAGTCAGTCGACGTGCATTTGGGGCTTACATGCATTTTCGTTCAACTAAGTGGTTGGCTGCTTGCTTGCTTGGTTGTGTGAGCGAGTGTATGTTTGGTTTGGCAGATTTTATAGCATTCATGGCCTGGACTGATTTGCGAGTGTAGGTGCCTGCTCCATTTGGTTTTTATGAGTTAAATTAATATGTTTACATTGAGAGTGAGTCTTAAATTTATGAGTTGAGATCCACTGGGGAAATATTAATCATTTTAATATTATATTGTACATGCCTTGCGCCACATGACACAGCGATATTTAAAGCAGTTGTTGTACGGGAGAATGCAGACTCATAATACTTAATAAAATTTGTATGTATTTAAAACAGAGTGACCAAAAAAAATTATAGTTTGTTAAAAATATATCAGCAATATTCAAATATAAAAATTTTTATTTAAAATTTTCTCTTTAAGAAAATAATTTATTTAAAAAAAATTTATTTTTGGCAAAAAAAATTCACCATTAATTGTGCTGGTACCAGCATAACATTCTTGAATTATTTGTTTTTTATATTTTACGCTCCATTGTATAGCTTTCATTGTACTTGTTTGGTTCTTTAAAATCCCGATAACAATGAACAGTAGTATTGAAACTTTTACTAACCAAACAGTGAAGCACAAAACACACATTTACTGCTACAAATTTTAAACAATTCCTCAGCCAAGTATTGAGCCAATCAATCCATCTTCGTATCATTTATTTGTTTTAGCTTATGATATATACTATGTACTCATATGTTTTTCATTTCAGATATTCTAAGAGTATTTTGTTAATATTTTAAGTAACACGTTCATTTAAACATTGATAAAGCTATTTATTTGTTTATATATGTATTTTTTATGAAAAAAGATTTTCCAGGTCTTTGTGTGAATAATAATATAGAATGAAACTTAATATATAAATACTAAATATTTCTTTAAACATCCTAATATTGTTTACACACTAAATGCTGTGTATAGGATTTTACATCGTGATTTCGTAAAGAGGTTTAGATTTATTTTTAAATCCTGTACTATACTATTCTGCGCCAGGCTTTGCTATAAAATTTCTATGCTATAATATTTTATGCAATACTATGATATTACATGACATTGTGTGCTATGTAATGCTAGGTAATGCTATTTTATGCTAAACGTTGCTATACAATGTTATGCTATGCTTTTCAAGTAAATTCTTTAGCTTAATACTGCATATACCGCCATAACTCATTATTTCGTACAATACTATAGTATGCTACGCTATTATGTTATAAGCTATTATATGCCTTTTTGGACTACGATATATCATACTTTATTATTTGATATATGTACAATACATATAGCATACTATGTTATGTTATGCTATTATATGACATTGTGTATTATGCTATTGCATGCTATGTTAACAAGTGTTATATAATGCTATGATTTTTAACTAAATTTTTTATTTTTATAATGTCATGACTCGTTATGCTATACTGTGCTATGAAGGTCTTTAGTATGCTATTATATGCTATAGTGGAAGTTGCTTCATAATGCTTTATTATGCTATACATTATATGTTATGCTACAGTATGCTATTATGTGCTACACTATGCTATGCTAAAATTTTGCATCATTCTCTGTATAATAATATGATTTGCTTTATTGTACTATGATGTACTATCTCATAATATACTATTATATAAATATCTACAGTATTCTTTACCATGCAACAACATTAAGATTTCTTTACTACTTACTTATAATGCTACGCTCTGCTATGTCATATAATACTTTTCTATAGTATGCAATTCTTTGATATTATATTATGTGCTATACTATGCAGCTGCATGCTATTTAAACTAATTATACTATAATCTGTTATACTTTTTTATGCTACGCTATGCTACTATGTCCCATTACATGTTTTGCAAGGCTTTGCTGTGCTGCTACATGATGTTTTAAGCTATGCTATATCATGCTTCATAATTGTATGGCTTGCTCTGCTATATAATGCTATAATTTTTTGTGTTATCTTTACCATTATATGACATTCTATATAATGCAATGCTACACTAAGCTATGCCTTGCAGTCAGTTCTTTGCTTCGTTTTCTTTGTAATGCAATGTTTTACTATACAATAATATCATTTGCTATTATATGATATGTGCTAATATTCAATGTTTTATAATACTATATTTAAAAATTTATGCAATTCTATACTATGGTATATTTTGCAATTAAGTGATTTGCTTTACTGTCATTACAATGCAATGCTTCACTATGCTATATTATGGTATGCTACCATAGCAATGCTACTACATGCCATGCTACAATATGATGTGATAATATATGATATGCTACTATAGGATATCCTACTCTATTCTGCGCTTCTATATTCTATGATACTATATGCTATGGTCCTATATATATTACCACTTATGCTATGCTACTTTATGTTATGCTTCTATTTTCTATAATACTATATTCTATGATACTATATGCTATGCTACTCTATGCTATTCTACTATATGCTATATCTACTATTCTACTATATGCTATGCTTCTATTTTCTATGATACTATATGCTATGCTACTCTATGCTGTGTTTCGCAATGTAATGCTTTACAACATCATGCTATTAAATTACATACTTTGAAAAGTCACATTATGCTACAATTTGCTAATTTGTTATTTATGTTTTATTGTAACATCAAAGAAAAAACGAGCTTTCAATCATAAAAGTAGGAATTAGCATGAATATATAAATTTCTAAATTTCTCACTCGAAAGCTGAATTTGTTGTATTGACTCTTAATAAAAATTACTTTCTTATCAATAACACAACTATCTTGATGTAGTAATTTAATTTAAAAAATTTATATTTTTTTTTCGCTTGTCATGATTTATTAATATAAATCTGTTTAAAGATATTTTATATTTATTAACGCACACATTTTAACAGCCTGTAGCAGCAGGTAATGTAAAGAAAAAAATTAATACTTGGAAAACGAATTTAAATGAAATTATCATAAAAAATCGTAAGCCCAATGAGATTATTGTGAAAATTATGCTAACACCCCTGCCACCAGCACACACAACTTCGCTACGTAAGCTTTTAAGCATAATTTTTTTTATAAATAAATTCTTAACGCCCTGCTGCGGAGAAACGTAAACATTTCAGCTACTTAAAATTTTTGGGCAAAATGTATTCTTTTAATTAAAAATATTGCTCAGACTTAAAAAATTATAATATATAAAATTAATTTTCATTCTTAAGTTTAAGCACTCAGTTGCAAAAGCACACATGTATTAGAAGAAATTAAGCTAACACAATTCATAAATTTTTAGCTTTTTTTTAGTGGATGTGTGTATGTAATCTTTACACCAGCCATTTGCATTTGCTTTCCTTGACGCTGAGGCCATAATTTACTACTTCATAAAGATTTGTTTTAGTAGAGGTAATAAAATGTTTTCCTGCTATATTTATGTTTAACCTGAGATAAAAATTAAATAATATAAACTTTTCTTTCTTTTTTTTTGTATTTTAAATCAGCTACTTGAAATAATATTTTTTTTTGTATTTAAAGTAAGCCAAGTACTACGTTTAGCCAGCAAGATACATGACATTTAATATCAGTGTTAATGGTTGTTGCTGTTGTTAAATGGGTGAGTGCTTTTGATATTTAAGATTAAGTAAAAGTTAGGCAAGACAGTTAGCTTTCCTGTGGCTTAAGTTACGGAAAATTGTTTGATCAGAGAGAGCGAGAGAGAGAGAGAGAGAGGAACTCTATTATTAATATTATAACCAACTTTTACTACAATCTATCGCCGAACGTATATGTAATAAATTAAATAGATATATAAGCCAGAGGTTTTTCAGAGAACCGGATTCTCACTGGGGAGATATTCAACCAAATATTCTTATACTTCAGACCATTCAGCCATCAAGAAGAAAAACAGAACATTCTAATAAGACTTCAGTGTACTTCATTATATTTCCTACTACAACTTTCTACCAAAAGATTCATTAGCACATGATGCTTTTTAAGCCCAATAAAAGAAACTTAAATTGCAAAAAATAAAATGCAAAATTAAATTTTAGTGCAACAATAAGACGAATGTATGACATTAATATTTGAAGATTATTTTGGGCATATGATATCGCTGCTGCTTTTGACAAAGCGAATTCTAGAATAACACGAGTAATGTTCACCTTCAAGACATTTAATTGTTGCTGGCTTAGTAGCATAAGCCAGTGGCTTCTGGTGGCTTGGTGGAACATAATCGAAAGGTGTCAAATTGCACGACATTGAAATTCAATTGACTGATGTCTTTCTTGAAATTAGCTTAAATAACGCTAAATTTTGATTCCCATAATTCAATGGTTGTGGTCGCGGTAGCACCATCCTGTTGATACTAAGTCTGGCCCAGATCAATTCCATTCATATTTCTAAATATGAAAATTGTTCATGGTGAGGTAAGGACCTCAATCAACCTTAACATGAGCTGCCTTAAGAATTAAGATCAAATGATGCCACCATCGTGTAAACTGCATCAAAGGCTGAATTTTTTTTGGATATAATTAATTAAGTCTTCTGTGTCTGTTGTGGATTGGTTTCACTCCTTATGCGATAACTTGGCTTACTGAAAAGTCCGCTAAGGCAAAAATGAGCATCGTATACATCGTAACAGTTTCCCACAGCTTTACATCCCTGTAAGGTCAGAAGGTCTTTTAGAGACTTTTTTTTACTATTTTATCTTTATTTGATATACATGTAAGTGTGCTTTAAAGTACATATCTACTCCGTGACTTTTGTGTATCTACATGCCATACAAATGATAATCATCTTAATTAGTTTAAAAACTCAAGTTCCAATTTCTTTTCTCTACTTGTAAGCATGTAGAAGAAGTACATGAACATAAAAACTGTGGGCGTATACCATTACATTAATGCACGTGTATGGGAAATGCAGAATGAAAAAGAATTCATTGTTTATTGAGTTTAGTTTATTATGTAACAAATTATTATAAAAAAATTTAGAGTACAAACAATTTATATATTTTATATATAATTGTCACTAAAAAATTTATTCTCTCAGGACTTGAACAAATCTCTAGGGCCACAGTTTAATGAATTTTTATTATTTTTTTTTTGGGAAAAGAAAAAAAAACATTTTCCTACAGGACATACAAAACTTGTAGGTAAATGTTCAACAAACTTTGGTTGGCTTTTCTAGGGCCACCACACTTGTGACTTTTTTTAAACAAATTGAAAAGTGCGAGAGGGATTTTTGGGTCAAATTAAATAGTATGTATGAGTGGTGTAGGGAGACCCTCTATTCCTTTAAGGAATGATTAAGCGGGGCATCTAAGTTGAACGTACTAACGTGCGCTGGAGTATAACTTAATAAGTAAAGTTTACTCTCTATGTTTACAGTCAGGCAGTGTTATAAGATTTGAAGAGACATATTATTACGACGAAACTAGTTAGTGACTAAACAAGTACGTTGAAGTTTTGCTAGATATGTTAGTATGACAAGCAAAAAGAAATATGCGAAAACATTTTTACAAAAATATAATTGAACAAACCTAATACAAATAATTTCTGCAAAAACATTTGTGTTCAAGAAGAATAATAAAGACATTATACGCTAAGGAACACAAAAATACAGGATGATGTTGAAGTAAATATTTAAAGCATAAGATTAATTATTATAATGTTATACCTTCTGCTTGTTAAAAAAAATACAACCACACAAGCACATAAGTCAATGCAGACGAAGAGCACCAACAAAAAGAACTAAAACTCGTTTTCGCTTAACATGCTGAAATTTTTTTGATATTGCTAAAATTCCTTTGAAGGCTTTTTTTGAGTATTAAAAGGGCAACGCATCTACTTAGAGTATAGTCAGTTGAGTTGGGTCGAGTTTTGTGTAAGTAACAGTAAAGTTAACATCGTGGTATTGCAGCAGTAAATAATTTAACATTATGGGCTGAAAACCTTTTATTATCAATGTTGAGTAATCAAAGTGTTCAGATTTGATAAGAAATAAACACTGGTCACTTTTTATTTAAATTCACATATGCAAAACTAATGCTTTTAAAACGTATCAGTATTATGTATAATTTTACGTGGCTATGCGGTTTCAGGCTTAGATTCCATGAAGGAGTAAAATAGATCGTGTGTGTAAACTCGGAGATATCAGCCGGTTTGTTATGAAAATCAATTAATATACTATACATTCTCATCTTTCTTAGAGAGGAGAACTTCTTTGGCAGACATTTTTCTTCACGTTTCGCAAGGTTTCCATGTGCAAGTGCTTCTAAGCCTATTCTAATTAAATAATTTTTTTAAATTAAATGCGTGTAGATATTACATCGATTTTCAATCTACCAACCATAACAATCGGAAAAAGTTTCTTCAAATATGTACTTTTAAAACGTTTTTTTTTTTAACAAACACAACCCGCGAATCGTTAAGCTTGTCAGCAGAAAACATCTAGGGTCCATGGTGGGAATCGAACCCACGACCTCTGGACTGAGAGGATAGCATCACTACCACTCGGCCACTCTACATACAAAACTATTTCTTAAAAACTACACACTTTTAAATTTTACTATATCGAACCTTATTTTCAGTTTTTTTAACGACAAAAATTGAATCTTTAAGTAGTAAGTTTTTTTTTTATAATATTCAAATATATTTTACATACGAAAACTGTCTCTTACGATAATATTGTACAGCTTTTATCTTAAAAGTTATCAACAAATTTGCCGTTTTTTGGGTAGGCCCATACGATTTTAATTTCAATAAAAAGTTAATATTTTACTACACGATATTAAACCATTCGTTTAAGTTTTTACCCAAATACAAAAATTTTTTTTTATGTGAATTTCTCAAGTGTATTTTTAACATTTTATTTTTAATATGCCAGCACGAGGCGCACCGTATCATGAAATCAAACCTTTATATTTTGAAAATTTACTCCTAGTGCCATAACTCATGTCGAGTTTACATTAGGCTAGAAACACAATTGTGGCGAATGACGAATTTCGCCTACGGCGGCGAATTTGTTGGTAAGCATTCGCTGAGTAAATTGTTCATATTGAGCAGCACAACAACGAACAACGAACAAAAATAACAGCTCTTATAATTTATAAACTTGTTTACTGTTTGAGCAAAAAATTATATAATCGATTTCTCGTCGTTTGCCGACGTAAAAAATATAAATAAAATTTGTGTGAATTTTGAAATATGTTTTTCTGCGACGAGTATTTGCTGCTAAAAATTCGTCATTCGTCCCAGTTGCATTCTTAGCATTAAGTATTAAACCAACAACTCGCTTTAGTTGGAGTTTAAAAACGTTGATCTGATTTCAGTTCAGTTCTTCTCTTAGCATACTAACACACACGTATTGGCTAAATTGAATTTTTGCCTAGTATGTGTGTATTCGCGTGCTTGTTTCATCTGCCTACAGCAAAAAAAAAAAAAAAATAAAAAAAAACATATCAGCAGCACGTCATTTCATTTTGAAAATTCCCAAAAAGAAATAAAAATAAAAGAAAAATCTCTAAATAGATTAGAAGTTGAAAAAAACCATACATTCGTGCTGCTGTGTAAATAGATACATACGTTCGTTAACTAAGCTATTCATTCAAAAGACATACAGCAGAGAATACGAGAAAAGAAACATTAATAATTTGCGCAAGCACGTGTAAAATCAAAGAGTCTTTTTTTTGAGTCTTTGATAAGGAAATGGAGGTGTTCACTTTTGTGTTCTTCTTTGAAAATAAATTCCAATTATCATTAAGACTTAAAAAAAATTTCAAAGTGTTTGTTTTAAAGCAAATGTCATGTACATTGTTTACTCTAGTGTTCCTTAAGGTGTTAAATTGATAAATGAATATTAACTAATCAAAGCAACCCACGTCGAGTTACAGCAGCATTAACATTTAACTGGCGTAATTAGTTATATTAAAATAAAATTACGCGTGTCTTATAATATTTAAAAAAATTCAAATTATATTATTTATTAAGAGTGAAGCCTCTATATAAAATTAAGTTTACATTAAATAAAAAATCTTCGGTGCTTTTATTTATTTAGAGTTGTTATTTTTGCATTTAATTTTACTTAATGTGGGCTTAGGTAAAATTTAAAATATATTTTTTCATTACGACTTGTAGTAATAAGTAATAACTTTTACTAGGGATATTTGCAGATCACCTTCTCTTAATATAAACTGTGTTTTCGCCTTTTTCGATTTATTTTACACTTTTTTTTGGGGTAAAAATATCGTTGGTCTCATGTAGAAAGCCCTAACTCAAATAAATGTAACTTTACAAGAAAAGGTAACTAAATAATAGAAAATTTATAATTGATTTGTACAACTGTTGTTAAAAGCGTTAGTTTTTATTTTACTTTATACATTTTTGTGTCGAGGTTGTGTAAAATGCATTGGAATCACTGAATAAATAAATTTCATAAAAACTTCGTTTTAGGATCTCTCTACTTGATACCATCGATATGTATTCCCATTTCCAATGAGTTACCGACGACTTTTTTGTATACAAAAGTTTCAACACAACCCAGTTCAGGTGAAAAGAAAATAATTTTAAATTTTCAAGTTTTGCTTAATCCAAATTTCTAACTATTTCAGATGAGTTTCGGATGAAATTTTATTTTTGCCTGGAAATTGCCGCTTTTTGCCTTTGACTTTCCTTTTAGGTTTTTTTTGCAGTCATATTTTTTTAGAGTTCCATAAACATAAATTGGCAATCACACCTATCGTGAATCAGAAATGGAATTTTTATTCCCGTGAAATTTTCATTCCCCTCAAAGGGGAAAATGCTATTGTGCCTCTTCTGTGAACTTTTTTCCCTGCTATCGACTCCAGTGAATGTAGAAAAGGGAAGAAGAATTTTAAAGCTTAAAAATTAATTTAAAATCCAAAACATTTAAGTTAAATAATAAGAAATATGCAAATTTGATTTAATTTTTATTTAATTTTTTTCTTGCAAATAATAACATCAAATATTTATTTAATATTGAACTATAGTGAATTTTAATCAGAAATAATTTCTTAGTCGGGCTTAAGTTCAGTAATTTCAATTCTGGTTTAATGAAATATTTTTATTAATTAATTTGAGTTTCTAAAGAAGAGAAGAAAAATTAAATTATACTTTTTATTAGCTGGGGGAAATACCGATATTTTTCTATGCAGCCACGCACTTCTACTGTGGTAGAGATTGTTATTAACATCAGCTATTTAACGCAAATTTTCAATGAAATGAAATATGAGAAATGTTGTGTATACAATTATTGATTTACCTTTATTTCCCCCAGCTAATAAAGTCTAATTTCGTTTTTCTTCTCTTCTTTAGAAACTCGCATTAGTTAATAAAAATATTTCATTCAACAAGAATTGAAATTACTGAACTTATGCCCCAATTCAGTAAGAAGATTTAGGACGTTTTTGTTTGAAAATACTTTTGAGTTCTTGTTTTAGTTTCAAAAATATTTAAAAAAAAGTGTTGGATATAATGTTTATAACAAAATCATAAAGCAAATACACGAACTTTCTAGCAAGGACAATAAATAATAATTGTTCTAAAGAATCACAACTGCGGCTTATTTTCGTCCATAGACAAGACGAAATAATCGTCGAACAGAATTAGGACATTAAACTCGACTAAGAAATTATTACTGATTAAAAAATCAATATTTCAATATTTTAATTAATAATTAATAATTTTAATGTCATGCGTGTCAAAATGAATACGAATTAAAATAAATTTATTGTGGATGCAACTAAATGCATCTCGACGTGCTAAATCAACTAGAAATAAATTTTTTAAAATTATATATTAATATTACACTCCTTAATTCTACTCTCTTGCATGAAGAGTACAACGCCCATTATTTCTATCTCTATGCTTTTATTTAACTTTTTCGTCAAAGCGATAATAAATTCATTTTAATAAACTCGATTTTTTTTAAACTGAAGTAATAACTTACAATGTCAGCAAAATCCAAATTTATCAAAATAAAAAAACTTTGTATTTATTTTATATTCATGACATACTTATTTTGCAAAACTCTGGGAAAGTTTCAGCGCAAAAAAAAAAAATAAAAAATAAAAAGTCGTAAATAGCGGAAAACATGCATGCAAATAATTTTTTTTGTATACAAACTAAATCAACTAACGGAGATTTGATGATTTTTTATGCGAGATTTTTTTTCCTACCACAATATTTCTAGTTTTGCCAATTCATACGCAGTTGTTAAGTAACAAATCAATTGAATCAAATGAAACCACAGCCATCCTTAAGCTCTCAGAGTTAGTTTTTTTTATATATTTTGTTTGCCAATATTTGTTTCGACTAGGCCACACTCGGCTTTGGCTTTAGAATTAAGCTGCAAACGTTTGAATATGTTTATATAAATGAAACGTTTGTATGAAAGCAGTTACCACACTCCACTTCCGCATCCTGTAGTTCAATGGTTTATTATTAACATTCATGTATGTACATAAAACATGAGAAATAAGTATGCTATTGTTGTTGAAATAATATGTGATTTAAGCCCACTGTAAATTTCTTTAAGGTAAAGTTAAATTCATATTGCTTAGACATGGATGGAAATGAGAGATAACTTTTGGAAATGAAAACTTCTAAGGGATTGTAAATCAAAAAATTAAACTGGAACCGCTTTTTTACACTTACAAAAGTCGAAATTTTTTCCAATTGCCAGGTAGTGCTTCTGGCGCTTCATAAATTCTAGTTGGTTATATACAGACTATAAAAATGTGGAAATAAAGCTGTTTCAGTTGCATTTCAGTTGGATTTTGAAACAATAGGAATAATATTTTTGGTATGTTTTCTTTCAAAGGCCGAAGATAAGTGGAATATGTGAAGTAAATACTTACAAATATTTTATCACGCTTTGAAACTCTCTGAAATTTTTTTTACAATAAAATTCTGCTATAACTCCCTCAAAATACTAAACTTTGACGGCAATTATGAAACTTCTCCCTTTTCCAGTTAGAATTTTTTGTTTACCCTATTATTTGCTAATAGTTGGAATTGTTTCCCGAAAAAATTTTCTCGCGGAATTTTATTCATAATTGAACATCATCAGGAATTTAATAAAATGTTTAAATCAATTTAAAAGGTATATTTATGTCTCAATTATTAACGCTTCCATTTTAGGTACGAGATGTGTTTAACATTTTTAAGTTAGATATTACAGGGAATGCTTTTTTATGACTTTAATTGATCCCTTTCACATAAATTAAGTTTTGCATTAAAAAGCTGAATACACTCAACAAAAGTCTCTAAAAATTTAAGGCATTTTTTAAACCTGTTTTTTCTTAATTATTTGGTTATATTAGTTTGTTTTTATTAGAGAAGTAGCACTTACTACTATTAATAGGTATTACCTTCTTTACGAAAGTGATAGTGATAAAGAAGAATTGTTGTAAAGGAAGAGATAGAGGAAAGCTTCATTCTTTTGCAACTCTGATTTTTGCACGTCTTTTTTAAATAATGCAGTGTGGAAGCGCCCCTGGTGTCAATGAGGCGAATTAAATTTTCGAAGCTGTATGTTGCAGGCATTTTATTTTAATTGTTATTTTACTTTGCCGAAGATTCTGCTATACAATACCGACGAAGGCGAGTGACCATTGTCCACGCCTTCATCAGAAAAATGCCTGGTGTTGTTATATAATGACTGTCGGAGACCAGGCTCGACGAACCCAGGACCTCCGGTGCTATAGTCAACGCGTTAACTACTTCAGCCAACGACATCTTTTTGCCCTATACAGAAGATTTTGCTTATAATTGTTTTTCTTTTTCAACGTAAAAAAATTCGCTAAAATAATTTTTATGTTTTAAGTAGTTTTGCTTTTGTATGCAATTTTTATCTGCATTCGTCACGCATACAATAAGAATGAACAATATTAATATTTGTAACAGCAAAAGCATCAACGATATTTCACCAAATGCATACATACATACATACATTTCAGTAGTACACAACATTATATTTTTTATAAAATAAACAAATGGTTAACATACCATTCGTACAACTATAAGTTTTTTTTACCAACTATTACTACTCCACTTGTTCAAATGTGGATAACTAAGCCAGCAAACAAAAATATCAATTTAGAAACTTTTTTGTAGACACGCTATAAAATAGAAGATGAGTGTAGTAAGCTGAAAGCATGATTTGTTAAAAAGATTTTTTATGCCGTTGAAAAAAATTATAATTAAATTAAAAATAAATTCTTTTGCAACATGATTCAGACAAAAAAAACAAGATATCAAAAAAGAAAATTTTTGAGTTGGCAAGACTTTAACGAAATCATTGCCAGTAATGCATTCCAAAAGATTTGGATCTCATTAGCAGAATTTTTTGTACTGGCAATTCTTAGAAAAAGTCTTAACAAGATAGCGCTGCCAGAAGATCTGCGTTTTAGATCTTGTATCCAGTTATTAAAACTTTAAACTTATAAAATATATATCGCTTAAAGTTTTTTTTTTTTAATTTTAGAATATGTAGATTGAAGTGATCTCATTTATCAGGTACCACTTACAGAAAAACTGAATAAAATATAATTGAACAATATTCTAATAAAAAGTTTTCACACTCAGTTGTGAGTAGTGTGAGCACTTGCTTTGAGTCTGTCCAAAAAAATTTGGTTAAACTCTGATTTTTAAAATTAAATTTTGTGTTATCCATTTTATTTCACTCAAAACTTGCAACCAAAGCTGAGATAACTTTAACTTTTTTACATGTAAACCAAATTGTTATCTTTTTGTTGCAGCAGATTCAGGCATTTAAAAAACTAGCAAACTTTTTGATGACTTTGTAATTTAGTACAAACAAAAAAAAAATAAATAAATAAATAATTCTGTATATATGTGTCAAAATAAATTTATATAGCAAAATGACTAGAAGTGTTATAAAAAAGTTGTGTTTTTATATTTAATTGACTGCAAGTGAATTGTGGGCTTTTAACTAAACTAAATAAATAAAATGATAAAATAGTGAAACATTATAATAGCATGTAAATAGTTTTGACTAAAACAGATTAGATTTATAAGGTTTAATGCATTTATAAGCGGATAATTGTGAAAGAAATTTAAGTGAAATTAAAATTAAAATGAGAAAATGCACAACTGATATCTGCGCGCATACGCTCTAGACGGAGTCATAATATATTACTTAATTCTTTCTTTTAGTGAACGCCTTTATCAAAGACCATAAAAAGGACTATCTGACGATGTATAGTTCATTAAATTTTTTGTATTAAAAAAGTACTATTTATAGCCCCTTTAATGTTCTGTCTGAGAAATGGGTGATGTATAGCGCATTTAATTTTTGTATGAAAAATGCATGATGTATAGCCCATTTAATTTTTATATGAAAAATGAACAATGTATAGCTTATGTGATTTTTTGTTTGAAAAATTAACGATTTATAACCAAATTTAATTTTTTTCATGAAAAAATGCATGATTATAGCCCATTTAATTTTTTTTGTATAAAAAAATTGGCGTTGTATAACTTGTTTAAATTTTTGTTTAAAAAATTAATGGTATATAGCCTATTTAAATTGCTATATGAAAAAAGGTGATGTATAGCCCATTAAATGTTTTTGTATGACAAATGGGCAATATGTGGGGTATTTAAGTTTCTATATGAAAATAAATAAATAATAAATTTTTTTTTTTGAAAAATGGACGATATTTATTTAATTTAATTTTTATATGAACGAACGATGTGTAGTCCACTCAATATTTTATATGAAAAATGGACGATATACTCGTATAGCACTTTTTTATATGACAATGTATAGCCGATTTATTTTTTTTTTATGAAAAATGGAGTTAGCCTATTTAATTTTTTTATGAAAAATTAAGGAAGTATAGTGAATCTAATTTGTTGTATGAAAAATGGACGATGTATAAACCATTCAATTTTTTTATGAAAAAATTAACGATATATAGCCGATTTAAACAACAAAACAACATGTTAACAACTTCCATGTTAAACCTTCCATTAAAATTATATTTATAGTAGGCGTATTTCTTCACTACAAGTTGGACATCCGCGAGATACTAGTTTTAAAGAAAAACTTTAACGTACTTTATTTAGTAAATGATTAGAATTTTGATAGTAAAATTTCTTAATTCTTCTTGCATGTAACAGTCCGTAGATTTTTGTCTTAAGAAAATAAGACAAAGAATTTTTTTAGTACTTCCATTATTTTGTTAAGCATACTTGTTCTTTTGCTTAAATACAAGAAAAATTTCATTGTTTATTTGTACTCGTATGAAGATGTTATCTGGGGGCAAAAATGTTATGTTTTTTAATTCCCACATTAACATTTGTGCATTTTGGTCTCACTCGAAGTTTCCACAAACAATAAGGATATTTACCCACTATAACAAACTGATTTCATATACGAGTACATTTGCTTCAACTGTTTGATATTATATTTTTGTATTCACTTTGCTGTGGCAGTATGTGGAAAATGAAATAAAAATTTATTTATCTATACTGCAATTAAGCGTTGAAAATTATTTCCCTTATTTTCATTATGTTGTTTATTCTTTTTACGTTTCTCCAAAGAAGATTAAATAATTTTACCTCAAACCTCAAGCATAATAAATGAAGCAATCAAGAAGCGGATTGAGTGAGTGTAATGTAATACAAGGATGGAGTGTGGCAAGGACATTACGGGTCAAATGTTTGCAGTAATAATTAGAATAAACCAGATCATTTGCAATTGCTGTAAAGTTGATGAGATATGTTGGTATTGTTTATATTGAATAGCAGCGGCTAAAGTGTTGAATTTTAAATAATTTTTTATTACACTATTGAGGTGAAACAAATGACTAGAAGAAGCTTAGTCTAGGCGGCAGTGTTTTATGATTTTTTTTTTCAGAACAATGGCTAGACAACAGGAATTCCTTAAATTAAATAAAAAAGCTCTTACCCAAGGATAATTCGTGTGATCGAAACTAAGACTTTATAACTGGTCCTACTTTTAATATACGTACATATGTGTGTATAATTTTACAATATATATAGCTTTGAGAGCCATTGTTTTCGAGCAGAAGTAATTAGTTAGAAGCAAGTATAAAGGATGTTTTCAAAAGTCTATTTTGTCTTTTAGCAGTGACTGTTTTCTTCAAAATAAATATACCTTCCTCTCAACTGCTGTAAAAGAAAACTGTCATGTCATGTACTTGTTTTTTTCTTTTTCTTGTGAGAAAAACTTAACCATGTTTGTGCTGCAGTTGTTAAAGTATGTATCTTACTTTGGTGGGTTTGAAGTGTCTTTTTGGCATTTAAGTTATTTTGTTTTTAACCCCAAAAGAGTGTCAAATGTTTAACAACTTTGTATTTACAATAAAAAAACAAGTCAAAGCACTAGTAGGGCTGCACTGCGCTAAATTTATTTACATCAAGTTGTTTGTTTTTTACTTTATTCAGTGTTCATTAATCATGATGCAAATGTAACATATAATAAAGTTTGCTTGTGTTTATGTTTACAGGGTTTTTCCGCTAAGGTTGTATAAATTAAAGGTGAAGTAGCGAGTATCTTTTTTCTTCTTCGAATAGTGTAATCTAATTCTACATTAAAAAGAAATGCTGCCATGCTAATTGATAACCCAATTCAGGGATTTTGCATTGTCCTAGTAGAAATTAAAGTTTTTTCTAAGACAAATGCGGCCGTTTTTTAAAATCCTTATTAACTTGACCCATAAGTTGGGCATGGTTTGTTTTACCCTTTTGAAAGGAGTCAGTTAGGATTATGCCACGTGTATCTCCAAAAACGGTTTTTACGAATTAATTGGCAACTTAAAGCATCTCTTGACCTTCTTCGGGTTACAACAAATTTGTGTGTTCACCATAAGCCATACGACTAAGCTTGTGAATTGAATAATTATTTCCTTCCTATTTTTTTTATTTTGTATTTTATTTATAAGTTGGTATTTTTTTTACGAAAAAGGCGCTTTATTTTTTATGTTTTCGCAGATTTCTTTCATAAATAGTGTCATGTCAATTTCATTTAAATAAAATAAAATACACTTACTTGGAAATTATTTAAATGTTTAATTAATTATTTAGTCTGAACTTGATATCTGCCAAAATTATAAAATTACTTAAATGCTCGGCAGGCTGAGTAAGCTGCATTAGAATAACATGGGAGTTCCTTTAATTTTGAAAAATATGATCATGACTTCCAGGGAAATATTTATTCACGTCTGGTGACGCAAAGAGGTATAGAAACGACTCAAGGGGGATAGTACAAATATCATCGCAAATCAAAAAGGCTCATATCGAGTGAACTCAATACAGGACTCTAGTTCATACAAAATACATCTTGAAAGAGTTTGAGCCTGATACAAAGACACCATTAAAATAATGCGCTAATTCAGCAAGAAGATTTAGAAAGTTTTTGTTTGAAAATACTTTTGCGTTCTTGTTTTTGAATTGTCTGAATTATTTTCTTCAAAAATGGTTGTTGTCTTTGATAATGAAAAATAAAAGTATTATTGCCATGTTTTTAAAATATGAAAATAAAATTAAAGTATTATGCAATAGTTTCAAAAATATTTTAAAAAATTTGTGCTGGATATATTATTTGGAACAAAATCGTAAAGCAAATACACAAACCTTCTAGCATGGACAATATATAATAATTATTTTAAAGAGTCACTACTGCGGCTTTTTTTCGTCCAAAGACAAGACGATAAAATCGTCAATCGCCTAATTACGAGTGTCCAATCTCGACATCGACAACGACGATTTAATACTAGATTCCAGAAAAAAATTCTGTTATGTTCTTTAGTTTAGTACAAAATGGTCTTAGTCGAAGTCGAAATAACACATTTCTAATTAGGCTGAATAAATCATGTAGTAAAAGTGTAAATCGCTTTTAAGAAGCGAATTTGATTTATAAAGAAAAATAATTTTAGTACAAATGAAGTCTCTGAATATAGATAACAGTTAGCTAAACGATTTTTAATCACAAGTTCGTTCAGGACTTGGCTAGTTTTATTATCAGTTTGATCCAGTTTTTCTAAAACTTTTTATTTGATTTTTTTCATGTTTATGGCCGGAATTGAACCGATATTTATGCAGGTTTAACCTATTTTTTAAACGTTTTTTATTTGAATTTTAACCCTTTTGCAATCTGATCTAAACGATTTTAACACAAACGTATGTGATCATTTTGTACATGCATGTTATAATATTTTTCTAGGTGTATGTTTTTTTTTTGGGAATACGTTGTTTGCTTAATTTTGTCTTCTTTGGCTTAAAGTACTAAGAACCCAGCAATAAATTTTATAAAAAGTAATTGGATGTGGAATGTAGTAATTTTTGTGGAAGATTTTCCCTATTAGAATACCAACTCACTGATTTTAAAAAAGCGTGAGACTCAAATCGATTCAGGGGGTAAAATTACGGCATTCAATACAATTCGAAATTTAAAAATATTATATGGAAATATTCTCTATTGAAATATTTCGAAATTTCGTTCGATAACGAGTGCCGTAATTTGTCCTCAGTAGAACTACTTACTGTGTTGATATGGTATGAAAATAATTGATCTTTTCATCGCTCAACTTCTACTTCTTTTTTTAATTTTATGTAATATGATTTGTAAGTGAGTAGTGAAATTTGGCAATCAGAAAAGTAAGTCATTATATCTCAAGTAATTTTGATGGCAATGTCTAATTTCTTGCTGGGAAGTTTAACTTGTTCTGTTCATGTAATTGTTTCAAAATAAACAACGCACTAACAACTGTTGCTGACTAGATGTCTTACAGTTTTCAAATACGACTGTTTTTTACTTGCAGCAAAATAAGAAAAAAAAAATAAAAAATTACTGGCAAACAACATCATCTCCGCTTGTGTTTGTTTTTAATTCAAACTGAAATTGAAAACTGTGGAAGCGGTAGCATGTGTTTTTCGAGTCTTTCATGTGTTTCTTCGTCAAAGAGTTCCATTTTTTTTTCCTATTCGATGTGACTCAAATGAATGATGCAAATAAGATGTGAGCACGAATTGAATTAGTTTTTTGTTAAATTGTTGTTATTTCTTGTTTGTTATTTTGTTATTGTTTTAGTTAATTTAATAAAAATAAATTAAGATCTTTAGTCATTAGAACTCTTTTCGAACTGAATTTTTTTTGAGTAATAAAACTAAATTTTTTAATTAGGATACTCATGTATGCAACAAGTAAGCATTTTATCTAAGGCTTTTTATATTAGACAGGGTCCTCTAGTAGTCTAGCGACCCCCGGGTTCGATTCCCACCAAAGATTTTTATCTTTTTCACTACAACGGTTGAAGGTTTTGTTACTATTTTGTAATTGTATTTTGAACATTTAATAAATAAAACATGATTTTCGAAAAAAAAAAAATTATTAAAAAATTTGGCTAAACTTTTTTCATAATTATAATATATCTTCTTCTTCTATATATATAAAATCGCAGTGTGTGTTTGTTACTAACGCATGATTTCGGGAACTATAAGACCTGTGGAGCTGAAATTTTCAGTACAGTTTCGGGGCAATACCGGCTAGATTTTCGTTTTATTTTTGACCCAAAAAGTGACCACTGTATGGAGTAATTTGTAGTTGAAAGTTAAAAAAAAATAATTGAGGGTAAGACAACGTTTGCCGGGCTCATCTAGTATATATACATATATATGTTTGTTTTATTTGTTGGATAACTAATACAGTAATTTCTTTCATTATTTTCTGTATATAAACACCTGCTTTGTGCTGGACAAAGTATTTTTTTTAAACAGTTCCTTGATCTTATTAGTTGTGTTACTTTTCTGCAAAAATTTTGAAAATTAATGTACATAATTGTGGTCAATTCATATGTTGTTGCTTAATAAAGTTTGTTCAAACCTGCTTTTATTTTATTGTTTGTTTTATATTTTCATGTTATTTTATAAAATAATTTGTGTGCAATTATTTTGCTGTATGATTTAAATATTAAATCGTAATTGATAAAATAAGCAGGTATTAAGTTTTTACATTGAAATGATTTTAAATTTTTTTTTTTTAACTTGTTATTCGGCTTGTAAGAAACTTAATACGCTCTACAGATATAATATGAAATATACGAGTTCTTCATTTGAAAAAAATTCTTAAAAACATTAAGAAACTGATTTTATGATTCTTCATTTGCAAACAATTTGCAAAATATCACTTCTTTAACATTCAAAACGAACGGTTGACACAGTACATTTTTTAGCAATTTTTTTTAACACAAATTAAAATAAGTGAGATAATTTTAAATGTTTAGTTGAACTATAGTGAATTTTAATCAGAATAAGAAATTATTTCTGACAAATTAAAATATTCAGCATTTTTTTAGATACATTTTCATACTAAAAAATAATAACATCAACTACCGATTTTACATAACACAACTTTTTATGAAATTTTATAGTACTTCTATTTACTAATAGCCATGCTAAAAAAATAAATCTCTCAGGCATTTTGGGCAATTTGTTCTAGCATATGCTTCTCAACATCTCCTTATTACGATAAAAAAAGGAATGTTAAACCACAAAGTTTGTATAAATATCAGTAATTTTTTGAATCCTTAACAAAATTTGATTTAGAGTTATATTTTCGTAGCACGTAGCTCTCATACCCCTGAGTAAAACCAATCTAGGAATGCTCACAGGCTTCCTCACAAGTCATTGTAGACTGTACAAAAACGCCTCAAGCAATTTGGCATTTAGAGTAACAGTATGTGCAGATTCTGTGAGCATATTCTGAAGGACTGTGAAGCGTTATGCCACAGAAAATATTTCCAATTGGGCAAGCATCTATTGGAGGATTGGGAACTGCAAACATTAGACCCACTAGCAATGCTGAGATTCATCAGGAGAGTTTGTCTGGATGAGGTGCTCTAGCACCTGGCAAGGGATACAATAGATATATTTTGGTCGCAGTGTCCTGTGTTTCCCGTTTGACTTAATTCATTCATTCATTCATTGAATCGCATAATACCATAAGCCTCTCCATTTGTCACTCTTTTTGTGTGAATATTCAAACTGGGTGACAAATGCATGTCGTATGCATTTGCCACCAAG
Source organism: Nowickia ferox (assembly GCA_936439885.1). Lineage (NCBI taxonomy): Eukaryota > Metazoa > Arthropoda > Insecta > Diptera > Tachinidae > Nowickia > Nowickia ferox. Next base: position 105,758,190 of record OW387026.1, read on the forward strand.
TATAGAGTTTGCAAAATGATCAGTTTTGTATTTTTAAATTCCACAATTTACATTAATAGGCAATAAAATTAAATTTACATCTGAAAAAATAAAATATTTAATTAATATTTAAACATATTAATGGATAAAAATCTATTTCTGTAAATGTTATTCAACATTTACTGCTCCATGAAGCAAATCATTTGGTTTGATGCTTAAGAGCACTTTATCTCGTTGTTTTGTTGTTGTTTTAAATAAAAAAAAACATTTAATGAAATTAAATTTTAGAGCATCATAAAAATCTATTTACCATATACTAAATGCAAGAAAAAAGCCATCGTTGTTATTATCCTGTTTTTATGCCTGCTTTTAAAGCAATAATTTCTGTTTGTTTTTATATACGTAAGTGGAAGGAAATTACTATAAAAGCATCCTTTAAAATAAAACCTATTTAAATGTTTATTGACTATATAAGCTTGTTATTTATTTATTTATTTTATAGTTCCAGGTAGTTTTTGAACAAATGAATGAATGAATGTTTAACAATTTCAATTAAATATATGGAAAAAACAAATGTTTTACAATTAGTTATTATTTTTTGTTATTTCTTGTTTCTATTATTCTTTTTAATACTTTTATTAAAAATACAAAACAATGACTATAGCATTTAAATTGAGCTTGTTTGCCAAATTCAACTCTGAAGCTCCTTTTTAACCTTTTTAACTTCATGTGAACAGCACGAGAATTGAACTTAAAATTATTTAAATGCAGACATAACAACTTTAAAAATTTTATAGCTTCTCCTTAAATTTTGATAAGATATTAATGTTACTTGAACCCTTTTGCTAAATAAATAATTTAGTTTGGCCTAGCAAACAATTTGGTATAAAAAAAATATCATAAAATCATACAAACTTTAAATGTTTTATGAGCTATTTGTTGGGCCTAAATAAACAACTATTAAAATAAAATAAAATATGAATTTAAAAACTTACTCTCAGCCTACATAAAGATAAACGTTTTAACACAAACATTTATAAAATATATGTAAGTGAGTTTTATCTTTTTAAGTGGCCTATTAAAAAATGTATGAACAAGTTAATGTAATTGGTTGATGATATTGTAATATTTTGAAAGCATCCTTTTAAATAATATTGTTTTAATGTTATTATCATTATATCAATATGAAGCTATTAAAAAAAGATTTGCAAAATAGTTTCCCAGCAACTAGAAGCAAACATATTTTATATTATTAAGAATGCTTATGGCAAGTAATGTTTATCTTTTAAAAACAACTATTTAATAATAATTAATATTAAATAGAAAATAACTATTTAATAGTTATATGAAAACCATTCAGTTTTAATAAGTTATATTAAACATGTATGCAACTCAATTACTGCAACTTAATTTAAATTACACTATGCAAGAAATAAAAATTTACACGAACTGAACAGCAAAGGTTGGATAGTACTACCAAAAAATAGTAAGGCCGTATACTCAGTTTGGCGATCTTGGTGATAAATTTTTTTATGGACCAGCTTTTGGTCAACACCTAATTCCGACTTGGTGATAACACTTAACTTTATATGACAATAATGTAGTTACCAGTGTACTTAATAAATCTTATTCACAGTTTATGCCAACATGCGCTTTTTTTTGCAAAAGAGAAAAATAGGTTGTGTGTGAATTTTACATTGTTTAAAGTAAATAAATAAATAATTAGACATATATAAGCAAGGAACATGCAGCAGGTCTGATAAAATACATAACTGAACACGTGAAAAAGTAAACAATACAATATTAAAGCGTCTTCCAAAAGGAACTTTCGATGTTAGACAATTGATAGCGGCTTTATTGTTGAAGCCATGTCTGCTGAATATGCTGCCGCTTATGCAGTTTTATCTTTAAAACTATACAATTCTTTTATCTAATTTAAAATAATTTTCTAATTTTCATAGAAAAATTGTCTTCAGCTACAATTAATATCAGTTTTTAGATGAACGAGTAAGATATAAATCTACTTGAAATCGAAGAGCGTTCAAGCATCTAACAAAAGTCACTGCTTGATGAAGATTTTTTGGTAACGGTCCGCTTTTGTTTCTCTGAGAATGACGTTGGGCAGGCCAGTACCATCAAAGGTGAGCACTATAGGTTGGTGGTTACCAGATTCGGATGATATGAATTCAAATTATATCTGGTTTCGACAGGACGGTGCTACTTATCACACAGCTCATGCCACATTGGACATTCTGCACGAACAATTTAAGGATGTGGTCCTCTCACGTGGAGTTAATAATGAACTAAGTACTGAGATAAGAGTAAGATATTTTGCAAGAATATGCACGATGTTATATTCTATAAAGACCTTTAAAACAAACAAAGAACTTCGATGATGTCTTACACACACTTTTTTCATTTAAATTAAAAAATAGGAAGCTGTTAATAAAATACTCTTTATTATTAACTTCACACTCTTCCATATACATATACATCTGTGTCTACATAATTGTACTCAGAGAAGTTTTTTATAACTGAAATATACATTTCTACTAATCAATATATTGATTTGTGAGGGAATAACAACAAATTATTATTAATAACTTAAGTATCACTTATACACACAAGGAATCTTTTTTAAATTTAGTATCGCAGTTATTTCTAGGAACTATTTAGAAAGTAATAACATAAATCAGGAATAACTATAGTTCAATTAAATTTAGTATGTATTATGACATAAATAAAGTATAAAAAACACTTTTTGTGCATTCATTTATTTGCAAATGCCGATATATTCTGTTATAGATACTTCTTTAAGTTGATTTGATTCTATTACAAACAGTAGACTAAAATGTGTCAGTTCTCTAAATTTATTTATACCATTTGTAAGTAAATTTTGATAGATTTCTATTTACAGCATCAAAGTGCGTATACTTAATATTTATTGCAATGCAAGTTACGTATAACGTATACGCCACCATTACATTCACTTCTACAGTTTGTTTACTTCTTTTGCTTGTATATTTGCGTAAGCAAAACAGCATGTTGTGAATTTACTTCAACAGCGTCATAACTTAAAAGATAAAATTTTTAAGTTAATACTGCGAAAATCATCCTAATATCGTTATTCACATTGTGTAAACATTTTATACAAATATCTTATATACTCAACTCTTGAGAGAAAAAAATAAAATTTTGTTTTTTCATTAACAGTCTTATTCTGGCAACTTGGTAATAATAAATTTTTGTAACCAAAATTAAATTGCCTTAGTGTAACTTTTATTTGTGCCTGTATTCGGGCAACTATGTTATAAAAAATTCAACAATTAAAAAATGAAAAAATTTAAATTTGTTTGTAATAAATGTAATTATAAAAATTATTATTGTTAAACAATAAACAAATTTTTGAGCTGAATATTATTGTATTTACTACTTACGATGCGACTGGAATTAATGTTTCTATATTTATAATTCAATCAGGCTGAAGTTCGTATCGCTTTGTAAGCCAAATTACATGTGATAATTATGAATGAACAAATAACACCAACGTTAATTGTAAATATTCTGACAAACACGTAGTAGAATGGAACAACTAGCTGTATTCGAAAGCAACTACACTTTCATCATCAGCGTACTTTGTGTTTGGTCCACTGTGTGTAGTGTAAGTTAATGTAGATTTCTGCCTTATATACGCAACTTTTATTGCAAATGTAATGGAATGGAAACGGAACAGGGAATTTTTAAATGGTTTTGTCATTGGAGAATGACAATTGACGTATTCTTTATTGTGCTTTCTTATTTACTATTGTTGGCCAGCAAAAAAATTAGGAACTAGTTCCAAAGCATTACAACTTTCATTGCAGACCAATTACAACAGGTACTGAATTTAATATTCCAAGGCTGTTGGTTACATCAAAAACTATTCTAGACAATATTTTAAAAGCAAACCATTCAGTTATTTGGATCACTTGTGTCCTATGACAACCATGTGTAAGATTCATTGATGTTTCTCCAGAAATATAACTAATGATTTCTTTGGTAATTTTTGCTGAGTTATATTCCGATTATTAGTGTTTTTTTAGTATACTTGTTATTAAAATTGATGCCAGTTATCACCCATTAGGTAAATCACTAAAAAGTATCATATAAGTTGTTGCATTAAATAATTATTTTATTTTAAAATTCTTTAGGTACGAAAAATACTCGTAATATGTTGAAAAGTTTAATTTCCTGAGCTCTAACATTTTGTCCTCTAAAGTGATATTTTATATGGAGTGGATTTCCTTTTTTCCGTTGAAAATTTTTTTAGTGTGAAATATTGTTTGAAATGTAAATTAGATTAGAGGGGCATAACTCAACCATAAGCATGAACATGTTATATTTTGTTTGTAAGCTTATGACAAATAAAAAAGGGTTGCAAAATGTATGAAATGCGTGCTTAACAAAAACAAAATGATTTCAAATGCTCCCTAAGCTTTCGGAAATCTCGTTATTAATTTAGTTGCCCTTCGCCGTTTTGAATAAGAGTATAAAAGAGTCAAAGTTTGAGTCAATTTTCAACAAAATAACCACCATTTAGAATTTGCATAAAGTAACAAGAAATAGCTACTGGTATTTTAATATTAAAAATATAACAGACAAACTTGCTGTTGTAGCTACTAACTGAATTCTAGAAAGCTTACTTGTCATTTCAAAATGTTGAAATAAGGAATCTAAGGAACATTGTAATAATTTTAGTACTGAAATTGGCTTAGAAGTATTTATACTTTTGTTTATAATCAAATATCTATATAAATTGTATTTATATACATGTGTTAGATACTTTTAAAATGTATACATTTGCCTGGCAAAAAAACAAATTATCATTAGCACTAATTAAAACATTGTTAACCTAAATAACTTTGAAATTAGTTTGGAAAAAGGTTACAAAAAAAAAGAGAAAAAAAACTAAAACCAAAAGCCTCGGCTAATGTTAACATATGTATGTACTCGTATGTTAGGCAAACCCAGCAAATTTTTTATTTATGTTAAATAGTTTGCAATGTAGCAAGTTCCCTCATTTGTATTTTCTCTGCCTGGGAAAAATCAGTTTCAAAACTAAACTCTACTTCATGCTGCACATATGCATATTCAAATACAAAACAACATTAGAGCATCATCATCATATACAAACACATGTACGTGCAATGCACAAACACGAACACAAATTCTATTTATATTTAAGTTTAAAAATGAAATCTCCCTCTTTGCCCCTGCTAATTCATTCTTATAATGGATTTTTGTAGCATTCAAATGAAATCCTTTTTAAGTTTGTTGTGTCGCTTTTGTTCTAAAACTTAGTGACCTTTTCCACATTAATTAAATTTTTTTCTAATGCCTTTTTGCAGTATATGCAAGGACATTACAGTGGAACTAATTGCATAATGGCTTTTGAAGTTTGCCAGTTAAGCATTATATTAAAAACAAAAATAAATAAATGAATAAACAAACAAATACATAAGAAGAATAAAGATTATTTATGTGTTAGTTTAAAATTTGCTGAGCTTGGTAGAATGTAATTATTATTGTTTAATATTTCAGTTATATTAATTATTTTATGTTAGATTTTACTTGTAAGATAGACAGTTAAATAAGAAAACAAAAAAAAAAAAAAAATACAATCCTTTGTGTTTACTTATATACACAATTTAGTAATTGATTGTTTAAAAGTAATATCGTTCAAATACTAATGCTCGCATTGGCGGCACTAATTTAATCGGGTGATAAAATTCTTTAGAATATTTTTCCAGGTAGACGCCGAGAAGGTTGCCAATTTGCGATGGATATTTGCCTTTACAGAGATATCGCTTTATCACTTTAAACTATAGACTTAAGATAACCTCGAAAGCGAAGATCCATAGAGATTAAATCGGTAGCTTATGTCACCTCTTTTGAACATATATCTGTGCTTTTTGTGAATAACAGCGTATGTCCAAAAATGTAATTTTTTAAAAGAACTGCAGCGAGTTTTTTTGAAGCTGCGGTCTCATTATCAAAAATGTTCAACTTTTTTTTTACACAATCATGTAGATACAGTTTATTTTATCTTAGTTTTAGGAAATGTTCGCCCTTATTCCAGTTGTAGACATCGACGTCTTGTCTTGGTACTTTTGCATCTGTTTATGCCGCTTTATGCTATTTTCTAGACCTTAGAAAACGGAAATAGGTTGTGAGTAGGACAAAATTTCTCTTGAGAGCAAGTAGACAAGCTCCAATTTTTTTATATTGTGTTAAAGTGACCTCGATGTCGACAACTGAAATAATAAGTAGAGAGTTTAATAACTAAACAAAATATTGTAAACATCGAAATGGAAATGAAGTTATGTCAATATAATCCTTAAACAAATATCAATAAAACTAATTACAAGAAAATAAACTAAAAAGGGCAAATACTCGTACATATAGCGAAAATATTTAAAGTGGCGTTCAGATAAAATGCTGTAAGTGGCGCTGTGTTTCTTTATAAGAATATAATTCTTTTGGAAGGCAACATTTGTCAATCTACTACGGCAGTGTTGAAACTTTTTTAAAAAAAAGGTAGAAGTTGGGGGGTTTTGTTTTAGAAAAAAAAAAAAACTAATATAAGTCCATATTTTTTAAAATTTTTTTAAAAATTTTTAAAAAGGATTATAATTGAATTTATGCTGTTATTCATGAAAACCACAAAATTTACATAAAAATTCAACAGTCTAATATCCCAAAAAAGTTAACTTTGTCGCGCTGCGGCCAACGCACTTGCATGCTTTTAAGTTGAAACTCTAATTTTTTTCTACGTTTTATACTGTTTTTAATAATAAAGATTACCTCAATTTTGATTTTTTCAAAGCTTTGCGCATCTCTTGAAACTGTTTGATCCCTGGGACATCATATAAGTCTTATATTAAAGAATGCTTCACTTGCTACATTTGCTAAATTTTTATAAACTCCTGCTCATTCCGATACCAAGAAAGCTATATAATTGCTTAGTTTTAAAGAGCCATTATAATTGCTGGCATATCCCACACGTCCCTCGGATTCCTTTCAAAGCTCATGAAGGTGGGCAAATTTAATTTTTTTTTGCAGTTGTTCAGCACTTAATATATCTTAATTGATTAAAAATAAATTGGTTTAAATAAACTGTTTACTATTTATAAATTTAAATAAATGAAAGTGTATGTAAGATAGCATCGAAATTTTGTATGCATATGAAAGGCCCTCCCTCAGGGGCTAATAAATCAGTGAAAGTTTAATCGCTGGTTAAGTTGAACTAAACTCAAGTTTATATGTGGTTTAAACTTAACAGTAGTAAAACGGTGAATTATACCTCATGTGTAGTTTAAAAAATAATGTTGTAGCCGCACAAGAATAAATGTCAAACACAGCTGTTTTGCAGCAGGCTATCAATCCTTTGCACAATCAAAAAGGTAGAAAAATTTTAAAAATTTTAATAAAACGTCGGCACTGTTTTACTGAAAAATAAATTATATTTATGTTTGGCGAAGTAGAATACTATAAAAAAAAATAATAGAGTGTAAGCACAGATCGAACAAGATGTGAAAAAAAGTAGAGGTGGGAAAGAAGTTGAGTGCTTTCTAAATGCAAAACATATGGTATGTAAAAAACAAACCTATATGTCATGTATTAGTAGTTTAAAAGCCCAATTGTATGCGTTTAAAGATGGTTTAAATACTGTACTGATTTATGGGTTTTCTGGCTCAAGCACTTTTTAAACGAAAAATAGATATTTACTTGCACTGATGTATTAGCCCTTAATATCAATATGTATGGAGTATGATATTAGGCAGAAGTCTAACGCGGTTTTGCCGGATGCTGTACATTTAAAATGTTTAGTCTTTACCAAACTTGGAAGTGTAAGATGAAAATTTAATGTAGCATGAGCTCTGTGGCACGTAGCATAGTCCTCTTAGTATTTATAGCACAAAATACTGGTCCTCTTAATCATAAAATGTTCGGACAGAACACTTAATTTGATATAAACAATTTTATCATAGAACGATATTGTTAAATGCTTTATCCATTAATGGTGATTTGGCAAAAGAAAGCCAATACGATAGATAGATAGAAGATCGAAAGTACCTATATGCAAACCTTTTATATATCAATTAATATCCTTATAAAGGTTGTACATATTAATAGACTTAAAAACTTATTTCAACGTTCCTCCTTTTGAAGGTATTATTTATGTATTCATACATAAAATTCAAATGGTATCACAATAAAAATATAATTATGATGTGTGGTTTATAAATCTATATGCTGTCGTATTTCTTTGTGCGAGTGTCTGTGCGATTAATAAAAATACAATTCAATTTTTCTTTTAAATTAAACCGCAATGTGAAATTTATTGTTAAACAAACCATGAGCCAGCCAAGCCAGCCAACGAACCAACAATAGCAAAAGATGAAAAGAGCAAAGCTAACAAAGAAACAAAAGCGCAGCAGCAATACAAATAACATGCATGTTAAAGTTGCAAAAGAAACAAATACAAAAGCTCAAATGAGCATTATTTAATATAAAAGGAAAAAAACATAAAGAAAATTTTACACAGGGAGAAACGCAATGCTGCCGACAGTTCTACATGACTTTTTTTTAAACATTGGAAAAAGCAAATAAAAGGTTTCTATTGAAAAATTTTAAATTTCAAACTGTCGCTAATGACCTTTTTTACATTTTTATATATACAATTTTAAATGTTTAGTTGAACTATAGTGAATTTTAATCAGAAATAATTTCTTAGTCGGGCTTAAGTTCAGTAATTTTAGCTTATAGTCTAATTTAATTTTTCTTCTCTTCTTTAGAAACTCACATTAATTAATAAAAAATATTTCATTCAATAAGAATTGAACTGAACTTAAGCCCGACTAAGAAATTATTTCTGATTTTTATATGTTTTCATAGCCCAGACTGTGGACTTGGGTAGAAAAATTATATGAAAAACACTTATTTTTTTGAGTGATCTTTATACACGCTTTCTAGACGAGTCGTCTGCCTGACTTATAATATTTAAATAAAATTTAATTTATTATTATTTTGCTTAAGAGAATGCCGCTTCCATAATCTTATCACATACAATTTTTTATATCCCATAATATTTCGGTGTATAAATAAGCAGTATATCCGGACACAAAAACAATCTCCTTTTGCGTCTCTTGGCCTCAGTTAATGTGACAGTCAATTTTCTTGGCACTAGCTAAATTAAAATATCTTTAGACATCTTAAATTTAATTTTTAATGTACTTTCAATAATTTTGCAAACAGTTTTTAGAAATAAACAAAAAAAATAATTTTTTTTTGTAAATACGAAAATTTTCCAAAATTGCATGTGTAAAAATTAAAGCATTTAAAATTGTATGCGTAAATAAGTATTCTATAATCGTCACAATTTTCAGTGATTTATTGAAATTTTATACAAATTGTTTGAAGTACTAAATGTCCAGGTGTTTATATTTTTATATCAAACTGCATACTCGTATATGCAGGGAACTTTTCCCATACAACTTTTTCTAAACATTTGTTATTTTACGAACATACTTTGTAGTAGTCTAAGTTATTCTAAAATAATTCAAACACGCATACGTACAAATCCTAAGAATGAAACAAGTCAATAAATGCACAAATTCCACAGTTGTTATTGTTCTTTAAAAAATAAAGCCATAAAAGCACCCAACCAGTAGTTGAATGAAACAACCAGAGGAAGGAGTTTCCGTGCAGAATAGCACAAATCAAAAACCCATAAAAAACTTTTTTTCTCCCTTTATACCCTACACCAAACGTTATAAGGATGAATATTGGTTTGCTATTCTGTATACAATTTTTACAATATTTATATGCGATCCCATAAAGTATATACAAACATATAATCTGGGTCCTTTTGAACAAGGAAATCGAATAAGCGATGTCCGTGTGTGCGTCTGCTGTGCATGAAATTGGGTTTTCCGAAGCTCTGTAAAAAGCTAGATCTTTAGTTGATATATCAGAAATGGTTCTAAGTACATTGGTAATGAAAATCAACAAAATACAAAACACGATTTCAGAGCTGGAAAACCTAATAAAAATATGGTATAAATAAAACAAATTTTTGAATTTTTTTAAATAAATCAATTTCGTATTTTAGTAAGAATTCAACTGGTAGTTAAAATATTAAAATCAAAGATACAATTCCAGGGTTGGAAAATTGAAACTTTTGTTGGTATATAAAAGTAATCTACCAAAATTCATTGTTTTTTCCCATTAATTAAACATATTTTTATTTTAGAATGAAATAGATTAGTATAAGAAATCAGAAAAATTTAAAAATATGACTTTTTTTGGTATATGAAAATAACTTGGTCTAATTATCTTTTTCTTTTTCTTTATTAATTAATAGTCTTATTTATATAAAATATTCAGGCTTTTTGAAGGCTTACAAAAAAAATTATTTTTATGAAAACTTGTTTTAAAACCCCTTTATAAAGCCTGAATAATTTTTATGAATAAGGTTGTAAATATATTTTATATTTTAGAAAGAAATAAATTTATTGGTAATAAAAATCAGCAAAATAAAAAACACAGCTCCAGAGCTGGAAAATTTTAACTTTTTTTGATAAATAAAAGTAGCGGAAAAAACTGTTTTTTTCTTTGTTATTTTATATTTTAGAAGAAAATAAATTAGAGAAAAAATCAGAAAAATTAAAAAAATAATACCAGGGTGGGAAAATTGCTTTGTTTTTGTTAAGGTATTTTTTTTGGCCACATTAAAACTTTCCTTGGATAAATTATTTTGAGTTAGCTAGTGAAGCCTATGGAGATTTATGTTAATACTAATGCAATTAAATTTTTTTTTCTTCTCTTTAATTTAACATATTTTTAGTTTTAATGAGTAAACAGAATTCCGGCATAAACACATTTTTCATACAAATTTACAGAAAAAGGCAGCCCCAGAAAGCAGTCATGAGATAGAATCTATTTTACTTTGACAGTATTTTTTCTTATGCTCTCACATATAAATACTCACTCTCTGAAAACTGTTAACATACTTTCAATAATATTCATACATTTTGTAAACAAAACTACAAAGAGAAGCAAAAAAGAAATAAAAAAAAATTTGAGATCATTTGAAGTTACTGCCGTAGATTTTATTATGGGCTTTATTAATTTGGCAGCGATTTTGCTTGAAGTTTCAGACTTATTATGTTTCATCATTTAGGAAGATCTTTACTTTATTTATATACTCCTTTATTTTTGATCTGAAAACCTAATTTATCTATAAACATGGGTACTCATTAGTCTCACTCAGCCTTGTGATATGTTGCGTGTTATGCTCTCAGCACAATTAGGTTTCATTGACATCATGTAACGAGTTCTTGCTAATTTTAAGTGAATGGAGAAAATCTAAAATATATCGCTAAGAAACCGCTTAACTACAAAATAAATAAAAGCACATGTTCCATTTTTAATTCATCTGAAAGTGTTGCTTCTGCTGAACAAAAGAAGTAAGAGAAATTCCTGGGGAATAAAAGGTTTAGATAATAACGCGAAAGAAATGAACGTGCAACATTAACAATGGGATGTTTTAATTGAGTTTTTCAATATTAAGTTTTATTAAATACCGGAAAATATGAAATAATTTAGCTCCACATGAGTGTACGTCGGGTGAAGGGTAAATAACATTCGGTGCAGCCGTATGAAGTACTTTTACTTGTTTTTATTGCTGTTGTTTTGTACAAAGTGAAAGAAAACTATATTTATTTATAAGCAAATAAATGAACAATGTATGCATGTGTGTATGTGTGTCTGTATATATGTGCCATACATTCTTATATGCAACAAAACACTCATATAACAATCTGTAGTTTTAATAATAGAAATACTTTTTTACTCTCATTCCTTGTTTTTATGTTAAATGTTAAAACACATATAAAATCACATTTTTTGAAAACAAGTACACACATATACTCCCCGATATAAACAAAAATAGTTGGTTATTTACTGAAAATAACCAATCTATTCTGTATTTGCTTTAGGAGTGTCCCCAGGGAAAATGATAAACATATTTTTTGAGAAAGCAGCTAATGGCACTCAATATCTAATGAAATTTAAAAATAATTGAATGCAGTTTATATGGCATTCGATATCGAATGAAATTCGAAAATACCTAGACGGAGTTTCTATGAAAATATTTAAAAACTTCGAACGATGATTGCTAATTGATTTTATTGTATAGTAAGCCTAAGGTCTTAAAATTCATTCACTCATACCATTATATTAATTTTCAAGATTTGCTAACAGTTTGGCTAGAGGAGCTCAAGAAGGAATGGACACGCAAGAAGCTTAAGCAGGCTATACCCGGAAGAAAGGAAATCCTCCGTCTGCATGGTACCCAAAACAGACCTTTATATAACTTTCAAAGTCCTTCATCCATTCTGAAGGCACTTTATAACAAGCGAAATAGTAGTAGTAGTAGTACTATGATACTAGAGTATACACTGACCTATTATAAATGATTTGCTGAGTTAGGTCTAGACCTTAGTTATTTGTGGGCCTTAAGTCAAAAATTTTTTTTATAAATATCACCAAACTAAATTTTTTATTTTTATTTAAATCATCGCTATTTTATCAGCTTTTATTTGAACTATTTTCAGTGGGATCATCCTAATGTTTTAGCGTCAAACTTAAACTCAAATTAATCTTAGAGCGTGTAAAAGTTTTGCTGTTTGGTGTTAAACTTATGTAAATTTTTAATCTTCTCTTACTTGTTTCTATATTATATTGTGATCCTAGTGCATGCAACTGTGACAAATGTGGAAGTTTAATACAGAAATACCAAACCATGAAGAACAGTCCCATAGTAGAAAAAACCCTGTGCAAACAATTTTTACTCCAGAGATTATTTTTGTACAATTAAGTTTGTTATTATAAAAAGATTTCTTACAGCAAAACTTTAACGGATTTTCTTTAGTTCAAGAATAAGTAATGTACAAGTGGAGTTACTGTAACATTAAAGTTGAAGCAATAGCCATGAAATTAAATTTAAGGTAGAAACATAATGAAATTCAGCCTAATTTTTAGCTTTAAGAAAGTCAGCGAGTATACTCCCTCATTCAAACCGAAAACAAATGCTTTTGAACTATAATCTCAATAAAATACGAATTCTAAAGCATTTTCTTTCATTTCAAATTGGCATGTAATAATATTTAAGTATAAGAAAAAGTTAACTGTTTCATTAAAAAAAAAAAAATGAAAATAGTGCTTGAAGACACACGGAGGTAAGCGAAATGAATTTTTATAAAAAATATCTATGGAAATAAGAATATATGAAGCTTTTAAAATTTCTTTCTTTACAGTGAGTGAAAAGCTTCTTAAAGATAAGACATTGCGCTTGCATCTTAAATATTAGAAGCACTGATAATATTGGGTACTTAGATAAAAATTACAAACTAAATTGGAATTAAACTTCTTGCAAAATATAAATAAAATAAAAGCAAACTCGTTCATTCATTCAGACTGAAGAGTAATTTTGAGACTTTCCAAGCTGAGATTCTAACGATGATGAAGGCCACGGAATAAGAATCCTCTAAAGTAACTGACCAGGAAAAGATTGTCTTGTATAGGTCAGCATTGCTAGAAGCTCTGTTGTGGCACATCCAAGGGGGGACAGGGGCATATCCAAGATATCCAAGTCTAAACTACTGAGTCATTACAAGAGGACACTCAACGGACTGATGAGCATGCATAGGCTCTGCTGGATACATGGCATTGCAATTTTGAAGGAAGCAAGACTACCGAAGTGTCGAAGAAACACCGATCGCCAACTGTTTCAGGCTACTCAATACTTCAGTTTTAGGGGCGACAGACAGGTCTAGAATTACTAGGGAGGATTAAAGAGTCCTTATAACCACTGGTTGAACTGGTAAGATCCAAAGTATTAATGAGTATGAGGAAGAAGGTTCTACATCTGACTGATCATTGCATGGTTGGAGCAACGATAAGCAGATGTAAAACTCTCACCCTGGCTTTGGCAGGCTATAAGATGATAAGGAGAGCCAGGAATACTGAAACACATTATTTTAAATAGCAATCAGCTACGACGCCACAGAATTAAGTGGCTGAATAGCAATTTTCCTGAAGAACTAACACATGTGACAGAGTCTTAGCTTGATGATACCAGCGAATTCATCATGAGTAGCAGGTGGATCAAGAAAGGGTACACGAGAAAGTGTGAAAGGATTCATAATATGCCTAGAGGTCTTGCAAAGTAACTGCTTAAGCATTACACATTCTAAGTTAGCATAACCTAGTTAAAGTCTTAAAATGGCTAATCTAGTATATTACTTCGATACCTTAAACCAAACGAAAAATTAAATCATTTTTACCTTTAAACTTGTTGAAGTTTTTATATATAAAAAAATCAAACAAACTTTAGCTGTGAAAAAAATTAAACTTTTTTAGTTTTATGTTCTTTTTTTGAACAATAATAAAAACTAAAAAAAAGCTGCTAGAATCTCTAAAGTAAACAGCAGAAAGTGAAGCAAGAACTTTTATAAAAGTAACTATTTTTGATTTCGAAGTTTGATTGCTGCAGGGTGCAAAAAATGCTATTACTTCTGTTGCGTGTCGTTATTAACTTTAACCTGTTATATGATAGTTTGCTTTATTGTTTTATTTAAGCCTTTGAAAGTTTTTGCTATTGAAAAAAAAAACAATCAACAATTCCAAAAATCGAAAAAACTTTAAATATATTTTTAGAAAAGGCAAAGTAATAGATTTTATTGCACGACTATTAAATTGATATTATTAAATAAGTTTTTGTTTCTAAAACTAAACTTGCCTAAGCTTTTAATAAAATACCAGCAATTGTTATACAACCGAAATGCATTAAATTTAAAGGATGTCTATGGTTATGCAAGCGTGAAAGCGCCTGAAAGCAGGTTACTGTTGTTATTGTATGCCAAATAAGAACTCAAGCCAACCGTTCATTCATTGCATTGCTACGTTCATTGCTTTAATTTTTGGCTTGAAAGTCTTCATTAACTTCTAGTGCTAAATTGCACAAAGATTTTAGAATTCACATAACATAACATTGATGCGGTTGAAAGACAATTCTATTCCTCTTGTTGGAGCTGCTGTTTAAATAAAACAGCAACACACACGCACACACACACATTTTGGTATATAAATACGTAACTATAGAATTTCACTGGACTGTGCAATTTGTAATGCATATGCATGTCTGTATGTATGCAAATAAATACAAAAACATCTGACTATTTGGCCTTTAAGCCAAACAATCCAATTAAAATGAAATGCGGTCATAGTAACTAACACAATGTAACATGTAATACCGAAATTTAGGCTCAGACACTCTCATGCATCGCATCGCATACACACACACACGCGTACAAACACCACACACATGTACTCGTAGACATGAGAGAAGTCTACGCATACATAGAAGTGTATTTATAAGCATTGTTGATACTTTGCATAAATTGTTGGTTTTAATTTAAATATTGAAGGAAAGTAGCCAGTGAAATTATTGAAAAATAGTACACTGAAGAAATTTATTATTTGACATATTGTCAGAAGAGTACATACAATTTCAATTATTGATAAAAAATACATTTCTTTTCAGCTCTTTTTTGAAATAAAAAATTTCTAATGTACTTTCCAATCACATAATTGTGGGTTTATTACACCCACAATTATAATAATTAATGATGTTTCTATAACCTTCATATATCATGAAAAGATTAAGAAATTGTAGAATAAAGAAAGACCCTTTTTAAAATCCTAAAATTTTCGTTTCTTAATCAAAATATTTCATTCAATAAAAATTGAAAAATACTAAACTTAAGCCCGATTAAGAAATTATTTCTGATTGAAAATATTTCGGATTAAAATTTTTGTTTATGATTTGACGTATTGGAAAATTTATATTCTTCATAAGAGATGGATCAAGTTTCATATTTCATCATTAGAAGGAGACTAAGGTCTAGCTTAATTTTTCTTGTCGTCTGTAAAAAAAATATTTTGTTTTATAAAATTTTAAAAAATCCTAAGCTTGAGTCCGATTAAGAAAATTTTATCAAATTAAAATGCAGATTTTGTAACAAGTTTCCAGTCTGTTTGTAGAACACGACAAAGCCGACTCACGGCAAGCCAATTGATGGACGAATACGTAATGAAAAGCGTTTTTATAATGCGACTTGAATTTGTCATGCAGCTTACGTTGTTTCGTCTATATATCCACCCTGTGGCAAAATGTTATGTTGCCAACATGTCCAAAAAAAGTTATTGTTTATCTTTTTTCATAGAAAATTATATATTCAACTTGAAAGATAGGCAACCCTATTCTTGTGTTAGAGTATGAACACAATGTAACGATAATTTATTTCGGTGCGGTTTTTCATACGATTTTAAAGTAAAAAAACGCAGTGCGGAACGGCATAAAATTAAGATTCATTATATTTTCATTGCGGACTTTTTTATTGTGTCAATTTTTGACTCTCTTTCCCTTGCTGATGTTGCCATAGTTTTTGAATAATTGACTATGTTCACAACATTATTGTAAACAAAAAACATGATGGCTTCTACCAAATTAACAATTTTTTTAATAGCTTAATTTTTTTTATTTACTGCCATTATAAAATATTTAACACAAAGAGTAAATTTTGTAGAAAATTTTATAAAAATTTATGAACAAATAAATTAATAAAAATATAAGCAAACAATGACAAGTATTGCCGTCACCGTCTTCCTTTTTATTACGTTTATTTTTCTCTCCCGCAACGAGAAATCGCACCGCACCGCAAACATTGTGTTCAGACTCTTAAAAAAAAAACACAACTGACAACTGAATGAAACATTATTTTTATATTTTTTATTATTTTGCTACAAAAAAATTAATTGCTCTTCAAAATTTCTATTGTTTTTTGAAGAAGAAAAAGTAAGAATTTTATGAAAATATGTAAAATTCATATGGGTGGATGTGTATTGTCAGTATTTCATTTATTTTTGTGCACTTGTTTTTGTACACAATTAGAATTTTTTAATCGTCCATCTAGACGTTTATAATTATCGAAAGCGTGATATATAAACCCAAATATATTGACAGTCGTTACGGGTTTTAATTAAAATCGTCAACAGTCGCCATCTACTAAAAACCCAAAAAAGAAAAATGATAACATTTCACCGCTTATTATTGACGAGTCGTGTTCTAAAGGGTGTTTTTTTATTGAGGTATATAACTTTAAGTTGGCATCACTTTTTTAACTGGCGGCCATTTTGTCAGCTGTCAAGTGATTAATATTTAGTTTGGTTTGCCATTTCATCATGAATAGGTTGACAAAAGAACAACGCTTGCAAATCGTGCAAATTTATTTCGAAAATAATGGTTCAGTTCGCGAAGTTTACCGCAAGCTCCGTCCATTTTATGGTCGACAGAGAAATTAATTCGGTTAACCATGGATCGTTTTCGCACTACGTTTACTCTATGTGATAATACGCATCCGCTGAAGTCGCTCGTCTACTCCAACAAACCAGAAACGTTAGGGGACTTGGAAGCCAACATTCGTGGCGTTATTGCCAACATACGGCCCCATATGCTCGAAAAAGTGATTGAAAATTGGACCTGTAGAATTGGCTTTATTCGAGCCAGCCGCGGCGGCCACATGCCCGAAATCATATTTAAACGTTAATGGCATAAAATTATCCTTCCAATAAAGCCAAATTGATGGACATTAAAACGAGTTTCTTGTATTTTATTTCAATTCGAAGTTACGTACAAACAAGCTGTTCGTATCTTAACGCTTCAAATTTGTGTGAAAACTAACGAAAATATGTTTCAAAAAATATCTTGTCCATAGAAATTTCAAAACAAAAAAATTATTTATATTTTCTTTTGATAAAATAAATTGAAGAATGTAAAACTTGAGCTTAATTAAAAAAGTTTGAATATTTAGATTATATTAATAATTATTATTTACTGAACTCCGTCCTCACTGAGTTGCGTATGAATTCTAATATCATATAAGCTTTTATGTTTATATTACTGTACGATAGTTTCGGAGGTGTGTAACAATTTATTTTATTTTGTTTTATTTTCCACAACGACTTTGTTTGCCCTTAGCTAAGTCCAATGCCCATTTGCACTTGTAAACCTCAATGCAATGACTAAATGTTGCCTGCTTTTTAGACTATTTTATGTCCTGTTGTTGTCTTGTTATACATACATATGTATGTGATCAATAAAGTGTATTTTGTTATAAGCATTTTGACATGCGGACATGCAGGCAAGCAAGCTATTGAAGAGTGTCTATTTAAGGTACACTTTTTGTAGGTGGAGAATCTTAAAGTTGCATAAAAATTTTTAAACTGTATTTTGAAAGTTTTTCTTTGGTTTGAATAGAGAGCTCTTAAATAAGAGCATTTTAAGGTTACAAATTTATTAGAATTTGTTTCAATGAATAATTCTGTTATCATATTTTGGAGGGATATTTAAAAATTTCTTGGAGAAATGTGCAAAGGAACTGTCCGTTTTAATAATTTATTTCAATTTATTTAGGAAAAAAATAACTAATCGGAACTATTCTGTAAACTGAATCGATTTGAAATCGCACGAGTTTAGAAAACAGACTCCGACAAACACAATAAAACGTTTATTTGATACAAGATAAACTATAAAAATTGCTGTGAATTAAGCAATAGTTTTTCGTATATTTTTTAAACTATCTCAAGCACGGTAATAATATTTTTGTTTTTCGTTATTAGAGACAACAACTATTTTTGAATTTTTTTTTTCGTTTTTTACATTCACTACAAACGGACAGAACCTGGTTTTTTCCTTTCGAAGGGAATAAAAATTTCATGATAACAAAAAAATTACACTTGTTACTCACAATAGGTCTGAATATTAAAAGAAATACTGCCAAAAATATCGAAGAAAATAATTAATTAATTTTTAGAAAATATTTTTAGAAAGCTATAATAAAATTAAAAAAATTTATAAAACTATTATTTTGTGAAAATAAGAGCAACTGTTCTTTTTACCATTCAAGAAGAACGACTAAAAATTTTATAAAAATATTTCTTAAATTTTCACTCTGCTGTATTACGTAAAAATTTAAAGACTACTTTTATTTTATTTTTAACAAAAACTATTTGTATAAGGCCCAGCACCCAATTATATATTTTTTTTGTAAGACAGTAATAACTCTAAATTTTTATTCATTGTTAAATTTGTCTTTTACCTTTGTCTTTTTTTTTACTTTTATATTTACAAAATAGCTGCATTAAGAAAATTTTTTCTTTAAACATTTACGTTCAATTCATTAAAAAACATTAAGAAAACAATAATTTTACTTTTAAATTCTACACAGCGCCATAAATAATTCCCATAGATCTTTCCTCCATTCTTTTCAAGGCATTAGTGCAATTTCCTTTTTTTTTTTATAAATTGCAAATTTTATATGCAAAATATATTAAGGACATTAAGCAACAATATTTCTTTTGTTTCCCTTTTACAAGTGGTGACCATAAATTAGCCGGCATGAGAGCAAAGTATGCTGGTGTAAGAAAACGAAAAGATTTCTTTAATGGCATAAAATTAGAGTGCTATATTACGGATACTGAGTGCTTTAGCATAATTAATGGAATTAAAAAAAAGGTGTAAAGGAAAGAAATAAAAATTCAGCTCAATTATTAGCACAAAAAGGAGACATTTAAAAAATGTGGCAAAGCTTTGCTTAAAAATGTTTTTTTAAAAAATTATTGAATAGAACCAGGCTTTAGTTTATTTATTATAGTGTTTTGTAATAATATGTTCCTTAAATGACTTTTTGAAATTATTTATTTGTTTTAAAAAATTATATAAATTGTAGTTACATGTCTCTTGTCGAAATATATTATTCATTGACGTTTTAGAGAGCGGTGAAAGATCATACGCTTTAAAAAACTTCGCTTGCGAGCATAATTCGCATCTTAGATTCTACTAAAATCATACAAATAGTTTAATACTTATTAACAAATAAATAAGTCCGAAGTCTTACGTTGATATTAATATTTTTCAATGCTTATCTGGGAAAAACTACTGGTTTATCAAGGTAGGGCTGTAGGCTGGAGTTCAGTTGTGTTTTTTATATTTTTACAAATGTTTAATATTGATTTATACGTTAATATACGAGGGCGGATCATTAACTCATTGACTTTTTGAATGAAGCACAGTTTTTTTTTTGCAAAACAAAAATTTAGTTTTCAACATAATCTCTTTTTAACTCAATACACTTAGTCCGACGTTTCTCCAGTTTTTGTATCCCTTCAAAAAAAAAATAGGATTTTTCAAGGTGCTTAAAATAGGCCTTTGTTTGGTCAATAATTTCATCGTTAAAGCTAAATTTCTTTCCACCGAGCCATTTTTTTTTAAGTTTAGAAATAGAAAGTAGTCACTAGGTGCACCCCTGCATTCTCTTGATGAAAAATAACTTTTTTCTTGGCCATATGGGGTCGTTTTCTTTTTAAGTCTTCATTAAATCGGTGTAATAAGTTGGCATAATATTCGCCGTTTATTTTGTTTCCCTTTTGAAGGTAATCGATGTAGATTATACCGCGTGCATCCCAAAAAACGTTTGCCATCACCTTATTGGCCGACAAGCTTACTTTGGCCTCCTGCAGAGCAGGTCACTCGGAGAAACCCATTGGTTGGTCTGCGGAGTACAGTAATGGATCCATGTTTCATCCACAGTTACAAAACGCCGCTGAAAATCATTTGGATTGCGGTTAAACAACTCCAAACTATCCTTTGAAGTTGTCACACATTTACGTTTATGGTGAATTGAGAGCAAACGCGTCACCCATTTTGCAGACAACTTTCTTAAACCCAGCTGATAACTTGAAATCGAAACCACACTGCCATATGAAATGCCCATGGTATCAACAATCTCACGCACTTTTACTCTTTGATCGGCCAACATCATATCGACATTTCCGGGTGTACTGACTTCAATTGGCCGTCCAGAACGTTCAGCGTCATTTGAACTTCTGCGACCACAACGAAAGTCAGTAAACCACTTTTTACCATTGAAATCGATGGTGCAGACTCCCCATAGTATTCATCGAGCTTTTCCTGGGTTTAATTGACGGATTTTTTTTTTCGCAAAAAATAATGTTTATTGAGCACTCAAAATTCACTTTTTTCCATTTTCAGAAAAATACACGAGGTTGTTTATTTTGAACAGCTGTTGAATATAAAATAAATGACGACACTTGCTCAAAGTTTGACAGTAGTCTCTTTACAGGTGGTACTTGATGGCTACAGTGTTGAATTTCATATAACTACGAGGAAGGTCTAGAACAGTCACTGAGTTAATGATGCGCCCTTGTAAGGTGCTTATGATGTAGAATCGATTATAAACGATTGTCAATGTTCACGCTTGACCAGCCGGCTTTGAATATTAAACAGTCCATGTGGAGCACAATTTGTTGACATTATCAATTTGATGATGATTTACTTGAGCAGAAAATTCGAGTAATAGCCATATAAATATTCTAAACGTTGCAGATGTCTGGGTAGAGTGAACAGCACCACTATAAGTTTTTTTTCATCAAGCTGTAGTGTGAGGACTTAAGAGCTCTCTTTATACTTGAGTAAAATTTTTTATAAAAAACACAAATTGTTTTCTGATTGAAATTTGTATGTAAGTTTTCTCTACGAGTCAATTAAACGAGGCACTACTTTTTTTAAATTTCGTGTAATTGCACAACTATTTCAATATTTTTTTAATTATTTAACGCGTGTCAAAATAAATACGAACTTAACAAGTTCTAACTTTTTAAATTAGTAATTTTGTCTGTTTTAAAAAATTTAAATAATTTTTTTTTTCATTCAACAAAACTAATTTAGCAATGAAGATAAATACATTAATTTTCACTAAATTTCAAAGCAGGCATATTTTCCCTGCAGCTTCATATCTTTGTATGAAAAAACAGAAACAAAAAAAAAACAACACTTCTGTGCTAAAACAACAATAGTAACATCATCATGATTGGTTACACAATAGAATCCGCAATTGTCTAACCAATTGTGCATCTGCGTGTTTTACACAGCAATTTATTTTACTGATGCAACTGCATATTTTATGTTGTAACAAATGTCTACAAATATTGGAAAAGCATTGCAGCACATGCATATGTATAAGAAATTTAACAAAACAAGTTTACAAATGTGTTTTTTGTTAGGAATAAAATAAAAGAAGAGTTGATGTACATACATACGAGTATATGCAGACGATTTAACAGAGTGGTTAAGCTAACGAACGAACAGTCATTTAGGTGTAAAAACTGCTTGGCCAAGCTGTACTAAAACTATTTACATGTGTACACTGCACATACACTTGTACATGGATGAAGAATAAGAGTATTTTAAACAGTGAGATGCCCTATCTTAGACTAATAAACAGTACTTTGAATATATTTATTACGTTTGAATAAATGCTTATGTTCAATACTGAAATAAGAAACCTTCCTTGATTTCTTACACGTTTTCTTAAAAAGTGCAACGATTAAAAAAACAAAGCCTAAGGCCATAAGGTATAGTAATTTTAGTTTTGAAATAGTTGTGTTTATTGCAAAAAGATTTTATATTAAATCGTACAATTTCACACCAAAAAATAAAGCCTGGCAGTCAAATAATTTTTATATTCAATATATTTTTTAAAGCAAACTAATCAATTAGTTTTATATCTTATTTGCTGTAGTGTACATATGATATTTATATGAATATTATTAGAAATCATCTACACTTATATACGTTCAATATCTGATGGTATTTGTATTGTAAATTAAACCATTTTGTCTGGGTTTCATATGCATACATAAGTGTGTGTTTGTGTGTTTTTTTTACAATACACAACTTACAATAGAAGTAACTTTCAATAGTGAAAATATTTTTATTTCTATACGTAGTAGACAGTGTGGCGAGTTCATATAACTAGTGGTCAAAGATGAAAAGAGTTATCTCAAAGCAATAAAATTAGGTATTTGATCAGATCATTCAAATGTCAAGGCTTCGTATTCTTCTCTTCAGTAATTTTCGTTTTAAGATACCATTCATTTAGTTCTAGGCAAGTTGAATGTTAAATACATAATTTAAAAATGTATTAGTTTATTAAATTTTAAAAGCAAAATAAATTTGTTTACTGGGTAATACTTAAACATGCTTACAAATATGTGTGAATGTCTCAACGTGTTGGTATAGGCCTTATTACAACTTCAGCTACAGTATACGAATTTAAAGTCAAAGCAACAAAATTTATAACAAAAATTTTTCATTGTGTATCTCTTTTTGAATTGCTTGCATGTATTTGTGGCAAAAAGAATTGACAAAAAAAAATCGAATACCCAAAAAGCAGACAATACAGACCAAATAACTGAAATTTGACTGGGCTTTAATTGCTTGGGGTTTTGTTGGAAATCCATTATGTGTGTGTACGTGTTTGTATGTGTGTGTTTTTTGCTTTTGTAACAGAATACTTATTTCATTTTAAGCATGTGATTTGACTTTCAAAAAATGCAACAAAATTTATTTCATATGAAAATATTGTTACCTTAAATGTTGATGTTATTGCAAAATAAAACAAGTTTTTTTTTAATAGGATCAGCACTCAGGGGATAACCCCTACTCATGCAATGCATTGTGCTAGAACTAGGAAAATAGGTTATAGGGAGGATAGAGGGAGTAGCGACTGTGGGCATTTGATTTAAACTTTCTCACGCTGGTAGTGACAGGAAGGACCTTCGCACGTAGTTGGTTCCACATACGAACAGTGCGGCGAAAAAAGGAATTCTCTCTGTAATGCGTAGTGCGATACATTGGCCAATCGTGTTGTGCGTATAAATGTGCGGGTTTCAGAAACAAGTTCCCTAATTTCATTAGAATACATTTCGTTGTACACACAAAAAATAATATGAATGAGTTTGTAATATTAATTAAAATATTTGTAATATTAATTAAAATATTAATTAAATTTTCACCTATAAACAATTTGATAATATCAGTTAAGTTTTTCCACTCAAATTAATTAATGGAATTAAAAATTTAATTGAATCAATTAAATTATTAATTGAAAACATAAATTGGTGAATACTTTTTTCTGTGTAGTAAAAATAGAACAAGGAAATGCACCCCACATTGCGTCGATGCTCCAATGAATCAATAGAGTTGGATACCCTACTGTCACCGATGAGCTTCTTCGCCCTCTCCTGTACGCGGTCGAGCAGTCATAAAATAGACTTTGAAACGCCGGCCCATACATGAGAGTTATATTCCATTTCCGGTCGGATATAAGTGGTATAAATAGTAAAGAGATCAGATGGGGTGAAATATCGTTTGCACCGAGGCACTTGAATGCTTCTTTTGCCACTTCAAAAATGTGTTCAGTCCATCGAACGTCACACTAAATTTTCATGCCAAGAACATCAAGAGCATCTGATTCCTTAATACTTATACCCCCCATAGTTACAGAGGCTGCAGCATTTTCGGTCATACGTCTATGAGTCATTGGGTCTTACGGGCGTTAAAGTCGACCCTGTTCGCACGATTTTTTAATTTTTAATTATAATACATTAAGCAATTTGTGAAAAAACCGTAGAGTTTAACTAGAGTGTATATAAAAAATTTCGCGTTTTTGAAGAGCCAAAAAGCAACAAAAAGTAGCCGAAGTGAACCAAAATAGGCATCAATGTTTCTAAATAAGCAGAGGTGTATATCAATGAAATTGAGCAATACCCCGTCTATCGCTCTTTTATTGCAAGATTGAAGTTTTTAAATGTATATAAATGTATACAAATCAATTAGTATATTAAAAAATTTATCTCTCAAAATAATTGAGTGTGCAACTACAAAATGATAAATTGTTCTCTATCATAAACTCTATAAATGCATATATTTCCTAAAATATAATTAATTAATCCCAAATTTTGTGTGCTTAAAAACTTCTTTGAGAACACAAAAAAAAAGGAATTACATAGTTGAATAACTTATTAATGCTAATGTTTTAAGGGTCGCAAGATCCATATAGTCTAAGGCTTATTTTGTTGATAAGTAAATTTAAAAATTTAAGAAAAGTATATCCTTGAAAAGTATAACTTTGTACATAAATTAAAAATGCCAGGAAATTTTTAAACTGTAAGTAATTAAAAAAATAAAATCATTTTTGTGCTTAAATTTTTTAGAAAAACTTTTAAAATTATTTAATTTTACCGCAAACATTTACGTGTCAATTAGTATATCACTTTCTATCATCATCGTCACACCCGTATTTCTGATTTTCTTCATTTATTAATTTTTAGCTTACGGCTTTTATTGAAAAATCATTATTTTCTTTTCCATTCTTGTGCTCTTCTTTATATTTTTGTCGTTAGTATCTAATTCAAACTTTTGCGACAAATTTGCCAAGGACATGTTTTGAATTTGTAAAATTTCACACGAAAGCAAATGTATAAGACAACAGCAATCTATATAAATAAAATGCGAATATTATAAGTTACATAAATAATTTGTAAAACAAAATGCTTTATTCCACTGAAATATTTGCAAAATTTATGCAAAATAGTTAAAAGCTTGAAATATCTACAATTTGACCCTTAAGATATAAAAGCATAAACAACTTAAATTACAAAAGCAAAAGATGAAAAAAAGTTATAATATTAAATCACCAGAAGCAACATCGCAATCACATGCACCAACGGATGAAGTTGAGTATCATTATAGACATCTGAAGGGCGAAAATAATAAGGTTAGAGCTGTAACCATCCAACAAAAAACAAGTAAAATTTCAATAAGTTTAAGGCAGTCAAGTACAGATTTAAAGACATAAAGAGAAGGAAGGTACTGAACGAAGGACACAATGAATTGAAAATATTACGCAAAATTTATGATTGTAATTTGTTTCTAAATATATAGGTTTTTACTCTCAAATTAACACTTTTTCCATTCAAATTAAATTTTTTACAAATCAAACTCAATTTTTTTCAAAGCAAATTCAATTTTATTCAGAACAAATTAAATTATTTTCAACACATATTAATTTTTTTTCATTTCAAATTAATTTTTTTTCTTTTAGAATTAAATTTTTTTTTTCAAATTCAATTTTTTCCACTTCAAATTAATTTTTCCACGAATTCAATGCAGAAAGATTTAAAAACTTGTTTTTTTTCTTTTATTCGTGATTCCTTTTCTATTATTGTGTTATTTATAATACTGGAAAATATTTTCCAGTACAATAATGGAAACGCCGGTTAACCCTTTCACGCACAAAACTGGTACGCAAACATTTTTGAGAATGTAAGTGAAATTTGTGAAGTATTATGAGCTATTTTAAACAGTCTATAATTACCATTCCAGCGAAATCAATCCAAAATCTCATTTGAAAACTGCTCTAATATACTACAAGGTGCTTTTTTATTATAAAAAACAACGGTTGAAACTGCCAAGAATAAAATCTAATTCCTCGTTTCATTTTCAGTGATTAGTGTTAAAAAACTTCAAACAACTTAAAGTTTAGTTTACAATGAGTCGGTTAATGACTACTGAGTCAATTAGTTGGCAGATAAAGTGAAATTAAAGTTCTTACAATTTTAAAGAAGTTCTCATTTTGTAACTTATATTAATACTAAATAAATAAAAAAATGTCATCTAGCGAAGAAAGTAGTCGCGCTGCTAGTTCTGGTGTATCGAATGTACGAAATTATCATCGGCTTCAGTTTGTAACAGATAGTTCTTCCGAGGAAAATATATGTGAAATATCATCGCCTGATCGTCATCGCAGAAGACGTGGAAAATATAACCATATTAGCGTAGATAAAAAAAAATATTTTGATCAAGTTTTATAACGAAGGAAAAACCATTGCTGAATCAGCCGAAATAGCTGGTATAAACAAAAACAGCTACATCCATTATAGCAAATAATTGAAGCTTATTTTAAATTTAATTTTGTATAAATAAAAATTTTGTTTAAAGTATTTTGCGTTTAATTAAAAAAATTAATTTGAAGTTAAAATAATTTAATGTAAAATGAAAAAAAAAAATTATTTTGAAATGAAAAATATTCAATACGATTTGTAAAAAGTTTAATTTGTGTTGAAAATAATTTAATTTGTTTTGAATAAAATTGAAATCACTTTGAAAAAAATTGAGTTTGATTTGAAAAAGTTTGAATTTGAATCGAAAAAGCGTTAATTTGAGAATAAAAACCTATATTTCAATGGCTAAAGACGAATTCAAAATGCCATATAAAATGCAAAATAGAATTAAACATTTTAAAAATGGAATAAAATGGAATATTTCTATTTATACATAACTGTCAAGTGTTTGATAGAAATCATATCAGTTACACGCAGTATTCAGGGTCTAAATCTAGATTTATTCAAGACACAAAACGTTTTTCAGTCAGTATAAACTTTATTTCAAACATAAATTGCACTAGCAGGCAATGAATGCCTACTACTATTACTAGGTGTTACCTTCTTTAGGAAAGGGATAGTGATAGAGAAGACAGATGGTGAAGGAAGAAATAGAGGAAAGCTTCATTCTTTTTACAACTCTGCTTTTTGCACATCTTTTTTTAAATAATGTAGTGTTGCAGCGCCTCTGGTGTTAATGAGACGTATTAAATTTTTGAAGGTGTGATTAGTAGCCATTTTATTGGTTATTTTACTTCGCCGATGAATCTGCTACACAACGAAGGAGGACGCTCTGATGTTACATTAGGATTAGTATCTGCTGAAGTCGGTATAATTCAGTGACCAGTGACTATGCCTTCATCACATGAACTTTCGTACAACAACTGATGCAAAGGGACACTAATGTATATCAGAAAAATGCGTGGTGTTGTTATTTGATGACTGTCTGATACCGAATTTGAACCCAGGATCTGCGTTTTTGTAGTCAACGTGCTAACTACTTCAGCCAACGCCACCCTCGTCGATGCTTTATTGTGTTTTTTATATCTTAAGATTCATTTATGAATTTTCAATTACAAGTTCAAACTTTACTTTTATCAATTTTATAAGGAGCATGTTGCGAAAATTTTTAAAAAACCTCTACCTTTCATTTTTTCAATAACCCACTACAAACACCATAAGATATCAATTTCAAGCAGTAGCGTGTGTAAATTTAATTTTTCTAACAATTCAAAAAATGCTTAAGCATTATAAACACGTTTTCGATTAAAAGGGAATAAGAAATAACGAAAAAGGCAAATCTTAAGCGAATGACATGAAGAGAAAAAATATTACGTGCGACCTTTAAAGACAAGTACGCAAAACTTTGCTCTATGCAAGACTCTAAGGGAGCGAAAAATAATATAAGAAAAATATTTAAAAAACACTAAAATTATTTTAAAAACCGTAAAATAAACGCCCTAATGACATTGAAATACTTGTAACGAGTCTAAACAGACTGAAATTAACGTTATCTTGAGGTTAGATGAGAAAGAAATTAAAAATATTCGCTTCATATAATTTTCTTGGCCATCGTCATTTATTTTTTTTTCTACAATTTTATTCTTCTTTAGTTTGCTCTACATTTGCGAAACGGTGCTTAGGAATGTCATTTACATTAATGCGGTTTCGTTTTCATTTCCGTTCTATGTTGTTGTTGTTGCAATTAGGCTGGAGAATGTTTTATTTTCTATGACTTGTATTAATTTTTTAAGGCAGAGCAAAAAAATTCGTATAGAGTGCAACTATGATTTTAATTTAATGTTTTTTTTTTTGCTTAACTTATTTATGTAAAATTTAATTTTAATCTGACATTTCGATTTTAAAATAAGAAAAATATAGAACATACATGTGCAATGGTGTTGCATATGAACTTTGTCCTTCACATCATAAATTATTTTAAAGCAAGGTGTGGAAAAATAACACAAGGATGATTAGCTTATATTAAAAACAGTCAGTGGTGTTTTGTTTTAGAAAACTTCAGCGTTATAAAAATTTAAACAAAGTAAGTGAAAACTGTGGTGTTTCAAAGCATTTCGTATCCTTAAGTTTTTTATTTGCTTAAAATTTAAAAACAAAGCATACTTTATTAACCCACAAGTCGTATAATTTATATTAATTTTGAAATCAGAAAAATTTGACAAACCCTCTTTTAATTCTAAAAAAATCTAATTTTAGTAAAATAATTTTGTATGTCAATGAGCTGATGATGATCGCTTGATGAAGGGGAAGAATTTTAAATATTAAAATGTAACTTATTGCAATTGCATCAAAATAAATTATTAGCAGATCAGATGACAGCTCAATTGACCTCTTGCGAAAATAAGTAGACAATTTTTTTTCAAGAACTGCCTGAAATTTTGCAAAATTTTTGCGCAGGATTGCGAAATCGTTTAATAAGAGACAATAATAGCTAAAAAAAATACCTGTTTGAAAGCAATTTTATATTTATTTTAGAGTTTTAGAAGATCGATATTTTTCTTTTAATTTTTTTAATTTTATTTTACTTTTCCAATATTTTGCCAAATGTTCTGCGCAAAAACAAATTTATTTCAAATTAATGTTTCTTTTTCTTTTAAAGACATAATAAGGCCTCTAACCCCAGGTCAAAGTAATTTGATAAATTGTTATAAATAAATTCTACCAATGTTTAATACTTCAGCTTATTTGTTTCCCTTCGCTGTTTTTTTGCAAATGGATTTTGACCTTTTCTGTTTTCTAACCAAACAGCAACAGTGGAAAAAAGTGAAAGAAAAAAAAGCCAGAATATGTAAATAAGGTTAGAGCGTTAATACCCTCACGTTTGAGACACTTTTGACTTTAACAGCAACAGAAAATCTTAAATAAATAGAAATCGCTATAACCTTATGCTGTTTGTGCAAATGTGTGTTTTTTTTGTGTATGAAACGACAAGTATTCATGGTGCTGGGAAAATTGGTTTCGTTAAATAATGTTTAATCATTTGTTAACAGCAAAAAAAAAGCTAAAAAAAAATCAAACAAGCGTAAGACCAAGCACGACAGGGAAAAACACTCTTTATAACATGCATTTATAATAAGATAGAAAAGGCATAAAGTAAAAGTGCTAAGGCTCGGCTTTCGGTGAGTAAAATGTTTGATGTCAACTTCCACAGTGTTTGCATACATTTATATCAAAAGAAAAATCAACAAAGACATACACATGTATACACACCAGTACCCCCACCAGCCGTTGTTGCACTCAACCAACTGTCAGTTACAGAAGTGTTCAAGATTTGAATTTTATATTTGACTTCGGTAAGCTTTTATTTTTCATTCCCTGTTTCGTGGAAATCGTTTTATATTTAAAATTCTTATTAAACCGATAAAAAATCTAAAAATGTCTAAACATTGATTTTAAATTGTGTTTGAGTGTTTTAGCTAAAATTTGTTTTTATGGCTTTGTTGGCAAAGTGCCCTAAAATATTTGGTCATATATACACATCGCCCATTTGTCTTGGTTTTATGGTTATTTTCAATATTTCTGATGTTATAAATTAAAAAAAAATTTAAAATTAAAAAAAAGGAAGAGACAAAAACTCAAGTGAGTCGCAAAATATGTTGTTCATTCAAATAATCGCTTTCCAATAATTGACTCAATTAAATTTTTCTCCAAAGTTTTTGATAATTAACTGTCAGTTTAAACAAATTTGAGTGCTCTTTTATTCGAATTTTGATTTTTTTGTAGCGTTATGTTGGTACTCATGTCTCTCACTTATGCCGACAATTCCGGCCATTTTGAATGTTCAGTTAATTGTTGACAGCTGCTTTGCCTGTATTCGATTTTTACCTATTAAAACAAAATGGAACAACGAACCTCTATCAAATTTTGTGTGAAAAACAAAATTAAGTGCGCGGATGCATTCTAAATGTTGACTGTGGCATACCGAAAAGCTACCTTGGACCAAAGCAACGTTCATTGATGGTACAACATGTAGTCAGAAGGCCGAGAAGATGTGAACGACGAACAGCGTGCCGGACGCCCGAGAACTTCAACAACAGACGAAAAAATTTATGAAGTGAAGAAAATGGTATTGGCCAATCGTCTAACTCCCATTAGAGAAGTTTGCTGAGGACCACCTAGACACATCAACTGGCTCGTGCCATTCGATTTTTATCAATGATTTAAGCATAAGACGAGCCGTCGCGAAATTCGTACCAACATTTCTCAATTTCGACCAAAAAGCATCGCATGAACATTGCTAATGAGCTGTTGGACTCTGTCCACGACGACCCAAATTTGCTCTAGAGGATCATAACTGGTGACGAACCGTTGGTTTATCGTTATGACGTGGAAGCCAAAGCTCAATCATTTCAATGGAAGCAGCCGCACGAACCAAGACCGAACAAAGCGCGCCAAGTTCAGTCGCATGTGAAGGTTTTGCTTACAGTTTTCTTCGATTGCAGGGGCGTAGTGCATCATGAGTTCTTTCCACAGGGTAGAACGGTAAATAAGGAATATTACCTGCAATTAATGCGCAATTTGCGCGAAGCAATCCGCCAGAAATGCCCGGATTTGTGGAAGAACAAAACTTGGCTTTTGCGCCACGATAACGCCTCTGCTCACACATCGTTGCTTGTATGCAACTTTTTGGCCAAAAACAACACACTAATGATGCCACAGCCACCGTATTCCCCAGACCTGGCCCGCTGTGACTTTTTCTAGTTCCCGAAACTGAAGAGGCACATGAAAGGACAACGCTATGCTACGATTAACGAGATAAAGGCAGCATCGAAGGAGGAGCTGAACAAGATAAAAAAAAAATAATTTTTTGAAGTGCTTCGAAGATTGGAAAAACGTTGGCATAAGGGCATTATATCGAAGGGGGATTAATTTGAAGGGGAAAAAATAGATATTCCTGAATAAATAAATAATTTTTGGAAAAACACAAAATTCGCGATACTTTTTGAACACACCTCGTATCTGATGTTAATAACAATCTCTGCTTAAGTAGATAGATATGGACGCTGATGAAGTGCGTGGCTGCACAGAAAAATGCCAATGTTTCTCCACAGCTAAAAAGTCTAGTTTAATTATTCCTCTTTTCTTAATTGATAAAAATATTTTATTCAATAAGAAATTATTCCTGATTAAAATTCATTCTAGTTCAATTAAATTTCATATGTATCACTTCCTACAAAATGTTTAAATTTTTTGTCTGGTGAAAGAAAACTTATACCAATACAATACAATACAATACAATACAAAATTTTTTTTATTATCACTTTGCTTATAAATTTTATGAAGTGAAAATTTATTTGAAATCTACGCACATTATAATTCTTGGAAAAAAAGTTCATTTAACAACTTTATTTTATGGCCTAGTGTCTTTAACAACAAAAATTTTATACACACGCATATTTCATATCAAGCACTTATTCTCATTTCCTAACATCAATCATAAACTTAACTAATTATGCGAATTTTGTGACTTTTCAACATTTTTTATGATTGAACAAAAATCCCATAAATTTCAGCATCCTTCATTTCGCATCACACAAAAATAACACAATAAGATTTAAACGAAAACCCAATGAAATCCTTCATACTCTTGCTTATTACACTTCTTTAATATTCATTAAATCCTTTTATCTGTTTTCCTGTTATTGAGGTTATAAATCACTGTATTATAAGACATTTACGAGTATGAATGAATCTCTTTTGTATGTTTTCAAGTTTTGCAACAGGAACGTATACACATGAAGTGTTTGTTTATTATTTATGATTTCTGCCAATATATTTCATTTGTTTTTCTTTTGTTGTGTGCCTTGTTGCTCGTGTTGTTGTTGTTGTTTCATTTCGTTTGAAAGGCAAAATAACATTTAAAAGTTATATATTTATGATCGAAGTTTTTATATCTTTGTGCTGAACTTTTCTTTACAGTACTTATCTTGGTTGGCAGAGAAAGAAAGCCAACAAATAAAATTTGAAATAAAAAAATATTATTTTCTGGTTGAAAAAAAAATATTAAAGGAATTGCTTATATGTGATAAGCATAGTAGGGTTCTTTTCAATGCAAATAGTATTCCCCTGAAAAATCTTTAAACGTCTTTGTATGCTGTTAAGCGTAATTTTAAAATAGCCTCCATTGAATATTGTGCCTTTATAGATAGCGGTAAGATTAGGGGCTAAATGGCTATTGTCGTTAATTTATAGAACTATTTTGTAAGTCACTAGCGAGGGAAATATTAATTAGAATTAGGAGAGTAATGTTTTTTTTTAATAGAAGTTGCCTTCAGATTGAATAGAGTTGCTTAATACAGTAGGAAATTTATGTAATAATCAGATATTTGAAGATTTTAACACAACAATTTTTTTTGCTAAAAGATACAATTTAAATTAAATAATTTTCAAAAATAAGAACCTGTTTTATGGATATACTTCACATGCACGTCAATAAAGAGTATATAAGATTCGTCATAGCCGAATATAGCCGAATGTTTATTTATTTATTTATTTATTGTTAGTTTATATTATATTATATAGGAATTGATTTTTTTTCTTAAGTGCATTATATATTCAAGCTCATTCAATTTCATTTTAAAAGATATTCTTACTCGATGGGTTTCATTATTTCATTTAAAATAATTGTTTTTTTTTTATTTTTTGTTCTCGCTTGTATGATTATATGTCATTGGGCAATTGGTAAAGTAAATATTATTTTATGTAGATTGAAATATAAAAGATTTTTTTTAACATACACACACACACACTATACGTGCACACACATTTAAACCCTTAAAAACTTATTTCAACACATTTAAAAACAAATATCATTTAAATGCAAATATATTGTTATTTAAATGTTTATTAAAGTTTTAAAATAATAGTCCAAATATTAAATAAAACTATTGAAATTAAAATCAATACAACGGACAAATTATCATACACACACAGACACCCACACACACATGGACGGACTGCAGATTAAGTAAATATTGTTATTTCGGATTTAACAAATATAAATGGAGATAATTGCACAATGGGGAATTAAGATTTCTACTTAAGAGACTGCTAAATTGTTACACAGTGGCACATGTAATGCCTAAGTCGTTTTGTGTTATTATAATATATTACAAATTGAAATTATTTGGATTTCTTAAAACTCAAATTTAAGGGTTTAGAAATGGATGACCGGTGTCTCTATTATCCTAATCTGAATTTATAAAGTTTACGTGAATTTTATAAGTTTTACACTAAAACTACAGAAAGAAAAAGAAAAAAGAAGAGAGGTGTCTTAGGACACCCAGTTATAGCTATGCTCCCAATTATAGCTATGCTATGCACGAGCATGCCATGTGTTTTCAGTTTAGCAAAATTCATATAGGCAAAAGAGAAAATTACTGAGAGTAGATTAGTGATGAAGATTGCTCGAGTATTCATTGCAGTGAACTATTAGCTTTATAAAACAAATTTAATGTGTTATATAACAATACAATAAAATTAAAAAGTAAGTAAAATTGTCTACAAATATTTTAAAACGTTTCTACTTACGAGTATTTCCCATTAATTTCTTTTCTAGCGGCGTACGATTAAATTAATGCATTGCTTGTGGTCGGTGGCCGGCTTACAGCCGATTGGCTGTGTTCTTTGGTTTGTGCCCATGTTAAAAAAAAAAACAAAACAAATTGAACAATCGTTCTCATTGTTTTTGTTTCACTCACTTCAAATAACGAAACGAAACAAAATCAAACTATTTGTTTCGTTTATTTTTGTACTCTGCTTTTAAGTACAAAAAAATCAAAATAAAAATTATTTTATAACTGTAAAAGTGTCGATTATTCTTGTTACGAAAATCACGTCTTAACTCCTTTATCGCTCAATAAATAGCATAGCTATAAGAACACAAGAAAGATTTTATGCTATTTAGTTTTTTTCTACAACTAAAATGGTGCTTGATTCTAAACACAAGTGAATCTTATACTGTTGTATCTCGTATTGTTTTGTAGAAAATAACCTTCTGCAGACTTTAAGTTGCCACATTGCAAAATATTAAAATTTTAACTATTATTTTGTTAAGCTTAAGGCTTAAACGAAACCTCTCATATTTTGGGTCCCCACTGCTGGAAAAATTATAATCATAACCATCATCACCGTCGTCGTCGTCGTTTGTTGCTGTTGTTGTTGTTGTTGTCATCAGCATTAGCATTATCAACATTAGCTGAAATAGTATGAAAAGAAAATCAACACAAACTATAACAACAACAGCAGCAACAGTAAACGCATTATTCCAATTTTTCAATTCATTTTTGTTTTTATATTCCAGCAATTTTTATTTTCATTGCTGGTGCTGTTATTCTTTTTTGAGTGCTTTTATTTACTAAAAGGATATCTTTGCATTATCATTTCTAGTATTTCTGTATGTATTTAAGTTTATGGTGTGCAATTTGTAACTAAGTGTGTGTATATGTGTGCTGTGGCTGTTTCCATTTTGTGTTTGATTTTTATGCAAAAGTATTTTCTAAATTTGTTTTTTTTTTTGCTATTTTAATTTCTTTTTGTCTACATCAGCAGTAACAAATGGTACTGCTGCCATCATTATTATTATTACAATATTTTATCGTTTCTTAGTTAGCTGTGGTTAAAGGGTGTTTTTTTTTCTAATTGCATTTTGTATGTTAATCATGTTAAAGTGAAGTGAAGTGTTTTCACTTTAATTAATTCTGGTAAGGCTCAAGTTTGTTTTTTCGACATATCGTGCCAGAACCGCCAAAAAAGCTTAAGGGACATAATTTTCGAACTTAATTTATTTTACCAAATTCGTTCATTTGCGATCGTGAATAATAGATTTTCGTTAAAAAAAAAAGCTAAAAAAATATGTCGGTTAATTTTTTTTGGCGGTTATGGCTCGATATGAAGCCAATTACTTATTAAAAATATACACATTGACTATTTTTTTCAATTAAATTGGTTCAGCTGCATTATGGAAATTTTTTTATAACACAAATTTTTTTCACAACTAATAAAGAAAAGTTTTCGCAGTAGTAATCTTAAAAATATTATTTTTACTTATTTAGTAAAATGTTTTTTTTTTATTAAAAATACATTGAATATTGAGGGGTTAAGCTGGATTGTATGCGCATTTCACTGTTGCTAATGCAGGTCATTAGGGAACCTTTACCCAAAAATTTCTTCAACTTAACTTGTAACAATTCCCATAAAAAACACTCATAAAGAAAAGAATTGATACTTCTTAACAATTTACTTAAATTGTATATGATATATTGACTTTATTTAAGTATTGTAACAAAAGTAATGCCCTTCTCTTAATATTTAAAATTTGATTCATCTAAGACGCTGATGTGCATTTTAAATATTATTGTGCAATATTTAATATTGGGCCATTAACTCAGTGTCTTTTTGAATCTCCCGCCTCTTAATTGAAATGGCAACACTCAGTTTACTCCTGTCTAAATTTGAACAAGTTGCGTCATTTAGTTTGTGTTTGGCAGCTGTTGATACTCGTAGCAGACTACCTCGCGTTTTGAGAAGAAAATGGAAAAAAGTGAATTGCATGTGCTCACTAAGCTCTATTTTTGTAAGAAAAAGAAAAGCATTACTTAAACCAAGAACTCTTCAGCATTAATTTCAATTGAAAAAAAGTGGTTTGCTGCATTTCGTTGTGGCTGTACAAGCCAAACGTTACTTAAGCCCAGTTAATATCTCTACATCCAAAACAATTGCAAAATTCACGATACGGAGGAAAGATAATGTGGAACCCAAAACCATGACATATGGCTCAGTGATTTTGCTTCTGAATAATTACTTGTGTATGAGAAAGCTTTTCCCAAGGTGGGTGCCGCGTTTGCTGACAATCGATCAAAAACGCACGTGCCGTTTCCCTGGCAGAAAACCATGAATTGGCCTACAAATTGGTCCCTCATTCACTCTGTTCTCCAGATTTAGCCCCTAGTAACTACTTATTGTTCGTAAACTTGAAGAAATGGCTTGTCGGGACGAGATTTGACTCCAATGACGAATTTTCCTATTTTTTATAAACTCAACAAATCATATTTTTCGGAAGGGATACAAAAATTGAAGAAATGTTGGCCCAAATGTACAGAACTCAAGGGAGACTATATTGAAAAATTATATAAAGTTTTATATAAAAAACCAGTGTTTCTTCAAAAAGTCCTTGAGTTAATGATCCACTCTCATCCTACAATTGTAAGAACTATATATTATTTTTGAATGTTTATTCCGAATTATTTAATTTGTTATCACGAAATAATTATTGTAAAATTTTTTTAAAAACAGTTGTGTGCATTAAGGGCATTTCCACGAAAAAGTTAATTTTTTTTGTCACGTGCAACAGCAAGCAATTAAGTTTATATTTCAGAACAATGTTACTCGATTTTGAATAAAATTTTACCTAATGTAGAGCTGCTGACGCCTTATACAAATATATAAGGAAATAAAGAAAAAGTTTCGTTTTCTTTGAAAAAAAAAACAGAGATATATGTTTGGTGTCGCACGCTACAAAAAGTTGACATTCCTGTAGAAATATGCCAATATGTATTTTGTAATTTTGCATATGTTATTTATTTATATATATTTTTTGAGTTTTGTTAAATTTATGGAATAGTGTGAAGCAAGGTGCAAGTAAAAAAAACACGTTCTCAAATATATTGAGTAGTATCACTATCACTTCACATGTTTGTGAAGAATTTTTTTATCCTCAATACTTAAAATTTCTTTCTTAGTGGTACAAAACTGAATTAACTAAGCAATAAATTGCATGTAGCTTTACAAAAAAATTATTGGCTTAATTTCAACAAACAAATATACTTCCCAAAAAAAAACCCTATCGTTACCAATGGCAGATTTTTCATTTTAAGAATCTCTTTCTTGTTGTTATTTTTGGCTCTTTTAAATGTTTCGTTTATTTATAAGACTAAACCAAAAAAACAAAATGCACTTGAAGCTCAAAAGTCAACAGTTTCAACTGCTGTTCATTTGCAATAATTGTGGGTGAAAAAAAAAACGACAGAGAGAGTGAGAGAGATAAAGCAAAAAAGAGAGAGAAGGGAGG
Source organism: Nowickia ferox (assembly GCA_936439885.1). NCBI lineage: Eukaryota > Metazoa > Arthropoda > Insecta > Diptera > Tachinidae > Nowickia > Nowickia ferox. The sequence continues at coordinate 105,796,228 of OW387026.1, forward strand.
GATAGTCGAGCAAAAGCCTTCCGTTAAGGACATTGCAGGCGAATCTTTATGTGCCAGTTGATGCACAAATGTGTTTGCCTTGCGGTTTAGCTATTGCCAATGTTAGTTTTTGGTCTTTCTCTTGGTTTTAAACTAAAACAATTTAAGTAGGACACAAGGATATTTTTTCTATGTTTTTGTTTGCGAATTATTATTATTATTATTTTTTTTTTTTTCATAAATCTCAATTATTCTAAAAAAATCTTAATCGGCTGAAAATATTATTTCACAATTCTTGTATTAAATATTCTAATTTCTTTTTGTTACTCTTGGCAATCTTAAATACACTTAATTAATAAAAATTCCTTATGTTTAAAGCCCTGAATCTGCGAAAACAAAGTCAGATATTTTGTGATATGTTTGTATTCAAGACCATAATCGTATGATATTAAACAATAATATGACATTACATGACATTAATGTTTGTAAATGATAATACACAATTTGATATTTTAGTACCATCATACATTTATTGAGCAACAGGATTAATTGTTATTATTGTAATTTTTTTTTATTTGACATTTTATATAACTTTTATATTTTTGAACAGGATGGCAATTGTAATTAGTTTGTTGGTAATAAATTTGCTCAACGGAAGTGGCTTAAAACAACGAATTTTATATTAATTAAAAAAATATAACAACAATTAAATAAATCTAATGGCATATTTACATTTTCATACACTCAAATGAAAATAATTTTATTAAATTGTGGCCACGAAGCATTACAAAATTTTAGGAAAAGAGAGCATAAAATTATAAAAAGTTCAAGTTCTGTGTAAAACAACAACAGGATTTTTGGTCAGTGTTAATGTTTTATTTTTTATTTTATTTTTGGGAATTTTGAGAATTTAAGTTTAACATGTGTTAACGCGTTTTGCAAAGTTTGTGTGACTTTTGCTAATTTTTTATATAGAGGAAATATAAAGTTCCTATATGTACGTTTGAAGTTTGATAGCTGATAGCGTCCACATCTAACATCTTTATCTGATATTTTTTGTTTGTTTAATCTGATTCGATGAATAATCATGGATGCATACACCGATGTAATCTCCATAAATGCGTCTGCAACGTTCAGAAACTCATCCGTTTTAATAAAAAAATCATTTTCAATAATTAAGAAAGTTTCTAAATGAATGGATACGTCAATAAATAAACTTGTTAAGCTTGAGATGATACCAATACATAGAGAGGCCAAAGAGCATCCAATTTATGCTGGAAAAATCCCCATTTGGTATGGATTTGTGGCTGAGGGCTTTATCGGCTCATGGAGGTGATGTGAAGTCGCCACCGAGATCATGCGATTTGTGCTGATCAGACTTTTTCCTGTTGAAATTTCTTAAATTGCAGGTTAAAGCCTGCTTAATCCAACTCATTGGTCGAATTAAGCCTGATCTATGCGCCATTAGATTAGAAAAAAAGGGGGAAGATCTGGTCAAAAGACCGGCACTGCGACACCTGATGGATCTTTTGTGCCATAGATCTGTAAATTAAATTAAATCAATCTCTGCATGACACTCCTTATGAAAGTCAGCACAGATATATTTGAGAAGCCCGCCTAATATCATTTGAATGCAGAAACTCAGAATGAAAAACACGCCTTCTACTGTTACCTAAAACGATACACTCACAAAGAATGTGTGCCGTCGTCTCATCATCTTCCAAGCATAAATGGCACAAGGGTGTACGAACTTGGTTACTTTTCCACAGAGAATAGTTCAGTCCAAAGTGACCAGAAAGAAAACCAGTAACCAGCCGTAAATTATTTCTGTTGATGTTCAGGATGCCATTGCATGTAAATGGATGCATCAATGCTTTGGTTTGCCTTAAACCAGAAGAAGAAGGCCACATTTCCTTAGCGGTCGAAGTGTCATCTTCTTTGATCAGAGATGTTGCAGTCGACCGACTTACGTCACAGAACGGCTCTGGGCCCATAAACGGAGTAGCAGAGGCTATCTCGGCCAGTTAATCCGCTTTCTCATTCCCCGGTTGACTGTTGTGGCCAGGTATCCAATAAATGGATGCGCCACAGTCACATTAAATTGAAAATTTAGAATTTGTGCCCTCCAGCAACGCCACGATGAACACTTGCACAATGTCTCATATTCTCTCACATACATTTTGCTTTATTTAAATTTAAAGGTAGAATTCGCTTAGTAAAAAACTCTTTATAATCAAAATATTAGTTCGTTTTTTAACTATTTAGAAAATCATGTTACGAATTAAACACCTTAATTTAAGAAAGTATAAAATTTTCTAGTTAAAAAATCTTATATAAATTAAAAATGTAATTGAAAAAATTCCTAACATTAAAGATTCAACGAAAAGATTAACTTAAATATTTTTAAAAGCCCAACTACACATAATCTAGTTTACGACTTTCTAAGCTTTCTTCTTTTAATGAACTAGAAATTTATTTCCAACTCTTTTGAAGAGAGCTAAATATACTGCGCTTGCTTTCAGAAAAGAAAACGCCATTTGATAGGATAAATAAATACTTCTAATTATAATTTTTAGTGCTTGTACGTTAATGCTATTGTTTTTAAGGATTCTTATGCTTTGGTGTTCCGTATAAAAATTTATCTTTAAAAAAATCGTCAAAATCACTGTATCACTGTTTCTAACATGAAACGTGAATAATGTATTTTCTTTTCCCATTTCGCGAAACAGCATGTTCAAAAGCAGCCTTATCCCAGTTGACAGATTTTTAGGTTGTGTTAGTTTTTTTTTAACCTCAAACGAATACTAAAAGTATTTACCAGATTTAAGAGTTTCGATCTGACTTCAGTCAAATTGTAGCTGATGGCAAAATAAACATGACAGAGATGACTGCTTGATAATGAGTATGATGTTAATGGTGATGTGACGACCAACAACTAGAGCAACAAGATAGATGACCCAAGGATGACTGAGTAAAATTATACAGATGTTGTAATGTGACTTTGAGATAGGGACACAGGATAATAAAGTACATGCAAAGAATGCTGTGAGTATGTGTGTGCATGTGTGTATTTGTGATGTATGTTTTGAGGTCTTTAAGTAAAGCAACAAGAGTCAAAGTAAATATAAACACAAACTGTAACCTAAACAATTTGCCTGTGTGTGTTGCTGCAGTATCAACATCATTTGCATGTTCATGGATATTATGTACATACTCGTACATACATATGTACATGTATGTTTGTAAGATAACTACTTGTTTTAAAGGTTTATGTGTGTGTTTAGGGGCTTTTTTTCATAGCATCACCAAAGAGTTGTTTACAATTAACCAATGATTTTAAATTTTGAACAGCCCTAAAAGGAAAGAAACAAACTTCAATTGTAAATTGATATTTAAACAATTTGATTACCAATTTTTTGGCTACTGCCATGTAAACTTGAACAGCTTTTTGTTTTGTGTTATTTTTGGTTTTGCCATAAAATAATTTATTTTATTTTTTTTGCAATGAAAAATTATTTATTAGGAAGATAAAATGTTCTCAATATTAAAAGATTGATGGGTTATACACAAAGAAAACTATTCAGGGCTGGTTAGTTCCTCATTAAATATATAATACTGATTTTTCTTAAAACAAAATACTTGCAAAACTAAGAGTTGTAAAATAATGAAGCTTTCCTCTATATTTTCCTTCTGCACCTAGGACGAACCGTTTTCTAAAGAAAGTAAAACCTAGAAAGAATAGTAGCAATTCATTGCCTAAGGCAACACTTTGTTATGATCAGATCACTGCTAAAGTAGTTAATGCGTTGACTACAAAACAAATGAGGATCTTTATAAGCCCCAGCACAGTCCCTGGCCAGACCTCCTTATATTAGCACCATAGATAATTCTGATATGCACTAGCATACCACAGCTCGCTCCCTCATCGCTGTTTGTAGAAAGAAATCGTCGGCAAGGTCAAATAAGTACGAAAAATGCTCTAAAACTTAAAGTAATGCCCCGACTTAACACCAGGGGCGCTGCGACGGGACTATAAAAACTGACGAAAGAGCTGCCAGTTGTAAAACAAGTTAAGATTAATATTATTATACTTCAGCATTTCTTTCCTAAAATAAGGAAATACACATGCTTACGTTCAGAAAAATTTCATATTAAAGTCTACCAAAAACAAGGTTGATTTAAAATTTTTCGGTACTGATTTCCTTCATGTGTGTTTCATGCTAATTCAACCAGATTAACAGTAATTTTCAAATAAATTTTTTTCTATCATATTGATTTTACAATCCAATACTGTTAAATAAAACTAAAGAATCACGTTCAATCAAAGTTATTGCAAGCTGAAACAACCTGAATTTGATACGGGAATAACACGAAGAACCATGTTGGATCATAGTTGTTTCAAATTGAAACAACATGAATTTAAATAAATGTAGTCATTTAATTTTAATTAATTATTTTACTTAAGTGATTGTGTGTATTGGCACAGGAATCAGAAAAATATAATTGTGTTGCTCTTTTCCCCGGTCAAGATTTGAATTTGAACTTAGCTCATGCTGGTCATAATTTAAATTTCAATTCAAAATTATTTAATTGATCATTTGTCATGCAATTTAATTCAAAATAAAGTTATAGTTAAAAAATAAGTACAAACCGACAAGCTAACCTGCAACTCTCTGACTGCAAGACTAATACACTGCCTACTTGCCAGCAGCAGGAAGTTTTCGCTGGTTATGCAAAGTTTGTCGGTTGCTTACGAACATCCAAAGAAGAACAAGTCTCACAACAAACACCCACACTTAAAGAACATATTATTGATTATAAATTTTATATGCTTTGAACTAAAAATTTTTGCATGGTGATTTAACATTGGTATTGAATTGAATGTTGCTTCTCTTTTATTAAAAATACCAAAGTTTCGAAAATTTAAATTTGTATTCAGTAATGAAAAAACCAAAAGTAAATCATTGCACTGCCATATGTGTTTTCACTGTTAATATGTATTTTTTTTCATCACTTTTGCGAATTTTGCTGCTGTTTGTATTTTTAAGCTTTTGTTGGAATTTGAGCTTTAAAAAAAAATTTCATTAAAAATGCAGCTTTATTGTGTTTACCTGTTTGTTTGATTGGTTTCAACCATTTTTAGGTCACACAAATTGTTAAAAACTGTCAGTTATCGACAGTATTCATCCATGTGGTTAAAAATCAATTTGCTTTTACACATTTGTTGTCTTAAGTTTTTTTTTCAATTTACACTTAAATTATATAAAAAAAATTAAAAGCCTTAAATGAGTTATTTTCCATTATTGGTTTCTTAAGTTTTGTAGTTGCCCGATTTATCTCGATAAATAGTTGAAAGAGTATTTTGCAACTTAAAATAGCAAATTTATGTGTTGGAATGTATTTATGTGTGTGTGTGTGTGTGTGTGTGTGTGTGTGTGTGTGTAAGACACTTCACTACACTACACTAGATTGCTGCCTTAATTAAGCCAAATCCCATTACATTAAATTTTTCTTCAACAAATTGTTGTTCGGTTCTTCATTACATAAAATACTAAAAGAGTTCAAATAGTGAAAAAAGACAGAAGCAACCAGAATGTTGCAGCCAGAATTTAGCTTCATTCTATACTTTTCTCTTATTTATTTATTGTCCAACTACAACACTTTTTTTTCTTTTATAGAAGAAGCCATAATATCGATGCTTTGGGCGTGTTTGCAATAGTAAGTGCGTTTATTGGTAAGAGAAAGAGCGCTTTTTAGTACCTAATGCTTGTGTAGAACGAGGGCAGTACAAAAGGTTTTGGAACAAGTGCCAGATTTCGGCAACATATTTTTAGTAATAGTTTTTTTTGGTTCACAGTTTACGGACCTTTGAGCGTTTCAAAAAATTTGTGAAATTCTTGATTTACAAATAGAAAAATTCTTGTAACAGAATTTTTAGTTGGCTGGCAAATAGAGCTGCAGGACAAGTGTTGGTTTTATCTTCATTTGCAAAGAATCGCTGCAGCTGCAAACTGTTATCTAAAGTAATCACTAGTTGCTTAATTAAATTTTTTTCTATGATTATAAGGGCCAATTGCACCAACTCTATTTAAATACGAGTATCAGTTGATATTTAAATCTCGATTTTCATTAATTTTTTTTATAAAAAAATTACTTTTAAATATAAATTGGTATTTAATAAGGTGGTGAAATAGGCTCTTAATATTTCTCAACCACTCCAGTTTTGGCTTATTGTAAAAACACAAATACCTCATTAAATTTCATTTCAAATTATTTAAAGTTTGACCGCCTACAAATGTTTGTTGCAAAGGAATTTGGTATTAGTGTACCGTACTTTCGTATTTTAACTTGAGTATAATGATGGCAAATTGAAAATGTGCACTCAACAATTTTGGCAAATACCAATTTAAATGTTCAATACCACAGAAGTGGTATTAACGCTTTAATTGTGCGTTTTTTTCTCTCATGATTTTCAATTTTGTTTTTCCTTTTTCTACACTCTTCTACTTCCACTTTTATTTCAATTTTCAATTGATTGTCGTGTTTGAAAAATGTGGTGAGCGGGGGGTGTTTTCTTCGTTGTTAAATAAGAAATTTTTGATTTTCTTATTTGGGGTTTTGTGTGTGTTTGCCAAGATCTTAAATACGCTTGTATTTGTAATTAAATTGGTTTGAAATTAATATTGACTTTCTGTTACAAATAAATCAAGTGGGTTTTTCTTATACATTAGATGTTGGATGTTAAATAGATGCATGTAGCCAGAAACAATTGCTTTAAGCTTCACAAGTTTGTTGCTTAGAGAAAATTAAATTCTTTTGACATAAATTTTTTTAAATTGAATAATTGAAAATATAATTAATTTTAATAAGGAACTTACTTTCTAAATGCACATGTTCGATAACGTACTAAAATGCGATTTTTGAGTTGATCAATTTTATACAAATGTCTTGTCTATTCAAATCTTCGGAAAAAAAATATATATTTTTTTTATATCTAGTAAGTTGCATATAACTTGAAAGCTTTGCACTCGTTTTATCTAATATAAATTCCCTTTTGGAGTTATAACGTTATTGAAGTAAACGAGCGATATGTACATTATTTTTATTTTTTTTTAAAGAGAAGTAACACTCAGGCAATGAATGCCTTCGAGTATTTTTAGGTGTTATCTTCTTTAGGAAAGGGAAGAGATAGAGGAAATTTCATTCTTTTACAACTCTGCTTTTTTGCATGTTTTTAATAATGCAGTGTTGCAGCGCCTCTGGTGTTAAATGAGGCGTATTAAATTTTTCAAGCTGTGTTCAGTAGCCATTTTATTGATTATTTTACTTCGCCGATGATTCTTATATACAATACCCACAAAAGAGGGCGCTCTGATCTTACATTAGGATTAGTTGATATCTGCTGAAGTCGGTATAGTTCAGTGACCAGTGTCTATGCCTTCATCGCTTAAACTTTCCTACAACAACTGGTACAAGGGGACACTAATGCATATCAGAAAAATGCGTGTGGTTACTTTTTAATGAATTTCGAAAACCGGGGCTCGAACCCAGAACCTTTGGTCTTATAGATAGAACGTTGTATCTACTTCAGCCAATGCTATTCCACTGGTGTATATGTTATTTTTATGTATAGATGTTTTATTTAAAAAACTATTATACAGCTTTAAACTATTTAAATTTTACTTTTCATAATAATATTGCTTTGAATGCGAACTTTTAGAAGCAGTACTTTTGCTTAACGGTACTTTTTTGAAAGTGTACTTTCTCAAAGAAAGTACTTAAAGAAAGTGCTTTTTGAAGCTGAATTTTTGTGGCAAAGCATGCTATCTTTATCTACAATGGTACTTTTAGAAAAGAATATATTTTTCAAAAGTATTCGGCTTGAGAGGTTACCTACTTTAATAAACTTTTTTTAATTTATTTTCTAAAAAAACCTTATAAAAAGCAATTTTTTATGAATTATTTATTTACAAAGATAATTTTTGAAGAAGTTATTATTTTAAAAATGTTTTTTTAGTAAAAACGTACATTTTCGAAAGGATAACTTTTTTAAAATATACTTTTTGAGATTTTAGAAATTTTTAAAACGACTTTTTTTTTAAAAAGTTTTTTTTTGAAAAGGTCCTTTTTTTAAAAGGAACTTTCCTCAATAAAGTACTTTTTTTAAGAAGGTAAATTTTTTAATGTACTTTTTTATATACAGGAATTTCTACAGGAACGTCAACTTTTTGTCACGTTCGACACCATATATTTTTGCTTGGTGTTATTTAAGAAAACGAAGGTTTTTTGTTACTTCAGCAGCTGTATTATTTTGATTGAAATATAATTTTTAACCTGTTACTTTCAAAGGTTACTTTCTTAAAGAAGTACTTTAAAATAGTTTTTTTTATTAAAACGAAGATTTTTTATTTACATATAGAGAACATAATGGTTTAAAAAAAAATAGTTTGCAAAAACTTTTGTTGTTATACTACTAAGAGATTTTTTTAAGTTCTTGAATTAAGAAATATTTTTATTTTTTCAATTTGCTTCATCTTGTTCTTTCAGATATATTTGCTTATGGCTTTCTTATTTGCTGTTAATAAGAATACATAATTTCTTTTGGGCTTATAATTCTTAAAGAAGACTTGAAAACTTGAGCGTGACCAACACAATTAATTCAATAATAATTAAAAAATTTCTTCTAGTTGCAGAATTTAAATTAATGATTAAAATGATTAATACAAATTTCCAAAAAAAAAAAATTAATACAAAAATCTTATCGACATTGCAGTAAGATATGTAAGTATTGTATTCATAATAATATACAATTAATATAGAAAGGCTCTAACTCATTACTTTTTTGAAATACATTTTTTGTATATTTCGATAGAACAACATATAGTGTATAGAAAAATGCAAAAATTTCGATTTCAAAAAAATAATAAATTAGGAGTACATGCCTGCCCAAGCCATACAAAATGCTCTGGCTACTAAGCTTGAGCTATAAACCAACAAATTGTATTGAGTGGCTTACCTAGGCATCTGCTTGCAAGTTAGACTCCACAACTAGGCAGTGGCCTAAAGCACAGTCACCATCGAATTCGTTAGAATAAAAATACCATATCAGGTTTAGGTTTATCGTGATAAGAAACTCTGGCAATTTTTAAAACCGTGCAGGGTGAAATATTAATTCCTAGCAACTGTTTGCTTCAGTATATAAAAACATTTAATTTCTATTAATCAAACCAAATGCAAGCAGTTGCACAGGACATCGCATGATTTGTTGGTATAATCGGAAACAAGCGTAACTTTTCAAGCTGCGAAATTATTGAACAAAAAATTGAGTGTTTAGTTTTTGCTGTTACTTAAAATATTTAGCACAACAACTGGACTTTCCGTTCACTTTTTCTGAATATTAATACAAAAATCTACATAAATACTCGTATATTTTATTTCACTGCAATAAATCTTAAAGCCACTTTTATGAGGTTGTTAAGACAAATCAAGAGAAAGCTATGAAAAACAACATAATAAAATTAATTAAGTCTTTGTAAAATGCGACACATTTTCTTTTAACAAAACTAAAAGGCAAATTCGCAACAACTGTTAAAACAAACAATAATAAAAACAAAAGGGATGTAGTCGTATATAGTAAAGTTGGTATGTATGTATGTACAATCATTCGAATAGTTTTCACTCATAGCCCGACATTAATTAGCATTTTTTTTTAATTCAAAACACAATTGTATGCCAACGCACAAATACACATGCAGGCAAGCGTAAAGGAAACAGAACCAATATATTCTCTACATCTCTGTATGTAACGAATTGTTTTACTGCAGTATTGGAGCCAGTAATGGAAAAGAAAATGTTTGAATGTACTAAAAACACCGGAAAAATATTTTAACAATTGAACAAAAGTACAAATGAGAAACATTTCATTAAAGTCATTATACAAAAATATTCATGCACATGTATTCATAAACAGAAACAAATACATTCGTCATAAAGAAATTCAAACATTTTTTTTGATAGAGATGCAATAAAAATTGAAAGTTTTTTCTTGGAAAACAAAACTAGCAAATAAAGAGCAAAAGTAGTTGTTAAAATCAGGAAAAGTGTAGCCTGTTGGAGAAGGTAAAAATAGATGGTAGAAATAAAAAAAAAGAAATAGAAACTAAAATAGCAACTAAAACTCATTGGTTTACAAACATCAATTCGAATTCATTTAAAGGAATTTTACAGCCGGTTAATGGTAACAACTTTGTGATATGAAAAATTAATTCAAAAAAACTTGGAAAAAACTTTGAAAAAAAATTTTGAACAGATTTTCATTCAGAATATGAAAGAGACTTTTGACTGATATCATAAGCAAAATTGAATTTAATATGTAGTTGAAGTTTAATTTTTGATAAAAATTTTCATCACTATTAAATAATAACCCCCATATTCACAAAATTTAAAATGAGTTTGAAATGTATTTTATTACAAATTTTTCATACAAAATTTTCTTAATGGGGTAAATCTTTAATCATACTCCCTATTTATAAAATACAAAAAGTCGGCTTGAGTACAGGATTTATACGAAAAATATTTATTTGTTTAAGTGATTTTTATAAAAATCTTCTAAGCAAAATGACTGCCAGGCTTGGGAAACTAGGGTCATAATAATTTTTTCTTTCGAAACACTCATGTTAATTTAAAGTTTAGTCCAACTATTTTTACAGCTTTATTTAATTAAATAAGGTTTGCATAACACTAAGAAAATTAAAATGATATGTTATTATATTTTTAGTTGCAAAATACTTTTCGTAGCTATGCTATTTATTGTGCGATACAGGAGTAAGGACGTGATTTTTGTAATAAAGATAATCGTCACTATTACAAATATAAATTTATTTTTGTTTTGATTTCTTTGTACTTAAAACCAGAGCACGAAAATAAACGAATAAAATTGTTGGATTTTTTTGAAGTGAGTGAAACAAAAACAATGAGAAGGATTGCTCAATTTGTTTTTGTATTGTCTTTGCACATGAGCACAAATGAGAGAACACAGCCGATCGGCTGCCAGCCAGCTAACAGCAGCCGCCGGTCACACAAAAGACATTAATTTAATCGTACGCCACTAGAAAAGAAAATAATGGGAAATAAATCGAAATGTTTTGAAATATTTGCGGCGAACTTGACATCATCATATAGTACGAGTATAATTTTATTGCATTGTTATTTATTTTTGTCTTATATAAATAAATAGCATAGCCGCAACCGGCTGTCCTAAGACGCCACCCTTCATTTTTTTTAGTTATTATGCAATCTACCTAATCAATAATTTTGCATGAGAGAACTCCCCGCTTGTCGCCAACTGTACAATACAGACATAAGAATAAAAAAACTAAATTGAAATAAAGTATTGTGTGTGAACACATTTGAACACGAAAATAAAAAAAATTTCTAAGTTGGTCATACAAATATGGAACATACATTTGTTAAACACAAGCACCCAAAACCCAACAACACATGTGGGTGCATTCGGACAGACAAACAGACATTAGGAACACAAAATGGGAACTAACATGAAACATTATGTACTACTCTCGTACTTCTATTCGAATAATGGAATTGTAGTGGTGTTGGTTGCTCCTATTGTGCTTTCACTTACTAACAGTATGAAGTATTTTTGCTTTTTTTTGTTGCTATTCGATTTTATGTAATATTTGTGTGAGAGAATGAGTGCATGAGTGTTTTTTATTCTCTTACACACTGACACAAATTTTCATTCACACAATCACAACTGGAGCAAAAAGTCATTGCACGCTTACGAATTGTTGTAATTACAATTGTTAAGTTACCTCTGCATTCACTGGCAACTAACATCTAACAACTGCTGCAACTTTCTGTTGCATACATACATTTATACATACATACGTACATGCAGCATAATGCATTTGTTCCAACAAAAAAGGTGTATTTGGTGTGCAAGAGTGAGTGTGAATGAATACTTACTTGTACATCTATTCACATTTGCTTGAAATGTGAATGTAACTTGATGACTAAATGTTAGTGAAGATGTAGTAATACATGAGAAAACATGAAGTTTTCTTCTGAATTCATTTTATGGGGTTATATGCCTTAATATAAGAAAGCAAAAACTTTGGCATATTTATTTAAAAAATTACATTTTATTTTAATTGTTTTTCGAGGCGAAGAAATGTTAAGAATAAATAAGCACTACAAGATCTTATTTTAATTCATAGTTATTGCTTTTAAATAGATAAAAGTTCAACCAATTATAAAAATTCTATATCCCTTGAAATGGGTTAAAATTTTTAATGATTTAATGGACTTAATTTGTAAAATAAATTGCGCAAAGCATTAACAAAATTTTATATGAAAAACATTTAAATTACAAAAAAAAAACTCATACAAATTTAGAGTGATTGTTTTGAAGCAATTTTAAATTTATTTGACTTCATTTTCTTTTTTTTTATAGGATCTTTTCTTAGCAAAGAAATTTTTTTTTACCACCACATCTACGCTTGCAGGACCATATTAATTAATTTTATCTTTCCATCATCTCCATAACTTCACGAATTCCATCTTCAACGTGTTAAAGTGGCATATATCTTATTTTTGACTTAGACACAAAGAAAAATCTGAAGGTGTTAAATCACAAGATTACAGTGGCTTATTGTGATCGCTTTTTCGAGAAATCAAACGGTCAGGAAACTTTTAATGGTAACGAGTGCTAGTTTCGTTACTTACGTGATTCATTGAACGATCTTGTTGAAAATAAATGTCAGCCACACAGGTTAGCTTTTGTTTAAAAAATAATTAAGATTGAAAACTTGGTTAAAAGAACCTAAAAATCGCAATTTTTCTCAGTTTTCTGCTATACGCTCATTTTTATATAAATTGAAAGAATATATTATGGATGAACATGCGTCATAAAAAAAATTGTTTGAAAAAAAAAATTACAAAAAAAAAATTAAAAAATTGCCTCCAATTAAAAAAATTTTGACAAAAAAAAAATTCCAATTTTTTTCCAAAAAGTTTTCTTAAGATGCTAGTTTATTAATTAATGTCTTTTCAATCGATATATATTGATTGAAAGGTTAATAAATGGTATAAAACTGGGAAAAAGTGAGATTTTTAGGTTATTTTAGCCAAGTTTTCAATCTTAATTATTTTTTAAACAAAAGCTAACCTAAAACAATTGTTGACACCATTAGATTCAGCATACTCGAATTAGGTTTAGCCACCAGGTTGCCGGGTTGTTACAAACAAAAAGTTTCGAATTCGAGCACAGTGTTGACGCTTGATAGCGCAGCTCATTCATCGTAACAATTGCTCCAGCCTCATTTTCGGAAAAGATAAATCCAAAGAGCCCGTCACACAAAAAATTGCATCCAATATTCATATTTTGAAGATGAAAAGGCTTTTCAATGAAAACTTTTGGTTTTTCCAAGCCCCAAATGCGATCATTTTATTTGCAAACATAGCCTACGAGGTGAATATGGGCCTCTTCTCTCCAGATGATTTTTCAATGAAATCCCGTATCAGTTTGGTGCATTTCAAGGACCTTATCAGATAATTAGGAGTGAGTTCTTATAACCTTATACCTGATTACTATCAAATATTGACGCCAAATGGACAAACTTATGTTTTTCTCAACACTGGGGGCTACAACAGCAATATTCTCAGTTGTTATTGAATGTCATGCAAAAGATGGGTTCTCCACATCACTAGCTTGTTCCAAAACCCCAGTAGTTTCACAAGCAGGTGCTTAACGATGATCCAAATATGTTTTAGTTTTGCAAAAGATTTTATAGGGAATCTTAATAATTTCAGTTCTAGGTAGGTTATCTTTCATTTCTCAAGTAATTTCATACTGCGTCATTACAATTTTTATTGGAATATCCTGTATAAAAGAATTTCCCAAATATAATACCTTCCATAAAAAATCAAAGTCACAGTAAATATTTTTACTTAATTCTTAAGTTTTTTTTTTTTTAAAAAGCTTAAAGCATTAAAAATATTGACTACAGCGGGATACACGGCTGCACGACTTTAAAAGCCGCTAGTGGCCACTATGTAGCCAGAAAGTGGCAATTGAAAGCGGCAGCAACATTGTACGAAATTGATATCGAACTAAAAATACAAATTAACGAGCTGGCTCACGATGTCGACAAGAAATTTTCTTTTGCTTATTTATATTGAAAACAAACAAAAATTTTCTCATTTTGTTTTTGTTTTCAATATAAATAAGCGAAAGAAAATTTCTTGTCGACATCGTCAGCCAGGCGGTAAGTGATGCTACTTTCAAATATTTCACATTTATAAAAAAAAAAAATACTTATTTATAATATACTTAAATCTTGTAAAAATATAAAAACGAATCGATTTATTGCTTTATATGAATTTTGCGATATACTTTCTTACTGTTAAATAAAAACCAATTGTTTAAAGGTAACATTCATTTTCAATTTTTTTTTATATATTTGCAGCACCATATTTGTCGCTTACAGAAATAAAAAATTTGCCTAAGTTGGCAACAGTGCCAAAAACGGTAGTATACCCCTGTAGTTCTGATGTCGGCAAAATAATCGTGTTTATTTAATTTTGAACAAATTACAGTTCATGGCCTGTCGTGGTGGTTGTTTTTAATTCTTTACCAATAACGAATAAATAAATCTTAATACTTGTATAAAACTTATCACAATTTGTTCATGTTTCTACACTTTTCGTATAATAAATGTATATTTCTTTTAATTTACACTTTAGGAAGCTTTTGCTGATAATAAAATCAACAGAAATATAATTTTACGGTAAAACTAAATTTTTAGGTAATTTATGCCTTTTAATGCCTTAAATACTTGAACAAAGCCCAATTATTAATTTAATAGAATTTAAATTAAACAAAAAGAGAACAAAAAAACTTATTAATAAATCATGAGTTGTCAAAAGCAACCACATGCAGACAGACTCATTTATTTTTTACAACACAATGTTCATCGACATTTGTTACAAAAATTAAATTCGGCAAAAAAATACAACAGCATTAAAAAAAAAAGAAAAAAAAAACTAACATGCAAGTATCATTTTAATGGCTGCTACATGTTCAGGCATATGACCAAATACATGTCTATATATGGTCTGGCCTTAACAGCGACGCATTTAGGAACAACACAAGATACAATGACATTCAAAATGTGAATTTTTTGTTTCATAACTTTTTCATTATTTTTCTTTGTCTCTTACTAGAACAGTCTACTCTCGTATCTTGACTGTCTGGCGGCAGCTGCTGCACACATGAAATGCATAAATATTAATAAACTCTAGAAACAGCAAAGAAATATATACAAAAAGAAAAAAATTAAATATTTTTTTTCTCACCCATAAAATTATAACAAATGATGTGTCAATTTGCATCGTTGGGGAAATATGAAACTTGTGAAATTGCAAAAGTTATGTAAATAAAAATAAAATTTTATATACTGATGCAAATTTAAATCTATAAATTTAAAATTTATGTATAATAAAACACTTAACAAAATAGTAATTTATATTTATATTTTAAAAATTGCTCACTTTATATTTGGTTGTTTTTATAAACTCATATCGTATCGTATTCAAGCAGAATACTTGTTTGTATTGGCATAATAATATATTATAGATTTTTTATAAGCATAAAATGTGACATTAAATAAGCTTATAGACCATCCATATAAAATAATAAAATCATCAGATGTGTCATTGACTGTAGAAAAAATATAAATAATAATAATAATAATAATGATGGCTAAGAGTCATATTTTATACCAATCACTCATGTCACATTGTGCTTAATACATGTATATTTATTTATTTATTTACATGCAAGAAAAGAAGATAGATGATAATAAAGTGATTTACTTTAATAAAATAAATTATTGCCATATCTTAGCTTAATTTTTTTAAGTAAATAGTTCATCAGGCACGTAAAAATGATATAAAAAATCTTAGATATTATTTTAAAATATTTTGTTATTTATGTTTTGTATCTATACTACAGCTGTTTGCTATGACACACCGTATGGCAACCATACAGTGTGGCAAGTCTGCATAAAGTTTACCTGATCAAACAGAATTGCTTCGTGCACATATTTGCCCTACAAATTGACACAAAAAGGCAGTCAAGGGAAGCAGTTGAGAGACAACGTTTCTTTTTATGCTCTCACTTAAGGTAGAGGTCCATAGCTCGCTTTTTGCGCATTACGCTTTCTATGCATCTGTCAAAAAAGTAGAATCAATGTAATAGTATGTGACAAGTTACATTGCAAAAAGCGCAGAACGCGCAGGCGCGTTCAAAGCAAAAAGTAGGTCTACTTTCTACTTTTGTACGCGTTACAAGCACCATGAAAGAAAGTCAGCTGTTCTTGAATGCTAAAGATGTTAAATAATACTTTATTTCTTACGTTATCGATAAATATTATTTTGCCGTGGATTATTTTTTTCTTTTTTTTCAATAAAAAAAATTTCTTAGTAAAAAAAACTTGTTTAATAAAATATGTCAATATTTTCATTAATGCGATGTATTTTAATTAACTTTTCACCACACTTTTCTCAGTAACAAATTTTGCATATTAGTTATCGAATACTTTTACGACTAACTCAACAAATTCTTTTAAAAACTCGATTTCACTCTCCATTTTTTCTAAACAAACGTACACAGCTGATCAAAACAAAAATAAAATGGCGCATGAAAAGCAGTGCATGTAACTCAACGCGAACAAAGTATAGAATGAAACAAGAGGATGAAACGCATGTAAAGCATAACGCGCAAAAAGCGAGCTATGGACCTCTACCTTTATAAATACTCATTTTCTTTTCAATGCTGCCATACTTTCAAAAATGTTTTAAATGTTTTGTAAACAAAACTACAAAGAAAAATAAGAGCCCTTTTTCCCTATGCAAAGCTTACGAGGTTTTTTCAAAACGTATCGCGAATTTTAAATTTTCGCGAATTACGTATTCGAATTTTTAGTTTTTTGTGGCGTTATGTTGGTACTTATGTCTCTCACTTATGCCGACAATATCGGTCATTTTGAATGTTTAGTTAATTGTTCACAGCTGCCAAAATACATGCACGTTCCATTACTACTGTCATGAAAATCATTACAATTTTTTAAACTCTGGTCAAAACCACTTATCCTTAGTGTCGGTACCATCCACTTCTGGTCAAACAAAGTTGTTAATTAGCGATCTGAGTGAGTGTTTGTCATTGACAGTGATATTTCAGCCAACGCTATTTTAAATGATATATGTACCGATGACGTCACCTGCCCAAAATCTACATTAAACAGTGACTTTCTCTTGGGGATATCTTGCACGTTCTTGTATTGCTTATGGACTGATATCGTCCTAAATTCCACGGTTTTTTTTTACCCAAAAAGTGGTCTCAATGCTGAACTACATCCGCACCCTTTCTTTTCCTCATCGGGTATGTATGTTTTTGTAATATAGTTTATTTCGGAAAACACGAAAAATTAAGGTATAAATGTATGTTGTATATTTTTTGTATGCTTTGCTTATCTACAATTGTTGTGTTACAGTTTGTCTTGAAAAAAAGAGTTATTTATGGCAGAACGTTACAATGGGACTAGAAATAACTGTTGTTGAATCACTGAATTTGTGGAGTATACCAACTCTGCGGTCTCGCTGGCAATAGTTAGCTTTGATTCCGTGAGTACAACTTGCAAACTGTTGCTTTGCCTAACATAAAAATTTTACTCATATATTTAGGAAAACCATAAAATGTATAATTTTATTTAATCCATTTTCTACAGCCACGGGTAGTATTTACTATTGAAAAAATTTGGCTATAAATAGAGTTTTTAGTTCCTATAAAACTCTCTGCTGTAATAAATAATCGTAACAATGTTTGCATATGTTTGCTTGTGTAAGTGCATGTTGGAATATGTTATAGAGAACCATTTGTCATTTAAGTTTTGAAAATTGTTTACTTTTTCCCTTTAAGCTAAACCGCTTGGCTGGCAAGAATTTTTTTTCGCCATAAATTATTTGAAATAAAAAATATTTAAAATTTTCTGTTTATTTATTTATCTACTTGTTCATATTTTGCATTTAATTTATACAAAATAAACAGCACTTTATTAAATTTGAACTGCACAAAACATTAACTTTTACATCCAGTGTATTTTTTTAAATACTGTTTGCTTTATTTTGCCATTGTCTGCAATTTAAGGCCATACATCATAAAAAATTAACTGACAATTTTTATCTTATTTTCATACAAGCTGAATTGCAAAATAGCTTGAGTGTTTTACAGCAGCAAAAATGAATAATAAATTAAAAACTAACAGTTAATATTTCAGGGACTTTATTAAATATTATTAATTTGGGTCGTTTACTAACTATAATATTACGCTAAATAAAAAAAGACAACCTCAATTAAAAAAAAAAACAAACATTAACTAATTAACATGCTTGGGGAACAAATATTATTTTTGCCTAAAAGTAAAACTTTTAGTTTTGTACCTTTAGAGCTCGTAATAACAAAAATATCAAAATGACATTATCTTGCTTCTTAGATTTTTTTTCTCTTATTTTTTCTTTTTATCACTAAAAACAAAGCACGAATTTCCTCTTCTGTTTGCTCTAGAATTTAAGTAAGAAAAAACACATTTTTTATGTTTTTTTTCTTTGTTTTCTTAAGAAGGTAACAAGCATATAAGATATTTGCCTTAAAGGTATTTTAGCTCGTTGTAAGAGAAAGTTTGTTGCAGAGAATAAAAAACAAATCAATCCTGCTTTTTATTTTATTTTTTATAATGTATGAGATTCTATTTTTATGTGCGCGTTGCTGCAATTCGCTGCCTTTGAGTATTATTAGTTTCTGACACATTTAATGCAATTGCTTCATGCTTGTAATGAAGATTGCTTTTCTATGTCACACATCTGTTGAGTTAAATGTGACCCAGTTACAATTCACTTCTTTTTATGTTCGAAATAAAAGCATGAGAAATATATTTAGATTTAAATTACAAATACTTGTTATTTGAAAACTACATATTTTTGTTCATATATAAAAATATATAAATGTTCGCTGTTGGTTGTTGGTAAAGCTGCTCAAAAAGCTTTATTTTACTAAGCAAACTCAAATCGCTTACTCGTTTCATAATAATCGTAATATCGCAAATAATTTAGAAAATATTAAAAAAAAAATTAAATTTTTGGTATTATAAATTTTGTCTCTCAGATGAATGATGCTAATTGGGAAAATATAAAAATTTGGCATCATTTTTCACTACACAATTGCACAATGGTTTCCCCTTAAAAAGTTAACAAGCAATTGCATCCAGTCACAATCTTGTTTATGAGCCTATCTAATATTTTCACGAGGTTTACTAGTAAAATTCGTCATGACTCAAAGGCAGTATGCCCGACCTCAACCAATAAATTTTTTTTCTTGATTTCTAAATAATTTCTAATTAGCCTCTTTAGTCTGTTTACAATAAAAAACCTGTTGGTCCCTTTAAAAAAAAAGTCATCAACAGCAGACATCTTCACATGCTCATTGTTGCCAAAACTTTTACCACCAAGCTATTTTCAAATTTTTGGAATAGAAAACACTCCAAGAGAAGAAGTCTTGTGAATAAAGTGCAGTTTGAAGCCATTCGATTTTTACTTCATTAATTTTGCCAAGGCAATAGTTGATGTATATCTAAACTGAATGAAACACCAATTGTGAACTTTTATATTAATTTTCTCTCTAAAATATAAGGAAATTTAACAGTAATGTTGCACGCTACATATAAGGAAATATTCAATATAAGGAAATTTCCACAGTAATGTAGCGTGCATCACTAAACAAATATGATTGTTTATTTTTCGAAGAAAACGAAAAGTTTCTTTTTTACTTCTTTATATATTTAAGTAGGCCATCAGCAGCTCTACATTAAGTAAAATTTCAAGAAAAATCGAGTCACATTATTCTGATATACAAGCTTAATTGCTTCCTGTTGCATGTGACAAAAAGTGGATTCTCTCGTGGAAACGCCCAAATGCTGAAATAAATTTTCACAAGCCCCGTCGTTCATTTGTTTTCTTTTTGAAGATAATCAAGAAAAGTTATCCCAAAATAAGCAGACGCTTTGAAAATTTTTTTTACAAAACAAACACAACAGCGTAAAGCGATTAGCTTGTCTGCGGAAAACACCAACTCACGACCTGTGGAGTGAGTGAGACTATTATCGCCACCATTTGGCCTCACAGGCACCCTGCCTGCACATGAAACTGTATTCACCTTTTTTTTGGACATGATTCTCCCGTTTAATACCACTGCTCTGAGTGTTCGTTTGTCTGAAAAAGATGGAATTATGTCTTATCTGTAGTTACAAATATATGCAAAAACTTGGCTTTATTAAAATGAATTATTGTGAAAAACTGTATTTTACGCAAAAGCGACACCTACCTTGCGCACAGATTTATCATTTTAAAAGTTTCGGTCAATATGTATTGTTTAGCTTTTTTCTAATTTCAATAACTTTTTTAGATCACGTAACTTCTGCCGAATATTATCCAAGACATTTGGACGTGGCATATCTTCGGTAAACCCCTGCTATACAGTCTTTTATAATCACAAAGGAAGAAGCAGACCTCAGCCTGAACACTAATTGACTGAAGAACTTTCACGAGAAAATAAAACCATATATGTATACAAATTTTCATAACAGAGAGATTGTTTATTTGTAATGGCGCTAAAGAAAAACTAAGCAAAGTGGCACTTTGAAATTTTACAAACATAATTTGAAAGGCTCCCATTTTTTACCAAAGAATTTTTTTCAAATTTCTACCGTCATGTCTACGTCAGGTCAGGTAGTTTTGGAGCCACTCTAGTATTTTGTGAAAGCAAAATATAAAACTCCAATAATATTGAAATGTTTGTGCAGTTTTGAAGCTTTTCAGAAAGCACCAAAAGGCATCATCTTTAAACTGAAAATTACTATAAATATATTTCGTTCTACTATTTTTATTTTCTTGTATTAAAAGTTACTACGCTATTAATATAAAAAATAGCATAATGGAATGTTTATAATAATAATAATAATAATACTGATAATTCTTCTTAATATCCTTCAAATTTATAAGATTTTGTAACACAAATTTAATTTAACTTGTTTTAATAATTTTTAATTTACCTCATAAAGATTTTAACATTCAATACTACTTGTTGCTATTTCAATAATTGCCCTAAATTTAAGATAATTGTTGTGTTTTTACAACATACCAGATAAATTAAATCCTTATGGAAAAAGAAAAAAAAAACAACTCCAGAACATCATGTTTTTTCTATTATAGACAAAATTCACCCATCACTTCAATAATAGAATTTGTCATTAAGTTAAATCAGCAACATTATACAAGTATCATGCTGATATATTCTCTGCCACTTAACAACCAACCAGGCCCTGCAACAAGACGACAAAAAGTATGCAGCAAAAGAAAGATGCTTTGTCAAATATTGCCTAATAGCAGCGGCACAAGAGAGGCATGCAGCAAAGTATGTATAAAAGCAATATTTACTATCACTTCAGGTGAACTCATATTAATCAAATATTTGAAGAATTAAAGTATATTTATTGAAGTATTGATTATATTGACAGCTATTGCTTGACTTGCGTAGGTAATCAATTTCATGAAATATTTAATAAAAGTATTGGACCTTGAAAAAAAAATTCTCTTACTTGGGAGCCACACGTTAAATTTTTGCCTTTCAATTCCAATCAATTTGAAATATACTTACATGTTATTTACTAACACACTCAAACTTTTTAAATTGAAAACTAGATTGCTTTCAAATTCACCTATCCATTTATATGGCAATTTAATTTTCAATTAGAACAGCTAGTCACAGCACACCTTGATTGAAGCTATATACAAATTTGAGTTGTATCTTCGTCGGTAGAATTTAAAAAATGAAATTGACTATCAATTTGTGTCACAACTATCAATTTCAAGGAATTTTGACACACAGTATTACCTAATTTACATTAAGCATTTTTTCATGAAATTTCATGAATTTTGTTGCAAGAAACTTTTTCTATTTGCCAATTGCAGCGCTATAGAAGAGAATGTTATATTAAAAAAAAAGGACATCGAATGAATCTCTGATGCCTTTTTGGCAAGTTTTTTTGATATGAGTTGCTCCTCCAGTCCTTCTATTGACAAATAAAAAATTTTCATGCATCAAATTTCATGAAAAAAATGCTTAATGTAAATTAGGTATATGTGTGATGAAATTGAAAGCGATTTGTTGAACGTGTGGCTGCAGAGTTATAAAATTACTTCAAAAAGCAAATTCTCAAGTAGTCTGTATTTTTTCTGTTACTTCATAACGCCATTATTTTTGTACAGAATAATTTTTTTCTTTGAGAGGAGAGAGCTTCTATATAATCATGATAGAAAAATGGGCGAAAGCACGCCCATTAATATTTTTTCTTTTATTTAATGTACTTTTGCTTATCCCATTGCTACGCAACATGGCACATGCATTCCTTTTATATATACTCTTATGTAAAAAAGCCAAAAAATCTTTATCGACATTTTGAATGTTTATCCAGGGGTCTTATTTAAAAGGCGAATAATGTAGATAGCACATGTAAAAATATTTTATGTGAAATATAATGGTCAAACAGAATTGAGGCATAAACACATTTTGCATACAAATTGACACAATAAACCAGCCCCAGAAAGCAGTCGACAAATAAAATCTATTTTATTTTGACAACGTTTTTTCTTATGTTCTCACATATAAATAAATATTCTCTGTACTATGCCACCATATTTTCAATACATTACATACATTTTGTAAACAAAACTACAAAGAAAAATAAGCACAAAAGAAAACAAAAACAAAAATTTGAGAGCATTTGAAGTTATTGCCGTAGATTTTGTTTTGGGCTTTTTTAATATGACAGCGATTTTTGTTGAAGTTGCGGACGTATTCTGTTTGATAATTTGATAATATATTTAAATTAAATTGAACTAGAATGCATTTCCTATCAGGAATAATTTTTTCATAGGGCTTAATTGCAGCACTTTCAATTCTTATAGAATGAATTTTTTTATAAATTAGAAACAAGAAGAAAAATTAAACTAAACTTTATCTGGGGGAAATTTCAACATTTTTCTGAACCGCCACGCACTCTGTCAGCACAAATGTCAGTCTACTTGGGCAGAGATTGTTGTCGACAACAAATTAAAAAACAGCAGAATAATGATTATACTTACAAAATGCATTTGCCAATAGTAAATCAATAATTGTATGCACAATATATGCAAGCATTTCTCATATTCTTTTTCATTAAAAAAACAGTTAACTCTTTAGAAAATCATATTAATTAATAAAATTATTGCATTCTATAATAACTAAAAGTACTAGACTAAGCTCGATTGAGTAATTATTCCTAATTAAAAAATATTTTCTTTAACTGAATTAAATTTTTTTTAAATACGAGTACTGAATTGAAAGCCAATTACTTCTAACTACAAAATATTTTCTTAAACTGAATCTTAATTAGTTGTAACTCTTTTGAGTTCAAATTGTTTTTGAAATATTTTGTTATTCTAAATTTCTTGGGAGATAAAAGAATCGTAGTACCAAATATTTACCCAGTTTGAAAATAATGGCCACATACTTAAATGCTGCTCGATACTTGTTTGCTACTTTAGTATAATTTTTCCTTCTTCTTTCATTTGCCTCTTGTATCCTTATTGTGATCTAATTTTTTTTTACTGCATTGTCAAACGATTTGTCCTACTTTGTTGGAAGGTTTTAGACATCCACTTTCCTGCATGTATCTGTCTATGCTTGCAAAAAACTCGTAAATATAAAAGTGTGCATGTATGTGTGTGTGTGTGTGTAACTTAAGTAATGCAGCTGGATCTAACGAAATGAAATATATACCGCAACTTCTAGTACAAGAAAAAGAAAAACACTTAAGAGAGCAAAGAAACAAAGAAAAAAAAACTAAATAAATTCAAAATTTACAACAAACTAAACTTTTACAAAATAATAGATTCATACTTGCACTACAAACTCACATACTTACACTTACCTACTGACTAACTTGCCAGTAGAAGCAGCAGCAGCAGCATTTAAAATTTTGTCGCATATACTTAAAATGCAAATGTTGC
Organism: Nowickia ferox; assembly: GCA_936439885.1. Lineage (NCBI taxonomy): Eukaryota > Metazoa > Arthropoda > Insecta > Diptera > Tachinidae > Nowickia > Nowickia ferox. Next base: position 105,820,387 of record OW387026.1, read on the forward strand.
TGGCGAACACGCTCTGAGCATGATATTGAAAAAGTGAATCGTCAGGCGAAAGCTGTAAGAAGAGCTATAGATTGTGTCAATGCTGCAGGTGCTGTCAATGGATTTTCTACAACTATTTCTTGTTTATTTTTCCTCTTGCTGTTTATCATGTTTTTTGTTTTGCATTATTCTTGCACCAAATTATATTCATTTTGTCAACAATTTGTGCTGTTATTAATGTTGTCGTTAACTGCTTTGCTTTTAGTAGATGTTGATGCTGATACTGCTGCCACTCACTGCTGCTGCTTCTTATGTTTGTCTTGGCTGATACAACAAAATGTTCTGTGTACCTTGCTTATGTTGAATTCTAGGTGTTTTTATTTACTTTTTATTTTGCATTTATATGGGATATTTTAGTTTATCTTATCAGCTGTTGTCCCAATATGTTTTTGTTAAGCAAATTGTCACCTTTTTGGGTATTTGATTTGTAAGTTAAGATTTTTTGTTTTAATTTAGAATATTACTTTGAGGTACACGTTAAAACAAAACTTAACTTGTTTAAAAAATATGCTCTTTCATAAATATTTTGTATCACATAAAAAATAAACTTAAAATTAACGTCAATTAATTTTATTATATATAAAACTGGCAGAGACCAAATAATTGCAAAATTAAATATTCAAAATGACAAACAAATTACTTGAGTGCTCACAATAATTAAATGCAATTTAAATTCCATTTAAAATAAACTTATTTTGGGGCAGCCAAGCGAAAATGGAAGGAGCGTGTTGCCCAAAAGAAAAAATAAGTGTTAAATTAAGAAAGTTAAGGAAGTATAAAAATATATAAAGAGTTTTCAATGGCCATCTGGTAGGAAGGATAATGAAAGCAGAAAGTGATTTTAACCCTTTAGAAGCAAGAAATATTCTTTGAAGTGAAACAAAAGAAAAATTCCAAAAAACAGGCAATAACTTTTTTGTCTTTAAGTAAAATAATACTTGAAAGTATTTTGATTTAGCTTAATTTTGCTGTTCCACTTTGTACTGCTAAATGTGCTTAAAACTATCTTGGGCGTGTTTTTAAGTTTAAAAGAACTTTCAAAAGATTTAAGTGTCAATTGAACTGTCCTACTACATTCACTTCTTGATATTTATAATCAAGAATACTCTATAAAATTATCATTAATAGATTGAAGCTTAAAGAAAACTTCCAAATTTTACAGTTTTGCTGCCTTATTTATAAAGAAGAGAGTTCTGTAAATCGCGCGTTTTGAAATCACCTAATTTGCAGAAAAGAGGTCAACTAAAAACGTGACTTGTTGCTGCTTCTAATTGATTCTAATGTTTTAGATGTTTAAGATATTTTGTAAAAACTTAACTTTGAATTCACTAAATTGTCCGAACAGCAGAACACTGCTTTCAATATTGAAACACGCACGATTTAAAAACGCGCGATTTACACAACACCTCTGTTTGAGTATTAAAGCTTTGTAAGGGATTAATAAGAAAAATTTTGCGAGGAAATTTGTTTTACAAACCCTTAAACGGAGAGAGGTGTCTTAGGACACTCGGTTAGAGCTATGCTTCTTATCTATATAAAAGAAATTTCATTTGTTGTGATGATGTCAAATTCGCCGCAAATATTTCAAAACATTTCAAAACATTTCAATTTATTTCGGATTGTTTTCTTTTCTAGCTGCGTATGATACATTAATGTATTATTTGTGCTCATGTGCAAAAACATTGCGAAACTAAATTGAGCAATTGTTCTCATTGTTTTCATTTCGTTTTTTTTTTCACTCACTTCAAATAACGAAACAAAACAAAATTAAACATTTGATTTCGTTTATTTTCGTACTTTGGTTTTAAGAACAAAGAAATTAAAACAAAAATAAATTTAATTTAAATTTAAAACTATAGTAGTTTCGTTTATTATTGTTACGAAAATCCGTCCTAGCTGCTGTGTCGTGGCATAAAGAGCATAGCTCTAATAATTTTTTTTTTGATATTTAATTAGACATCAATTTGCGCAACTTATAGACGCTGTTTTATTGCAAAACTGTGTGTACTAATGAAACTAACAAATGGCTTGTTAATAAAAAAAATATTGAAGCAGCAATCCAAAAAATACAATATAGAAAAATGCATCGTTTGATGAGATTAACACGATGTTGGCGCCATGGGCCTTGTTTCTTAAAACTAGAAGGCAGAAGAACTTGCGCTACGGTCGGTGGAACTTGTTATCGCTGCTTGAAATCATGACACTGATGTATGTAAAGCTCATATACCGAACTTAACTATCGATTTATTGAAAGTTGATGTCGAGAAGAGAACATGGCAATTTTCCCCAGCTTAAGCAATTTGATATAATAATATAATATAATATTATATTCAATAAAATTTTAAATTGCAACTTGAAAGCTTTATCCTTAAAATCATTTGCCAGGGGAGAACCCTTAAAATCAAAAAGGGTTAAACCAACATCTGAAACAAAAACAATTAGTTTGCTTAACAGGATGTCGAATACTGAAAGAGTGAAAAACAGAAAAGTTTCGCAAAAAAAAATTAAATTTTTCAATCGGAACAGGCGTTGCAAGCAACTGGTAATTATTTAAGTAATTGCAAAAATAAACCGAAATAAATACTTCTCTTTGAAATATTTTTGTTTTAGTTCTGTTTTTACATCTTGTGCTTGTCAGTTGAAATTTGCAAAATCTAAAACAAAAATAAAGTGTTGTGAGGGCTTAAAAAGCAAATTGTAACAAAATTAAATGACATTGTCAACAATGGCAGTACATACAAAAAAAAAAAAATAAAAAAAGCAAACACTAAGATGAATGAATAAATAAACGAATTTTAGTTGTAAATTTATTCGGCTCTCTATAGAAACACATCCTTATTTTTTGCCAGCAGTATGTCTTTCAGCCAGTTTTTAATTTTATTTACAACGCATTGAAGGCAAAGTAATTGAATTGAGTTGAATTTGCAAATGTTGGAACAACTTTGTTTGTTACCAGTTTTTTCTCTTTACTTTCCGTTTTGGCCTGCATTAAATGAACTGTAGAAGGATTAAAACTACAAACATGTTACATCTTTTTTCATAAGTTTTTATATTCTTTCTTTAAGCAAATAGCAATAATAGAAAAAAAAACTTTTAACGGATGTTTTCTTCCACTCTTTTGGTATATTTTTTCTATCTATTTTCAGTTTGTTTTTGTTTGTTTTTTTTTTTTTTTTTTTTTTGCTAAATCATGAAGAAGTTTTCAAATCCTTTTTGAAATTGAAGGAAAATTTTATTTACTTATGCATCAACAAATTATGTTATTCAAGCTTAGATACGAATAGCCATCACATATACTCAAACACATACAGTGAAATGAAGTATTAAACTTTTACAAACACATAATTATATGTAAGCAAAGACTTTATTATTTTATCGAAAGCAGTTTTATATATTTAACTATATATTTTTAAAACTGCAATATAATAGATTTAAATTAAATAAAGATTTTCTTATTATTTGCAAGGCAATTAAATTTTATGGAAACTCACTTCAGTACAATAGCAGATGTTGTTTTTTTTTGGCTTCGCAATATTTTTTATAGCCTGTTCAAGGATATCAAAAGATTACATTGGTCTCATAATTCGAGCTTACTAATATTTCACCCAGAGAAAAAACAGCTTAAAATTATAAAAAAAACCATATTGAATTCATAAGAACCATGAAGGAAAGTCTAGTAATGTTGAAATTTCTTATTTCAATATGGAAAACTATTAATTTACAGTATTTATTTATTAATTTTATTTAGTTTTAAGCATTTCAATATACAGGGTGTTTTTTTAGAGGTATAGAACTTCGAATTGAAATAAAACACAAGAAAATCGTTTTAATGTCCATCAATTTGGCTTTATTGGAAGGATAATTTTATGCCATTAACGTTTAAATATGATTTCGGGCATGTGGCCGCCGCGGCTGGCTCGAATAAAGCCAATTCTACAGGTCCAATTTTCAACCACTTTTTCGAGCATATGGGGCCGTATGTTGGCAATAACGCCACGAATGTTGGCTTCCAAGTCCCCTAACGTTTCTGGTTTGTTGGCGTAGACCAGCGACTTCACATATCCCCAAAGAAAATAATCCAATGGTGTCAAATCACACGATCTTGGTGGCCAATTGACAGGTTAACCGAATTAATTGCTCTGATGGACGATTATGTCGACCATAAAATGGACGGAGCTTGCGGTAAACTTCGCGAACTGAACCATTATTTTCGAAATAAATTTGCACGATTTGCAAGCGTTGTTCTTTTGTCAACCTGTTCATGATGAAATGGCAAACCAAACTAAATATTAATCACTTGACAGCTGACAAAATGGCCGCCAGTTAAAAAAGTGATGCCAACTTAAAGTTCTATACCTCAATAAAAAACACCCTATACATTTTCTATATATATAAAATAATGGCGCTTGTTGCGTATGAGTAATATTTAAATACTCTCACTTCTCAATAACTGGACACTATTGTTAAAAAATATAGCAGGCTTCTTGGGGTTTATGAAACAATAAATGGAATATTGTGCTTTTTCTATGCAAATTTTGTTTTAATGTACATTTCAAACACACGTTATTTTTTTTTCTTTATCAATGAAATAAATCCTTTTTTTAAGTTGAAATATCGTTTCAAAAATAAATTTACTTCCATGAAATAACTTTCTTATTTCATTAAGTTGCAAATGAACATTGCAATAGTTAAAAAAAAGGAATGAAAATTATATACACCTTGCAACCTTTTTGATGTTTTGAGAGGACTTATAAAGAATTGACTTTTTTTTGTTCTTTTTCTTGAGCTAATTTATTAGTTCTTAGGTTATTTTCCATTAACACTGATACGAGCAAGAAGTATTTGATACACAAAAACCCATAGGGTACTTCACACATGCTAGATGCTAGTGCTTCAATTAATTTCAATCATAAACTAACAAATGTATCTCATTAGTTCTAAAACAAAAACTTCAATTGACAGATATTGTCTTATTCTTCTTCTTATTACTTTCTTGTTAACTTTTTTGTTTGCATGTATTTTTACAAAGTTTGTTAGTTTCTTTTCGGCAAAAATACTATTGTAATTGTATTGATTAACTGTTTTACGTTATCGTTTGAAGCAAAAAATAATTTCTTATCTCAAAAAGAAACGCCTGCATCATTAGCAATTTGGCTGACATGTATATTTCGTTGAGAGTATTTGTTTTTGCTTGAGTGTGTTTGAAAAGGAATTACAGACACATTTACTTATACACCATACAATCGATTTCAGCAGGGCTTTTAATCGTTGTTTTTTCGTTTCATTGAGTTCTTTTTTCCAGCATTGTTACTTTAAAACTTTTAAGCATTAATTTGCCAGAAAATTGCTTGAAAAGTATTTTATAAAAAACAAGGAATTGATTTATTGAAGAGGCTTTATTAAATTTAAGTTTCAGAAAAAAACAGTAATTAATGCATTTTTTTTATCACGCTTTTAATCAAAATTAAATTCTAGTTCGCTTTTTGCTTATGTATTTTCTTAATGATGGACTTTATTTTAACGTTGACTTATTCGTATATTTTTTACATAACTTTTATTGCTACTTTTACTTTTACATTATTGAATAGAGTTTTGTCAACACTTCATTTCTAAATGTAACAAATATTTAGGAATAATAAGGCTTTGTTTCTATTAATCAAATAAATTGTCTGCATATTATTTAACTATTTGTATTGCGACAGGTAAAAATTTTATTTATATAACAAGAGAAGCTATTGATATTTATAGTAACATACGTCAATATAAGCCTTCGCACCATTAGCCAACTTAGATGACACAAAAGTGTTTGAAATTGCCGGCATTTGTTTTTCATTGTTGCTTTAACAAATCGTCAGTAGATTTCAACCACACATTTTGAGCACCAGCAAATAAATTTCATTTATAATATTATTATTGCAATATGTCAAATAATACATTTCTTGAGTGAAATAAAAATTTACAAGATACGAGTATATCACCCAAAAAATTGAGGTCATATAATTTCTAAAATAAAACCATTTAATAAGCCTTCCTACCTAAAATATAAAGAAATGTTGAGCTTTTTGTTGAAACGAAAGCATCTTCAGACTGTAGAGCAGTTTTTTTTATATTCTTGTCGTATATAGGTCACAGCAGCTTCTTTTTGGAAATCATAAATTAAACATACCTAATTTATTTTGTGGAGTTAAATTTTCGTGCAAAAGAACATTGCAGCTAGCTTGAAATATTCTCTAGTAGTAGTAGTTTTCTTTAAGCCTGAAAATATAAAAAAGTGACAGCCAAAAATAAAAATCTTTCTTTAAAACAGAAGAAAAAAAAAAGAAATCGGCGAATAAAGTTCATAAAACAACTGCTATCTGCTTTAATGATTCGAAAGCAGTCTCATACATTCCCTGTCAATGCCAGAAAAAATATACTTTATCACCGTCTCTTATTTTAAATATGGTTCTTTATGCGTATGTGTATTCATTTTTGAGAGCATGTATGCATTTGCCTGCGTTATATCAACTGACTGTTTGTGGTCAATCTGTTGTGTATCAGTATAAGGTTAAAGAAGCTGCCTGGATATTTATGCACATCGTCGGTGAACGCATACAAATGGTGATTTAACAAACAGTGAGTCATTGACTTTATACCTGCCTGCAGGATAAAGACAGCTTTAATACAAAAAACTTTTTTGCAAAGAAAAAGAGGAACACAAAAATATTTTATATGGAATCGGTCATTTGAAAAAAGTCAAGCAAATAATTAACTTTTAGCAAGAAGAATTTTCTTGTATTAATATTTTTGTTAATAAATTATTTAAATATTATTTTGTGTTTAATTTTTTTTAAATGAATTTCTTGCGGATCGAAAGCATTTATTTTGGCCAAAATTTCAACTACAAAGTTGTGTGAGTCAACCGCTAATTTTTAATTGATTTAAAACTCATTTTCAATTGAATTGAAATTTAATATATTATACTATATACAGAGAGAGCTGATTTGCTAAAAATAAAAACTCCATTAATTTGATTAAAGTCAAGTTTTTCCTCAACACTGATACATAAAATATTATTATAAAGACTTCTTCCGATTAATTCAGATAATTTGACAATTAAAGGCATTTATTAATTTTTTCTGTAAAAAATATAATTTATATATTTGGTTGATAGTCAGTAGCTTGTTGGTGTATTACCCGCATCATAAAATTTTCCACATGCAACCAGTAAATTGGAGAAAATTGGTGTCAATTAAAACAAAAAATGATTTTTCTTATACAAATGTTACTGTATCTTTATTTTACAATAAATATCTGCCATTTAAAGAATTGTCCAGCAATAATTGGAAAGGATATGAGAGAAACCAAAAACTCAACATGAGTTCTGTGGAATAAAAAAAATATTTAAATAAAAACAATTATTTTAAAATATGTTCCTTATTTTATTTTATTTTTCTAAATTAAATTTTATAAGTTAAATATTTCGTTTTTTATTGCAGTATTATAATTGAAATGTATTTGCTGGTGGTTAAGCAATATCTTTATGCATTTCATTTTTGCTTTAACAAGTTACCAGTAGACCTCTACCACACATTTTGAAGAGTCACAAACCTCTTATCTTATGCACAGACCTTCAAAAACTATTTGAGAATTCACAAATAAATTTCACCTATAATATTTATAATTATGACAATATGTCGAATAATAAATTGCTTGAGTGTTTATTGCAGTATTTTTTTTTTTAATTTTGCTTTCATTTGATTACTGCAAATATTTTAGTATAAACAGAAAAAGTACAGAAATACAAATATGGAAACACTTTTTTCTCACACATCGAGAAACGATATAATATTTGGTTAAAAAAAACAATATTTCAAGACTTACTACCGTATTCATGAAAAATAATTTTCGTTGACAAAAAGTTTGCAAAACAAATGTTTTATTAAAAACATTTCTAGGTTAAACGTTTTGCGAAACAAATCAAATTTTTATTTTTTTTTTGGAGAAGAAAAAAGCCTTAAAAAGCTTAATAAAAATTTTTAGTACGAATATCTGTTTACTTAACCCTTTATAAAGCCTTAATAATTTTTCTACATAAGACTGTAAATGTTCAAACAAATTTATTATTAAAGGGTTTGCACTCGCTTATAAGAATATTACTTTACAGGTATTAATTAAGAATGAACAAAATAAATATTCTAGCAGCAGCAGCTGTCCAAAAAATAATTAAAACTATAAACTACATCAAATAAATTTTTGCAAAATAAACAATTTCAAACTAAAATTATATTCTAAATTACAAACATATATTTACATATAAAATAATATTAAAAATATCCCACAAACAAATGCTCCCTAGAAAAATACTTTTGTTATTATATTTATGAATATGAAAATACAACAAGTTCATTTAATTGTCTGACCATTTGTTTATTTTAAATAAATTAATATCTATAAAATGCAAGTGTAACAGTGTGTGTTCATTGAATTATTATGGTGATTGGCAAAAAAAATAAAACAAATACATGCAAAGCATTCTAGAAACATAAATATGAAAGTAGAATGCTTTTAACTGCGGTCAAAATACCATCAATGCGAGAGAGAGAGAGAGAGAGAGAGGAAGAGTGCAAAAACAATATACACATGACATTTGATAACCACAAAAACAAAATTGAATCTCATCAGTGGTGAAATTAAAAATATATTATTGAAAAACCGCCAAAAAGTAGGCAACTAATTTGTTAGTATTTTTGCTATACATTATTTGAAATACCTACACACACACCCGCAGACACACAGTTGATGCATTAAAATGCTGTTGTTGTTGTGTATTCATGCACACGTTTGCTAACCTGTGAATTAGTATTTGTTTAAAAGTCATATTTGCAGCATAATTTAATAGCTGTTGACGATGATAATGATGAGATGAGTTTGTTTTTATTATTTCTGTCGTTCGTTTAGTTAAATTTTTTTTGTTGCAACAGCAACAAATTTATATTAACGCTTATATTTATTTTCAAATGATACAGTCTAAAATAAAACTGTAGCAACATTCCGCATAAGATTTGCAGTAGAAGATTTGGCCTGCAATTTTTTATTTTCAGTATCGTTATTTATTTTATATTAAATAATTGATATTCTAATCACAACTTTGACTTATAATTTCAAGAAAATTTTTAAGGTGTAAAGTGTTCTATAAAAGCTATGAAAGTACCTATACACGTTCAAATTGTATTAAAATGTTCACAAAAGTTATTCACCTCTTCGGTAGCCAAAGATTGTTAGCAACAATTCAGGAGTCTCTGCAAGTTATTCTAAAAAAAGTGAAAACAAAGAAGACAGGTGTCTTAGGACACCCAGTTATAGCTATGCTGCTTAGCTATATAAAACAAACTCAATGTGTTAAATAAAAATGCAATAAAATTGTATTATATATAAAAACGTTTTTATTTATCTCCCATTATTTTCTTTTCTAGCGGCGTACGATTAAATTAATATATTGTTTGTGGGCGGCGGCGGCTGTTTGCCGGCTTACAGTCGATCGGCTATGTTCTCTGGATTGTGCTCATGTGCGAAAACAATACAAAAATAAATTGAGGAATCCTCCTCATTGCTTTTGTTTCATTCACTTCAATGAACGAAACAAAACAGAATCAAACAATTTGTTTTGTTTATTTTCGTACAAAGAAATCAAAACAAAAATAAATTGTAATAGTCTTGATTATTTTCGTTACGAAAAACACTTCCTAGCTCCTATGTCGTGGAATATGTAGCATAGCTATAAAATTGCTTTCCTTTACTTGCAAAAAAAGTACACGAAGAAATAATTTTTTTTTACGTAAAATGTTAATAAGATTTATTTAGTACACTTTTAGCTACATTATTGTTATATATAGTTCAGAGCTTCCACCAAGTTTGAATTAGCTGTTGGCCAAAAACTGATGATAGGAATTTTTAAGGGCGCACTGATTTTCGAAATATTGGGAGACCATAAAAAAAGGAGCCACCCAAATCACTTTTGGCAATAATAACTTAACTTTTACTGTACAGTGCGTGTATTTTTCGAAAGTCTTCATTTGATTTATAGTGTTGTTATAAAAAACTATTTTTAATGTTTTGTAGTGTTGGACTATTAATTATTCTATAACAGCTTCAAGGAGTTCAAAGTTATATTTGTAAGTTGTTCCTGTTTGAAGAAATCAAAAGGATTTTTTTTATTCTCTCAGTCAAACTTAGGCTGATAAAATTATTTTTCTATGTTGTTATTTTAAAAATTTTGTGTGCACTATTTGTGTCTTAATTTTCGAAGAAAAAATTAGATATTTCAAATAACTAAGATTAACTAAAAAGTATGTGAAAAATATAAAATTATAACTTGAACAGTATTGTTTCAAGCATAAGTCATTTTGTCTAATTCTCAGAAATATCCCCAGTTTTGATAAGCTTTTGAAATCAATGCCCCAAACTAATAATCTGTTATACAGCTCACTACCATAAGTAATCTATAAATATTTTAAAATTTAATATCAAAAAGGCTGCGTCAGCATTTCTTCATCCATACACAAATATTCTACTCTTATCAAATATTGTGGCATTTTGCTTGTCTTGGCAAATCTAAAAGTTAAACATAAATAAAACATATTGTGCATGTATGTACATGAACGTACATACATAAATATTTCATTTGTTTCTTTTGACATGCAATCAGTAAAAACTTTTAGCTCTGCCAATAAATCTCCGTCTTAATTCAATATGAAACCACGAGGAAAACACAAAAAAAAAATTAACGTAGGTATATGCAAAAAAAAAAAGAAAACAACATTGAAAGCAATCACATCATGTTTAATCTTGCGCCAAACATTTAAGCCACAACCGTATGAAATGATGGCAAAATATTTCATATTGTGCTCAGTTCTCAAATATTTTGTTGTCGTTGAGTTTTTTTTTTGGTGGGATACAAAACTTTCAAACATGAATAAATGGAAAAACACATTTAATGCTTATTTCGTATTTTATTTAATATGAATAAAATATTTGCATGCGAATGCTTGTGTGTGTCTGTAAAATATCTAAAACAAATATATATTCTCGTATGTAAAAAAATTATATATTTACTATTTAAAATCAAACATTTCAGTGCCTATTTGTTTCTTTTATAAAAATATTGTGGAAAAGCCTTTTAAATTTAATTGGACGCTGGTTTGTGAATCTATGCCGTGTGATAGAGGTCTGCATGATTGCATTCCACAGTAATTTCAAGACACATGTTTGTAGTTTACTTTTGTAGTAGTATTGACTCTACAGAATCCGAAAAGGCACTTACTTTATATATTTTCTAAAAAGCCAAATATATCAAACCATAACCGTCAAAAACAAACTTAACCGGCACAGCTTTAGGACTTAATTTTTTTACGAAAATTTATTATTTGCAATCGCAAACAACACTATGCAACAAAAAAATAAATGAGCCTTTAAAACGAGATGTTTTCTTAGCTAATTTAGGATCGCTGAACACGAAAATGGCATTCATTTAATTTCTTAAGAAGCGTTTTCGAGATAGTCCCAAAAACGTGTTTTTTGCCGTTTACAAATTTATTTTTAAAAATCTTGAGAATTATTTATATAAATTTAGCGAATTAACACCATTGAAAAGATTTATTTTTCTTTTTTCAGCCCGCATTTTCAATATGTTCATCTGACTAAAATTCATTGAGTTACTGCTCTTTAGATTAAACCAAAAATTTAATTTTTAAGTTTTTTTTTAAATTTAGTATTTTTAGCTGTGCCGTTAAACCAAAAAAAAAAATCCAAATTTATTTTAAACTCGTTGGCTTTGTAGCCAACTGACTAAGCATTAAATTATTATTATGGAAATAATTTTCGGATGTTTTCACTAAAAATTTCACTAAAAATTTCAAATTTGTTTAAATCTTAAGGGGCGTAATTCAATAAGTTTTAATCCGACTAACGCATTATAAATATGAGGTGATCTCTTCTCTGCAGTGTAAAATTTGCATAATTTAAATAAATAGTTCTAAAGATTTTTGGAAATATTTTTGTAATTTGCAAAATAAAGACGTTTTTCGCGAATATCTCAAAAAACACTCCTCAAGAACAATAAATGAAGGCGATATTCGTTTCCAGCAGCCCCAGTTAAGTTGGAAAAAACATAAAATTTTAGAGGTTAATTTTTTATTATTTATTAAGTTAAAAAAAAAACGTGAAATCTTAGAGGTTAATTTTTTTTGTCGTATGCAGCAGTAGTCAACACCCATCATGCATATTTTTACTAAATATGTCGGAACGTTTTAATTTTTTGTCTGATGATAACAATTTGTCGCTTAATACGTTTAATATAAAATTTTATTTAATATACTTGCTTAAAAAGGATTTAAGAATTTTTGTTTGGCTTAAGGGCGCAACTTAAAATAGTGAATCTAAAAACAAAAACCTAAAAACTTAATATTTTTTTAATCTAAAGAGCCGTAACTCACTGAATTTTTAACTGATCAACACATTATGAATATGGAGTGATAAAAGAAAAACATATCTTTTCCAGAATGTAAAATTTGCTCAATTTAAATAAAAAGTCCCCAAGATTTTTGAAAATATTTTTGTAAACTGCAAAAAGCTACTTTTTCGCGAATATTTCGAAAACGCTTCTTAAGAAAAATAAATGAGTGCCATCCATATTAGTGTTAAGGGACCCTAAATTAGCTTAAAAAAAATATCGCAATTTTGTGGTCATTACGAAAAGATTAAAATATGTTGCGATTCGATTTAGTAATCGATTAGGTTAAAAAATCAAATTCGAAAATTATGTCGATTAAGGTTTTTTTAGCGATTGCGGCACAATAAGAACTACCCAAATGATTAAGCAAACTGATACTCCCTAATAATTTTTTATTAGCTTTACTAAATGCAAAATACCCGCAAAAAGAAACTCATATATCATTTTCGTATTCAGTCTTATTCTTCCTCTCAACATAATTTCCTTGTTTTCCTCCAATGCGGGTTTTAAACTCATTCATAAATAAAATTGCGGTACGCATGGTTTTGGTTTATATGAGCTTCGATGTATGGATGAGTGTATATGAAGACTATGTTTTCATTTAAGTGTGTGTGTGTGTGTGTGTGTTTACAATTTGTGTATTTGTGATTTGCTTGGATGGTTCGTTTCTGGGAAACAACAAATACCACAGTGCAAATGTTTGTTGTAGTTAATGATAGTAGACCGTGATATTTGGTATTTTTGTTGTTATTTTTATTTTTATGATCAATATAAATTATTTTGTTTCCAGGTTTATCCCCTATTCATTTGTTGTTTAGGCAATATTTTTCAAACGATTTTCATTTCACTTCAAATTAATGTTACAATGCCCAACAAGTAGCAAAAGTTTATGCACAATTCACAAGGTTATAAAATGTTTGTTTATCGTATTACAGTTTTATATTTATGAGCACTTTTAATGAATTGTTTATGATGGCTTTATAGAATTTATAAAAGGAATATAACATTGTTTAGTTGAGTTTTAAATTTAAATGTAAAATATACTTTTCTCATTAGTTTTTACTGTAGTAATAAGAAGAAAAACAAATATAGGATTTATTTTTAAATTGAAGTATTATATGAAGTTTTAACGATAAAGGGAAGCTATTGCTTTTAAGGTGTGAAACAAAAATTATATTAAATTTTATATTTAATATATTTATATTTGTTTTATTATACATTTAAAATTCTGTACTTTTAGCCCAGCCACAAGTTTTTTATGTTTAATTCACACAAGTCTATGAAATTTGGCAGCTTATGTTCAACATTATTTCTTCTTAGAGCAACTTTTTCGCAATTTATTTGCAAATAAATGTTTCTTCGGTTCACACGTAGACACATTTTGGTGGAAATAGATTTTGACAGATGAGAACATAATTATATTGTGCGTGGAAACTCCCAGTAGCGGCAACTGCTTTTTTTTGCCAATCGAAATTTTGGCGCATGCTGCAACATCACTTAACTTGGTTGTAAACATTTACAACTGTGCTCTTACGGATTGGTTTTGGGATTCATAGCAAATTCATAGCGTGAGTCGAAATAGAGTTTATTTAACTAATATTTTCTCGGCCTAAACATTTTCTAACCAATTTTTTTTCTGGGTATACTTGTACATAAAGTTTTTACCAAGCCTTAATTTCTTGTAAAAATATTTGAAGCTGGTTCTTAAAAATTAAACAAGAAATTTTTTTTTTGTAATAAAAAATTAAAAAAAACCAAATATAAAAAAAGCAAAATAACTATTAAAAACACCAATAGAAAAAATGTATGATAACTTGCAAACGACTGGAGTGAGTTTGTTCAAGTATATTTTAAAAGGAATTAAATCAATTTACCTTTCAAACGCAAAAAAAAACAAATTAAAATCGGTCTAGCCGTTTGGGATTTACGGCGCGCCATGAGTGCCATGTTTGTGAGGCTGTAGATCATACGGAGAGAGGTTAATTGACTACAAAAATATGTTTTTTATATATTCAATATATCTAGATTACAAAAAATTGGGAAAAAAAAGTAAAAAGTATTTTTTTAATTTAGCTCTAATGTGACGATTTTAACTATATTTTTGCCAACGTGCGTCGTACGTTTAAATGAATGTATTGATTGTGACCGGCGATGGCTGTTTGCCAATTTACAGCCAATCAGCTGTGTTCTCAGGTTTGTGTTCATGTGCAAAAACATTACAGAAACAAATTGAGCAATCCTTCTCATTGTTTTTGTTTTGTTTTTATGTCACTCACTTGAAAGAACGAAACAAAACAAATTCAAATAAATTTGTTTCGTTTATTTTCGTACTCTGGTTTTAAGAACAAAGAAATCAAAACAAAAATAAATTTATATTTGTATTAGTGTCGATTATTTTTGTTACGAAATAAATAGCAAAGCTATAATTATATAATTGCATTTATTTAAAAGAGTTGGTACAAGAGAAAAGCAAGATACATACAAATACTATCAGATTGTGTATGTCTGTCTCTCTCTCTTGTGAATTGAACAATAAACATTCTTTGCAATAATAAAGACACGGCCGAGGTGATATAGGTATAAGATCCTAGTATGTTCAGTGTTTTTAAATTTAATATGAAGCGTGGATTGCGCTTATATTTTATTCATATTTAAATATAAACTAATAAAAATTTAAATATGGCTTTTATTAAATTATGTCAGAAAAATCTAAAATTTTCAAAACTTAAACATTCTTCATTATTAATATTCACTCGTAGAAATATTGATTGAAATTTTCTTGCGATTTATTTTTTAGAAAACACATATCACTCACATTTGCTAACAGTGGCCATTAATTCAGACTTCTCTTAAAAAGATTGCTGCACAAATAAAATACTAGATCCCCAACATATAAAATGCTTGCACTTAAAACACAATTTGCTTAAATTATTCATCCATTGGCTTGGCTGAATTTTTGTGGCTTCAATTGCAGCAGCATCATGCAAATTATACACATGCTCAACATCCTTATCATCATCATCATCATCATTATCATCAAAACCTCTAGTATTTATGTGCTTGTGTGGAGTTATACGCGGTTTAATATGTTGATATACTTTATTTATTTGGTGTTTTACCTCACAGCCACAACCATTAGCAGACACACAAGTGCATGCAGAAATTTGCATGTAGGAAACTTTTTGCAAAAATTAAAAGCTGAAAAATTATTTTAACATTTTTCTACATTCATCTTGCCAGCTAAAGTGCTGTAGCTTATAATTTCTATCATGTGACTGAGGTAAAATTACCTAGAAATATACATATATAAACCCAAACAAAAAACTATCTAATCGTTGGCAAAATAATGGTTTTATAATTCTCAATATTTTTGTAAAAAAAAAGTTTTTAACAAAAGTTTGTAATGTAATCAATGTTTATTTTTATTTCTTTAATTCATGTCAAGGTTCAACAGTAGAACGACATTTGTCATGAAAAAAAATTGTAAATTTGTATTTTATAAAAGTTAAAGAGCTTTAATTACAAAAAAGCTTTCAGCAAATTGTAATACGATGAATCAAAACAATTCACATATTCCATTTGCACTGAAAAATTTAGTATATAAAGCAGAAATCTTACCAACTGACACCACACACAGTGAACCAAACACAAAGAACGCTGATGATGAAGGTTTAGTAGCCTTCGAAAACAGCTGGTTGTTCCGTTCTACTCGTGTCAGAATATTTACAATTAACTTTGGTGTTGTTTGTTCATTTATTATTATTTGCAGATGTAATTTGGCTTTCAGAGCGATATGAACTGTAGGCTAATAAAAACCATTAATATAGAGTAAAATAAATTTAGTTTAGAACACAAAACAGTTCATGGGGATGGATCTTATAATCTCTTATAAAAGTTTTTAACTGGCGGCCATTTAATCAGCTGTCAAGTGACTAATGTTTAGTTTAGTTTGGCATTTCAACGTGAATGGACTGACGTCTTAACAACATTTTTAAATTGTGCAATTTATGGTTCTGTTTGAAATACGTATCGCGTTCGCACTACGTCCATTTTACGGTCAATATAATCGTCCATCAGTGCAATTAATTCGATTAATTATGGAACGTTTTCACACCACGTTTACCTTAAATGATAATATTCATACATACAGACGTCGTACAATTCGTGCAGAAGAAGTAATTGCTGCTGTAGAGCGTAGCGTAGAGTAGTACCCGCCATCGTGCACAGGAATTTGATATGTATCCAAGTATTTTTTGATTGCAAAATCAACAACAGGGTGTAGCAAGTCACACAGATCGTGCAACAATTGATTTATTGAAGTAAACTTTTAGTAACCGCATAGTTTCAAGGTTCGGAAAAGTGAATTGTCCTGCAAGATCGTGCAATTTTTCGGCGCTAGACTATTTTCCGTGGGGGTATATGAAGTGCTTAGTACAACATTTATGTATTATTAATTACTATCGCTAAAATGATGTCCTAATAATTATGTCCTAATAATTTTAGTGATAGTAATAGACTTGAGAATTGAATATTTATTGTAATTCAGTATTGAAGATACAATAAATAAATATCAGTGTAAAAACAATATATATCAAGTCGCTAGCCTACGCCGATAAGCCCGAAACGAATAACCACTTGGGGGACAACATTCGCAGCATTATTGCCAATATACGGCCACAAAAGTTGGAAAAAGTCATGCGAAATTGGACCTTCAGTTAAACTACGTCCGAGCCAGCCGAGGCGGTTATATGTCAAAAGTCATATTTAAATTGTAATGCCAGAAGATTATATTTTGAATAAATTATATTTCATATCAATTAAAAAAATTCAGCTTTGTTTTATTCCTTTTCAAAGCTTTATACCTCTATAAAAAAAAACTCTGTAGTTTATAAGTCTTCCAAGTATGTTTAAAAAAAGGTGTATGCGTTTATAAAGAAGTATTCAGTTAGGCGTTCACGGTTTAAGTTTCAGTCATTTATGACTCCAAGTTAAAAAAAATATGGCGTTTGGTTTTATCTCAAAAACTTTAAATATTCAACATATATGTACGATTATGTCTGTATATGTGTATGTGTACAATTTAAAAAATATATTTTTAATAGTACTTGACATATTCCGACAATTTATCCTTCCTCCCTCGTTACATAAAATGTGTTTTCTTGTTTATGAACTCCGAACACCAACATAAAACATCTCGCCAATATAACTAAGTGTGTGTTATTGTTCTGTGTTTACCAAGCAATTATGTTGGCTGACTGTTAATGTATGTCTCAGCCATAAGTGCAACAGTACAATAAATTGCAATTAGCAGTTGCTTACGCTTCAACTACGAAAGCGCTAAATAAGTAATTAAAAAAATTGAGAGAAAATTGCTGGCAAGTATTGACGTTATACTAAAGAAAGTTTCTTTTATTCGCTTGACTAGGAATTTAAAAAATTATTTAATTATTTAAATAAATAAATATACTTCGGCATTTCATTTATTTAATATTTATTAAATTTATATTGTAGTTTTTTTATGATTTTATTCACACTTCGAGGTAAAAATGCATATCGAGTCCTACTTATATTTAGTCCTAAGCGACATACAGTAAAAATTTAACGTTTTTTTAATTAAATTAAAAGCAAAAAAATCATTAAATAATTTATCCAAAAAACCGACTTCAGTGCAAAAATCTAATAAAGCAGTTCCGAAAAAAATGTATGGGACCAAACTGAAAGTAAAATCTTTAATATTTTTTTTTTTGGAAAATCTGTTAGTTAAGAAAAAACATGTGAAATGTAAAATACAATTTTAATGGGCGTGCCTCCGGTCATTTTTTTCAAATGCAAGATTGTGTGTTTTTCAGAGCTCAGGGTGTGTGTTAAGTTTTGTACAATCCGCAAAATAGCAACACCTAAAACAAAATCTTAAATTTTAATGGGCGTGACTCCGCCCATATTTTTTAACGGCAGATTGTGTCTCTTTTAGAGCTCAAGGTGGGTGTTAAGTTTCGCAAAAATTGGTTAAGTCGAAGCACGTGAAATGTAATATTAAATTTTAATGGGTGTAGCCCCGCCCATTTTTGCAACTTTAGAATTGTGTAATTACAAGAACTAAGAGTGTTTGCTAGGTTTCACAGCAATCAAGCAAGCATAATAGCATGAAATTAAATAAAAAATATTGTGAGCGTGTTTCAGCCCCATATTTTGCAATGAAATTGGAAACTATATTCTCTCAGACAAAAGAAGAATTTATACAATCGTTCTAAAATGTATGGAGTTATAAAGTGACAATGTAAAAAAAATATATAAAAAATCCTTTTTTTTTTGAAGTCGGTTTAAAATTGGATTGATTGTTTTCAAATAATTTTAAGAAACAAAAATAGTAAAAAGAATAGTCTATATTAAATAAAATCCTGAAATAATATCCTACTAAATAAACAAAGTAATAAGACATTATTACATCAAGTTGATTAGATTAAAAAATTCCTATTATCTATTTATCTTATTTATAAAAATTATTTTTGTTATATAAAGCGTTTTTACAAAAAATTTAAAAAAAAATTTATATTATACGCTTGTTGTTTATCACAACTAACGTTTATTAAAAGGCCTCTAAGAACAAGCTATTAAATAGTAATAAAGTTTTAATCGGCTTTTAATTGAATACAAATATATAATTGATTATAAGGGCTCCCTAGGCAGCCAAAAGTATTTCCAAAGCACTGAAAGATAATTCAAACTCTAAAATTAACTTTAGCTATTTTTGTTGAAAACTTTCTCGCCTTTATAAAAGTTGGTTTAGCACAGCACTTGTAGTTTGACTTTTAACTTTTCTCAGTTGACTAATTTTGGAGAACAGCCTCAAGCAAAAATGTATAAGTAGAACTGCTCTCATTTTTTATATGTACATCTTGTTGCTAAGGAATTTTCTTGAACATAAATTCTTTTATCTTTACAATTTTCTACTACAGGCTTTAAATTAAAATTTTTGTATTACACATTTTAATAATTAAGCATTAGATGTACAACAATTACAACAACTGTTGGTGTAAACCAAAAAAAAAAAAAAAAAAAAGTTATAAAAAACCCAGTACAAAACTTTTAAGGTTACACATGAGAACGCTAAAGCCCATCAACGGATTCATGCATAATTCTTCATATGTGTAATCTCGTTGGGCTTTCCTTTTCCAACAGATAATTTAAAATTTACATAATCTAAGAAACAACATGCAGTGCTGCTTTAAAACATAAGAAACACACACAAGGAGGAGTTATAAAATCCTAAAAATCTTATGGAAGTTCATACACGTTCATGTGGACTGAACGGATGTTAACAACACATCCGTGTGTACCAACACACATGCATACCCTACAACGATTCGAACTCTCCCTATATATATTCGTATAATATATGCACCACAGTTATGTGTGGGTATGTGTGTGTGTGTGTATATGTTTAAAGAAGTTCCACTCAAATTTTGTGATGCGAACTGATTACAAGTGTATGTACGAGGAATACAGGCCAAATTAAATAATTGAGCGCACATTAGTGCACTTCCGCGTAATGTTAACTTCCGTTTAGAGTTTATTTAGACTTTTTTTTTTTGTTAGATTTTCTTTCTGGCTTGTGAAAATATTTTATAACAACCATGAAAAATTTAACTTATTCTTTATTTTAGGTCATACTCTGTTGTGGAAAGGTGGATTTTTATTTTGCTTCGTTGTGTATGTTTATTTTTTCTTTAAGTAAAAATTAGTTCAAAGCCAAAGAAAATTTTTTGGCAGCTTAAATTTATTGAATAAATAAATAAATAAAATTCTTTTATCTAATTTTTCGACCTTTTTCAATATATTCAGTTAAACTAATTTTTTGAGCTTTAGTCCAATGTTTATTATTATTTTATTAGTTCGATATTTCGTTAACCTTTGGTTAACTTCTTCAGGATGTTTTTTTATTTTATTTTACTTATTTTTTTTTATAATATCCTGAAGAAGTTAACCAAAGGTTAACGAAATATCGAACTAATAAAATAATAATAAACATTGACCTAAAGCTTAAAAAAATTAGTTTAATTGTAAATAAATAAAATATCGAAAATTCGTTTCAAAAAATATTTTTTCCATAAAAATTTCAAAACGAAAAACTCGTTTGTATTTTGTATTTAAAAAATCTAGCACTGAATTTAAAGAAAATAAATACATATTTTTATTTTTATGAAAAAATTTGTTTATTTATTTTTTCTCCACTGAAATTTGTGACTAAGGGGGTTTTTCGACTAAAATTTAATTGAACTCATATTTGAATATTTTATTCTCCACTCTGCATTTAGGAATTTTTTTAAATACTCAACTTTTTCTATTTTTATGATAAATAAAGAGAAATTAATAGGAAAGCACTTAAAGGGATGTCAGCCCTCTCCGATGGCAATTTATGCACCCACATCTAAAGGAACTTGAATGCACATACATAAAAATAAAAAATTACATTAAAAATTTCACGTTAAATAGTTATAGATAATAGATGTTAATAGCAATCTCTACCCAAGTAGACAGACATGAGTGCTGACATTAAGTGCGTGGCTGCAAACAAAAAAAATGCTCATTTCCGCAGCTGAAAAGTTCTGGTTTAAATTTTTTGTTTATTTCTTGTAAATACTTTTTTTAACAAAGTACAAACCTTAAATTTTTAATCATATTCTCGCTGCATTGCTGATTTTTTTTCGATGTCAATATCTGTGTCTACTTTAAAACTGCCCATACATTTTCAACGTTCAATGAAAAAAAAAAATTGTACGTAAACCTCAAACCATGTGTAGTTATGATTTTCCAACCAATACAAAGCAATAAGACTATTGCATTTGAAGTGAAATAAATCCTTCCGAAATCTTGTCAAAATATTTGCAAGCGGTCATTCGCCATTTTGTAGCTACAGCAACGTAAAATTGCTAACCATTTTCTAGATAAATTAACAAGCAATTTTAGTGAAGCAGATGTCAGGAGAGTTTTCATTCCACTAACCCTAGACTTGCATTCATATTTTTATAATTTATGCCAAATGGTAAATTTGCGAAAAAAAACATTTTATTTGTTTCGCAGTAATCAGCCAGGTAAACATATTTGTTGAAAATAAATATATTTTTAAAATCTTAAATAAGCTTTACCATTATGTAAAAAGGAAGAATTAATATATAAGATGTATTTTTTTAATAAAATTTTTGGAATTTCTCTCGTCATTAAAAATCTCAGGATTTATTTTTTGCGGTTTCAGTCATATGAATGGAACAGGCTTGAACAAAGTTTTTAATTAGAACTAGCTATAAAAAAATATATGATATAAAAGAGTTTCTAAATATAGAACTATTTTATTTCTATTTAAAATATATTTGAAATAGTTGCATATCGAACTAATAATGGTGAAAATCTTTATGAGAATAGAGGTTTGTATGCAGAGCATGGTCGTTATAATAATGAGAGACTTACTCCTTAAAAATAAAGTTGTCATTGTTTCATAAAAGAGCTTTTAATAACGAAGCTTAATTCGCAAGAGAACAGGATACTCGTCAAAAGAAAATACATGCGTGTGTATAACAGTTTGGTGTTCAGCATAAGAAGTACGAGTAATTAAAGGATATTTAAGATGCAAAGCGTACTAAAAAGGTATTTTTTTGTGGACTTTTTAGCTAAAATTTGATGGGTAAAATATGTTTACCATCAAAATGTTTTAATTATCACTTTGCAATAGTGTGGTTCAATTGATGGCAATTAAAATCTATTCCTTTTTCATCAAGAAATTATTTTTAAACGGGTTCACACAGAAGTAAAATATATGATAACTTTTTGTTTTAACAAACAAACAGCAAAAAAAAAAACATTAAAAAATGGGATAGAATCATGGGTTCAGATCATGAATACAAAGAAAACATATACACTAAGAGAAAAAATATTCAATGAGCTAATGTAATAGCAACATTAATAACTCTTCATTGCATGAACGAAATTGTTCATTATGGCTTATTAAAAGTTTTCATTATATGCATGAAATTCTTCATTAAGATCATGAATTCTTACTTTAGCTCGTTATTAATGACAAAATTTCTTGATCAAATACAGGTTTTCCTTTCAGTGTATGGTTTTTACATTAGCGTGTCGTTGGAGTCATGTGTTTGTATGGAAATTTAAATAAATCAGGCGTCATTTAAATCAGTAAATCAAACCGAGGCATATTCTGTGATTCGTAAACGTTTTTTCTTAAGCGCAATGTACCGACTTTCGTCGGCTCACTGCAAAGAAGTCATGAGTGATAAATCATTATGCTAGCATTGCTACCACTCAGCCACAGGGGCAACCACTTGCTTCCTTAGAACCTGAGTGCAATGCCCAAAACATTTTTTCTCATCCAATTTTTGATTTTATAAAATCCAATGGAACAATATTAAACGTACTGAAAGGTTTTTAAAACTAAAAATTATATGCACGCCAGTACAAAAGGGAAAAATCCAAGAGCTTTTAAACTCTTTTAGCAAAATATTTAGAACTGTGACATTTATGCTGCTGCAAGTAATAAGGATATGACCTACGCAATAACACTAATACCCACATGCATAAATACCTAAATACGTACTTATATATATTTAAATGTATGTATTGGAAATGAAATTCACAAAGGGAACTAAGCATTTGTTTTTTTCAAAAGAGAAAACAGTTGCTCTCTCTTAAAGAGAAATTTTAAGGGACTAAGTAAATAAATAAAATCTTATATCCTGCATAACGTTTATAAAGCAGTAGGCAAGGATGCGCTACTGAGTATGTGTGAGTTTATATGATGTCCTTACAAAACCAGGTATATTTTTAGAGAGTAAAAAGCTTTTCAGTCGTTAAACGATATTCGGGCCGCACGGTTGTTACGATTGATTCAAAACGGAACGTATGTTGTTTTAAACAAAATAAAATATGGAATACATAAATTAACAGAGAAATATAAAGGAAAGATTTAGTAAAATAATAAAACAAAAATACAAATATAAGAGAAATAATATAAATTTCTCAAAAAAAAAAATAAGTTATTACTCGTACATTAAAAAAAAAATAAACCTGCTGTGTTTTAAAGCAAGAATAACACTGACTCTTGTCTTAATGTTGGAGGGTTGGTGTAAATTTATACACCAGAGTATTTGGTTGTGCACACGTTTATGTGACTAAATATTTGTTTTTTTTTCGTACCCAGTAAAGTGTGTGAACTTTAACACAACTTGGGTTAATGCTTTTTTGTGTGTTGCCTTCTTTGGTTTCGCTAAAGTATGTTTTAAAAAATATATGAAATTGTTATAAATTATGAATGAGAGAGAACCTCAGAGTGCGTGACATGTCATAATTTGTTATTTTGTTCTTCAAATAATACAACAATAACAAAAACGGCAATCAAAACGAAATATTAAAAACAGCATAATTAGAATAGAAAGCTAAAATAAAAACCATAGAAAAACCATAAAAAAAGCAGGTAAAATATATTTCTTAAAATAAATTAATTTGTTGAAAATTCTTCATAAAAATTAAAGATTGTATAATCCTTAAAACTAAAAATCAATTCCCTAAAAACAGACCCGGAATTAAATGAAAAGAAAAATAATAATAACTTTACCTTCCAAACGAAAATGCCCATTAATCATCATCAGTTTAACATCAATCCTAATCATTTACGATAAAAATTATTGTATACGTGAATGTTTTAAATATTGCGGTCTACGCGTTTGAATGTGTGCGTGTGGTTTTGTTATATTTTTAGTTAGATGTAGATAATGTTTTTCGTTGTCCTTCAATAACTGAAAGCAACTTTAATATATATTTATTGCGCTTTAGCTGCTAAAGAGAAAATTAATTTCTATAAATAATTTTGTTTTCATTCCGCTTCCGCTGTCTGTTTGCGGTTGCTTAAATCAAGGAAACCTCAAACTTGTTGCGAAATATGATTCTAATGCTTTAAAAGGATTCCATATAAGTGATTAATTGTGGTAAGTAGAAAATTAGAAAGGCAGCATTTGAAAAAAAACCTTGTAATTTTTATTAAAGTAAATTATAATTTATAATTTATACGCAAATATACTCATTAAGTTTAAACTGAATTTGTATAATATAAGTATACCATACCAACTACTATTTTCACAAACATTTCTTAAATAACGCAGCAAAAACTACTACATATAAATATCAGATACAACCATACACATAAGTGTAAAAATACTCTAAGTATTTATTCGGCTACATATGAGTGTACACAAGAACATTTCACTTGCACACGCTTCAAGCGTCAGGGCTGCCAAAACCGTCTATATATAAAACGCTACCACTGCAACGGTGTTCAACTGATTGCATAACAGGTATAAAAAGTGCCATTTATTACTTTTGGACTGTAACAAAAACGTTTCCAATTAAACATTTACTAGAAATACATTTATCACTTTACAAAAAAATTTAAAAAGAAGTTCCTTAAAAGTTACGTTTATTCTACATTTTACCTTTTTATTATTCGATCAATGTTTTCATAGCTAAGCGCATTTTCTTTTCAATTTAATACACACAAATGCAAAATGCATCCCGTATGCATATGCCCCGGCATATGATGACTAAATACTCTTAATATCATGCGTATATTTATGTTGTTAGACTAAATATCCATGCTCTCTGAGTATAAGCATATACTCCGACTCTAATTATGACATAAACTCAATACGCACAATTCGCATGTCCCTTTCTACTTTAAATTGTAGAGTGTTTGAGTATTTCTTGTGTGTTAAGATCGGCTATAGTCACAGTTGGTTGAAAGCAAATATCGAGCGTAAAAAGTTACTAAAGTTTATGTAAAATTATAAAAATGTTGGATTTTATATGACCATATATTTAAAATATGTCAAAAAACACTAAACTAACTAAAAATTATTGAATGAGGTTAAATTTGCAAATTATTATTTTAAACTTTTTATAATGAAATCCATGTCAGAAATAACAGATAAAAGTGAAGGGCTTGACATTTGAAGCATGGAAAACAGTGCGTTCGTTTGGGAATTTTTACTGTAATTATATAAATGTAACTTCTGGTGTGCTGCAAGTCACCTTCCTTGGATCTTTATTATTTATCTTATTTATAAACTTCCTGCTCTTCTGTTGCTGTTTAAATTAGAAAGTCTTAAATTTTTTTTTTTTTAAAGAAGTAACACTCAGGCAATGAATGCCTACTACTATTACTAGGTGTTACCTTCTTAGGAAAGGGATAGTGATATAGAAGACAGCTGGTGAAGGAAGAGATAGAGTAAAGCTTCAATCTTTTTACAACTCTGCTTTTTGCACGTTTTTTTTTAATAATACAGTGTTGCAGCGCCTCTGGTGTTAAATGAGGCGTATTAAATTCTTGAAGCTGTGATTAGTAGCCATTTTATTGGTTATTTTACTTCGCCGATGATTCTGCTACATAACGAAGGAGGACGCTCTGATGTTACATTGCGATTAGTATCTGCTGAAGTCGGTGTAATTCATTGACCAGTGACTATGCCTTCATCACATGAACTTTCCTACAACAACTGATGCAAAGGGACACTTATGTACATCAGAAAAATGCGTGGTGTCGTTATTTGATGACTGTTTGATACCGGGTTCGAACCCAGGATCTTTATTTTTGTAGTCAACGTGCTAACTACTTCAGCCAACGCCACTCTCTACGTGAATGATGTAACTTTTTTTTGTTTTTTGTGTAAAGTTGAGGTGCATCAAGTACTTTTGCAATATGATATCAATTATTTGACTTTCAGATAAAAGAACAATTTTAAATATCTAAATGAAAAAATATTAATTGAGACATTTTAAATTTAATTGAACTATAGATTGATTTTTAAACAAAAACACAACCCGCGAAGCGATTAGCTTGTTTGCAGAATACAGCCAGGTTCTATGGCGGGAATCGAACCCACGACCTCTGGACTGAGAGGATAGCATCGCTGCCACTCAGCCACAGGAGCACCTTAAGAAATTATTTCTTAGTATAAAAAATTAATATATCATATATTTAAAATCATCATCAATTCCTGATCAGTATATCAAGAATACTAAATTTCAGGATCTGGTTGAATCCAGAAGAAGATATGGAAGTTCTACTTAATAGAAAATAAGACTTCAAAAGCCATATACTATTAACGAACAATAAGGCTGTAGGGATTCTTGGAGTTATTAAAGAGTGGGGAAGCAGTTTATGGAACCCTCTTTAACCAAAGCTATTTATTACTTTAGTCTGACCTGTTCATAAATATGGACCTGTGATATAGTGTCCTCAATATCATGTGCACTCTAACATAATTTAAATAGTTAAAACTAAAATGTTTGCTGTTCTGTCTTCGAGAATGGAGCTGGCATACTAAAGCAAATACGTTCTACCTTATTCAAAGGCTTTCATTAAGTCCGAATTTACACTATGCAAGTCTTATTACTAAGCTGATTAGTTTGAGGAAGAGAGAGACGAGGGGAATAGAAACGTTTCTTTTCCCCTCGTCTCTCTCTCCAAACAAAATAATCAGCTTAGCAATAAGACTTGCATAGTGTAAACTAGGACTTAGAAACCATTTTATGAATTCACTTAAAAACACTCGTCTTTACATATAAAAATTAAACTTCTTATTCGAAGACACCTTACATTTAAACACATGTACCATCTACCGCACTTGTTTGCTTCTTTTCCTTTTACTAATAATTTTTCGTATTAAAGCCTGCACAGTTTATTTAATAATATAAAACATTTTAGTTTTTTTGATAAACTTCTTACTTATTTCGACCTCTATTTCTTTTTCTGCTGAAATAAAAGACTTCCTTTATAAATCAATTAAATTTATAGAACGCTTTGGCCATTAAATAAAAACTAAAATTATATACACAATATTATTTTGTTCCCCTCTTAAAATTTCGTACGAAAAATTGTGCTCCATGGAAAAAAAAAATACGTAATAGCAGTTATTTGTATGAAACGAAAATGAATTTATTACAGTGTTAGTACATATTTTTTATTCTCTTTTTTTTCCTTACACTATTTTCGTTAATAATAAGTTTGTTTTACAAACATGAAACACATTTTCTATGCTGATTCACATACACGCATAAGAAAATAGAAGCGTAGAGGTAAAAAAAGTTAAGCAACTTTAGATACTCACACATACATACGCACGCATATTCATATATATGTATATACGAAGAAAAGTTGAATTGTCAAAATAAAAATTAATGTATTTGAATTAAAATTATTCCTTTCTTGGGCAAGATATTTATGTGTTATGCCTGTGGCAAGCCAAGTTTTATTTGTCTTACTGCAGCCGCAGGCAATTAGCTAAACTTTTTATACATTTTACGCTGGCAGATGTACTTTACACAGAAAATTAAAATATGCTGGTATAGGAGTATCCTACTTGTATAGATGTTTCATCAACAATTTAAACATTTGTGGGAAGATCGCTATTCCTCATGCGGGCGCAGTTTAAGAATTTTTACAGTTAAATGCTAACAGAACTTTTTTTTTTACAATTTCTTAAGCCCTGCGAAATATGGTACAATATTTCAAGTATAATAATTAAATTAACCAAGCCGCTATTATGGTTCATTCCATGGTGTTAGTAGCGTTCCTCTCGTTTAAATTAAATCAGTGGCTGAAAATGTCAGTACAGATGCTTCCAATGATATTAATCGAGTAATTATTATTATTATTTTGTTTTTTTGAAGAGCAGTAACACCTGAGAAAGTGGCTCCTACATAAAAGACAGGCGGTGAAAGAAGAGATATAGGAAAGCTTCATTCTTTTACAACTCTGCTTTTTGTGGGTTTATAGTAAGTTCTGCCATAATAATACAGTAAACTTACACCTGCATTCCAAAAAATTGTGGCAATAGCAAAACTATCATAAAAGTAAAATAAACGAGAGATTTTATAATATTGAGCTTCTGAAAAATATTATCATGACGAAAAGAACTAGTTTTATATTTCTTGAAAATACATTTAAAAATCAAGTTGGTTACGGTTTTGATTTTGTCGCAAAATTGCGAAAAGTCTAATTGATTAATTAATTATTCTAGAGCAAGTGGTAGCTTTTAATTACTTAGATTATTTTACTAGAGATATCCTTATCATTATAATGCTGCTTTCTACTGAGGTTCATAGAATAATGAATTTTTAAAAGCGTTCGAATTTGTTTTATAAAAAAAACACACGAAATTAAGAGAAATGTATGAAATCTTTATTTGAATCGTTAGAATACACATTAATACACTCTTTCAACTCCCATTGGAGCATAGCGCGCCAAAAATAGCGAACGTGCGTTGCTAGTCCTCGTCCCCTAGATTGGTAATAGAGCTGCTCTCGTCGCATCTAATCAAAGGATGCAACCACGCTACAGCGGTTTAGCGCCTACTTTCCTGAGACATCTCAGACACTCAGGATACATGGTTGGGGTAGAGCCTTTTAACTATAGCTAGCTTTAAAGCAATTGCCAGGGAAATACTTGGTCAAAGACCGGAAGTAGTTAGCTGCTGGGACAATTCAACAAAGTAATCGTTCAGGCCAATCCCAAGTGAGTGGCAATCAGTAACTTTTCGCCTCTGAGAAGAATCCTATGAGTCGGTAAAACGATCTATATAATAAAATTTTTAAAGATTTCATGTAAATGTTGACCGCGTCTATGCCTGAAGTGGTTCATATGCTGGGTCCAATATTGGTATACTCCCACCAGCATATCCACCACTATCTCACGAATAAATTCTTTAATATTGTCTTCCAGTGCGTCAAACGTTGTGGGCTTGTCTCTTTAGATATAAAAAGCCCCACAATAAATATTCTAAAGGCGTTAAATCGCCTGATCTACGTGACCAATTGACCGGACGGGGGAAACGAGAAATGCCGGCATTTCCCCCCAGCTAAAGTTTAGTTTAATTTTCCTTCTTTTCTTTAGAAAATCATATTAATTAATAAAAATATTTGATTCTATCAGAATTTAAAAATACTGAACATTAACCCGATTAAGAAGTTATTTCTCATTAAAATGCATTCTAATTCAATTAAATTTAAATATGTCTCACGTATTTCATTAGCAGAAATTTGGCTCTCCTGTAAATAAATTAGCTAGAGCCCAACATGAGATTCTTTAAGTGCATTTGCAACAAACGTCTTTTATTTGCCTTCACAATCAAATCAGTTAGCTTCAGGGTTTCGTGTATTTAAGGGTAACTGTACCAATCATCCGTAAATTTCAACATAAAACGCATGTTTTATGATTATTTTATTTGTATACAGAATCGTAAAAATCAAATATATTTCTACGCCATAACACATAATATTTATGACAAACAAAAGCTGAAGGAAAAAAATACTATTTGCAATTTTATATACCTTTTACAAGCGATGCTTAAAATCAGAATTTTTTTTACTTATCGCCAGTAAAACGTTTAGATTGAGTTGCTCAGAATTCAGTCATTTACAATATAAGAAAGAGCAATTGCATGGAAATACAAAGTACGCTTTTTATATTATATAAAAGGTTAGGCTTTCAAAATTATATATTTTATTTACATAATAATCTAAATTTTTTAAAAAAATCGTTTATATTTTTTACATTATAAAACTAAAAACTTTGTATGTTTGTATATTTTTAAGAGGTATTCTCTGGAACTGTCGGTCCGATTTTCAAAATTCTTTACACAAACTGATGATAAAAGGACCCTCGTTATGGACATGGATTTTATAAGGTTTCACTAAAGTGCTTAGAATAGGGTCCAGAGGCTTTAAGCCTCGTATTTACAGAAAATATTAATTATCATTTTAGAAGAGATCTATTAAAGCAATAGTTTTCCTACTCAAAAAAATAAATAAAGCTATTTTTACGTAACTGAGCTGTTCTTCCTTCATTTTACCGCCAAGAATCCAAAGGGGGACACAGGAAAAATTACTGCCTCTTGGAAAATATCTAACCAATTTTGATGAAACTCCAATCATAGATAGATCATCGTAAGCAAAATACTCAGGGTAAAAAAAATTAATTAAGGGTAAAACAAAGTTTAGCAGGCTCAGCTAGTTTAATATAAAACAGATTATTGCCTACAGAAAAGTTGATTGTGTCACAGCAAACTTTTCATACAGTCAATTCAAGTCTGCCCGCCAAAGTACACTTTTATTAAAAAAAAGTTTACTGTGCCCGTCACAGCTTAATTTTCTTGTAGACAAATCGACTGTGCCTGTTATAGCATGCTTTTCTTAAGGCAAAGTTTATTTTTTCTTAACGACACATTCTTCTCATAAAAAAAAGTTGACTGTGCCCATCACACACAGCACACTTTGCTTATACAAGAGTTAATTGTATCACATTGCAATTTTTTTTATACTTATTTCTTTCACTCATGCGTAAAAAGTCCCGCTTGCATAAAACATTGTTATCTATAAATATTACTACAATTAAAGTTTTTTCTTATGATGTTCCACCAAACAAGTTGCAGATCTGTCCGATATTGAAAGCCGTAGGCTACCAATGTAGGTGCTTTAAAACGTTTAAAATTTTTCCCCTATTGCTTTATTGTGTTCACGTGAATAGTTAAGAAAATGCAAACAGAAATGGCAAAATTTTATATGTGGTATATTGTAACTGAAAGAAAGGGTAGGAAATATCCCAGCAAAACATTTGACATTACTTTAAAAACTATTTGCCATAACGAGCCATAACCGCCAAAAAAGACTTAGGCGGCATAATTTTCGAACTTAATTTAATTTATTTGCAATCATAAATAATAAATTTTTGTCAAAAAACAAAGTCGAAAATATGTTTTGGTTAAGCTTTTTTTGGCGTTTAGGGCTCGATATAATGACTTACATTTATGGTTGCAAAATATATGCATTTGCTTTAAAAATTTGCTAATTTTATTGAGTGTCTTACTAAACAAATTACACACAACCGTAAAAGAAAGAAAATATCAATTGAACTAAATTCTTATTTTTAAATTAATTTCATTGATGAGGAGTAATTTAAATTTAGCAAAATCCAAAGAATGTTTATTTCCGACATCAGACCAAACAAACAGTTACCAAGATTTTATTATTATTTTTTTTTAAGAGAAGTAGCACTCAGGCAATGAATGCCTACTACTACTAGTAGGTTTTACCTTCTTTAGGAAAGGGATGGTGATAGAGAAGACAAGTGGTGAAGGAAGATATAGAGGAAAGCTTCATTCTTTTGCCACTTTGCTTTTTGCACGTTTCAAATAATGCAGTGCTGCAGCGCCTCTGGTGTCAATAAGCTGCTTTAAATTTTTTGAAGCCATTTTATTGGTTATTTTACTTCTCCGATGATTCCGCTATACAATACCAATGAAGCAGCGTGCTCTAATGTTACATTAGGATTAATATCTGCTGAAGTCGGTATAGTTCAGTGACCAGTGACTATGCCTTCATCACATGAACATACCTACAACAACTGATACAAGGGGACACTAATGCACATCAGAAAAATGCTTGGTGTTGTTGTTTGATGACTGCCTGATAATTAATCATTTTAGTGTTACACCTTGTAAAAATTATTAACTTAATGATTTAGTTCGAAAGTTCATCTGCCAAAAATTTTTAAATCCAAACTCGATTACTTTTTTCAAATTTTTTTTGCTGGGATGCTTATGTACGTACATCTTTGTTCGAGAATAATTTTTTTATATTGCTTGAGGCACTATGTGTTTAAATATATTGTAACTCTTATATAAAAAAGATTATAAAAAATGTACATTATGTATGTTGAGCCATTAAAAGTCTAGCCGAAAATGTCAACAGCAAAAAAAAAGAAATGAAATATAAACAACAACAGTTACTAAATAAGTCAACAAAGTGTTGAAAAAATAGAGTTAAATTCAAGCATTTGACATTTTAAGAGCGATGGGTTCATTCAGATACGCTAATAGAGTCATTTATTTTGTGCGATTGTTATGTTTGTTTTCCGGTTAAGAATAAGTATAAGTATTCATATGGTGCTTTCTATTAGTATAATACTGATTTTTAGCTTAACGAATTTCTTCATCACTCTTATTGCAGTTGTTGACATCGACGCAATTTTAAAACAATAGCAAAAAATTTGGGCTTGTTTTGTGCTGCTGACAATCTACTTCCATTCCATAAGTTCCGTTTCAGGAGTAAGTTGTTTCGACAACGGATACACAAGCCCCAAGTTTTTTTTGGCATTATGTTAAAGTGACGCCGATGTCGACAACTAGAATAAGGATGAATAAATAAAATTGAGGCATATGTAGTGAAGCCAGTCTGCAACAGACCCTACAGACTCCACTTTATTCAGAAAAATTTACTGTTTAGTGTAATTTTCACGCTGGTGGCAACATTCCACCTTATTGCTCTTGTTACTGTCGCTAGCACACTCAAACGAGATTGCTACCACACTATGATCATTGATTTGTTATTTAAAAATATGGATGAGATTAGTCGGGGCGAGGTATTTTTTCAACAGGATAGCACTACGTGCTTTAGGGCCCACGGGAACTATCGACTTATTTAAATCCAAGACACGCTTTGAAAACAACTCACATGTGCGAATTTTTTTGTAGGGCTTTGTTTAGTGTTTTTGACCACACTGAACGAAATTAAGGTTCAAACTGAATACATTAGTATGAAAGTTGAAAAATGTTTCATGATTAAATAAGATTTCGTATTAGGGAACATTTAAAAGAAGACTGCAGAGTATTATTAGTTTTGATTAAATTTCACGCCACTGCTTCGAAATACCACACTTCAAAATTGAACTTTAAAAATATCTGGCAATGATTCTATCATATAAAAAATTTTTTTTTTCTTTTTTAAATAATTTTCATTGACATGAGACTTAAAGTTTTTGGAGAAATAATAACCCCCATATTCTTCAAAAAAATAAAATGAATTTGAAATCCTTTTTAATATGAAAATTTTGTATCAAAAATTTGAAATAAAATACATATCAAATTCATTTCAAATTTTATGCATACGGTGGTAAATATTATTTAAATTTGACTGAATTTCAGCTAAAAGAAAAGTAATAAAATTACAGCATAATTAAGATAGTTGTTCACATTTTTTCGAAAGATATCAATCAGAAAGTGTTCTGCCAAAACTTAATTATTTTCTAAACTTATTTTTTTGATTTCTTGTTTCTGTTAATTTTTATCTAAAACTTCACTTCATATTCTGCCAAAAATTAATATAAAATAAAAAAAATAAATAAAATTTTTTTCTTCTGTTTTCACTGTTAAATGGATTCTTAGATTTCTAACTTTATTGTTTAATAATTTGCTTATTTACCAAAAGTTTCATACTATTAAAAAGCATAGCATATCACTAAACTACACAACTTTTCTTGCAGTGCAATTTTATTTTACTTTCATTTTTCTCACCAACACAAATATATTTATACTGATGTAAAGTGCTTTCTCTCTTTCTCTTTCTCTTTAATTTTTGCGACTAACACTCAGTTGTATTCTATGATGACGCAGAAGCATACACCCAGAGAAAAAACTTCTTAATAAGAAACATTAACGAAAGACTAGTAATGTTGAAATTTCTTATTTCAATATGGAAAAATATTAATTTACAGTAAATATTTATTAATTTTATTTATTTTTAGGTATTTTAATATTTTTTTTTTCTATTATATTGAAATAATAATATGACGTGTTCTTATTTTTAAGTTGCAGATTTTCCCTGAGTGTAATAGACAATTTTTTTACCGGCTGAGCGCGCAATCTTGTTTTTTTATTCATGTGTTCGTGGTTTAAAGATGAGTCATTTTGGAAACTCTCGATTTAGTTGTTCAGTTGTTAGTAAATGTAAAACTTCACACTCGATTTTTGTAAAACAAATTTTTTGCCTTAAGTCTTTCTTACTGCAAAGGTTCGATGTTTTATGCAGTTACGAAAATATTTTTTTTTTAAATTACTGAAGAAATGTATTACTGACCACTTAAGCAGATAATTGAAATAAGAAATTGATGACAATTTTTATTTATGTCTATAAAAATTTTTATAGCAAATTTGTTTGCGAAAATGTTTCCTATAATTTTTATTTTTTTTCTTTGTTTATTTTTGTTTGTTTGCTGGTCTTATTTGCTACTTCCACCGTAACCAAATATGTCTTTATGTCTTACTAATTATAATAGTTAATTTTCAGCATAATAAATGTCGTATTAAAAAACAAGCAAATGGGTAACCTAATATTTGTGCTAAGTGCGGTGCTTGGCTACATTGCAATTTTGTTTGCCTACTAACTGCCAATGAATGGGACTCAAGCTTCAGCCAACACACTGAAGTATGTTTAGTGGTGTCATGTTGTGTGAGAATTTGAATTATTGTGCCTCAGATTACCAATTGTGAAAATAATATAGCAGCAATTATTTAAGTAGGTCTTCAGCTTAGAAAAAAATTTATTATAAAAAGCAACTGTTATAAACGTCCAGTGTCATGTAAATAAATTGCGATAATTGCAATAATGTATAGCGTGCTTAAAAAAGATTAAGTTAACTAGAACTTAATTAATTATTGAAAATCTTTTTTTTAATACTCAACAAAAATGGTAAAGGGTATATATAGGTTGGTCATTGCATGTGTAATTTCCAATATATTAATATATAACACATAAGGTATACGAGTATATATCATTTACTCAAAGAACGTTATAACTAAAAAATTAAACTTTTGAGTTAATCCTCATATCGTTCTTCATATTCTATAAGAATTTCATACTCAACTCTTGAGAGAAAGATAATAAAATTTTCTTGTTCCATCAAAATGTGTGTAAATTGAAAACTTTAAACTCGTTTTGTGGGAAATTATTATTTTTAGTTATGACGTTGTCCTTATAAATAGGTAAGACAAATAAGCGATGTCCGTTTGTCCGTCCGTCTCTCTGTACGGTTTTCTGAAGCTTCCAGAGAAGCTAGAGACTTCGGTCTTATACTGATGTGCAAGAAATGGAAAAAATGGATTGATAATAATAATAAAATAAAATAAGTAAAATAAAAAATTACGGTTTCAGAGCTGGAAAATATAAACTTTTATTCTATATAAAAGAATCTAAATCAAACTAAATTCTTTCAGTAAGAATTTAATTGGTATAAAAAATAAAAAAAAAAAATAAAAAAAAATGATTTTTTTATTTTATTTTGTATATAAAATCAAGCTACTAAGACTTATTTTTTTCTTTTTCTCTTTAACTTAAATATATTTTGTATTTAAAAAAGAAATAGACTGGTAAAAGAAATGAGCAAAATTGCAAAACCTTTTTTTTAAATATATTTTTAATATAAAAGAAACTAGGTAAAATTAATTTTTTATTTTTCTTTATAAAAAATCAGAAAAATATAAAACACAATTCCAGAGCTGGGAAATTTGAGCTATTTTTTTGGTATATAATTGTATTTAGCTTAAACTGTCTTTTTTAATATTTTATTTCATATTTCAAAATAAAAAAGACGATTGCAGAGTTGGAAAATTTGATTTTTTTTTTTTTTATATATATAAAAGTAATCTAGTAAAACTAATTTTTGTTTCCTATAAATTAAACACATTTTACTTTTTACAAAGATCTAGACTGATATAAGAAATGAGAAAAATCAAAAAAAAAAATGTTTTCAGGGTTGGAAAATCTGAGTTATTCTTTGTTATATAAAAAATAAACTAAGCCAAATTGAATTTTTTTCTTTAGAAATTAAATTTATTTATGCCCCAATTCACTTGAAAACACTTCTGAGTTCTTGTTTTTAAATTCAGTAAATTATTTTCTTCAAAAATAGTTGTTGTCTTTGATAATGAAAAATAAAAAAATTATTATCATGTTCTTCAAACATAAAAATAAAATCAAAGTATTATACAATAGTTTGACAAAATATTTGAAAAAATATGTGTTGGATATAATGTTTAGAACAAAATCATAAAGCAAATACACGAACCTTCTAGCAAGGACAATAAGTAATAATTGTTTTAAAGAATCACAACTGCGGCTTTTTTCGTCCATAGACAAGACTATACAATCGTCGAAGAAAATTAGGGCATTAATATTTTAGAAGGAAATAGATTACAGCTACAGGGCTGAAAAATTCAAACTTTTTTTGGCATACATATATATATATAAAAAACTTAAGCAAAAAAAAATTATTTTCTTTGTTAAATAAGTATATTTTATATTTTTGAAAAAAAAAATTAATTAGTAGTATTAAAAATCAGAAAAATCAAAAATAGGGTTCCAGGGTTCGGAAAATTGAAACTTAAATAATTATTTACAATTTAAGTTTAATATTTGTTAATGCACTAATAATTCAGTAAAATATTTTTTTTTCATTAAAAATGCATTAAAATTGATAATGGAGGCTTTAGCTGGATCATATGCTCATTTCACTGTTGCTAATGCAGATCATCTGGGAATGCTTTACCCAAAAATTTTTGAGAACAGTTAGAGTAATCATGTCAAACTGTCATTGAAACTAATGAGAAATTCAACTAATACCGAAATTGAAATAAAAACTCAATAATCAAAATGCTTTTTTATTTTTTTACTATTGCTACATTGGCTAAATACTTTCCAGCTCGAATTGTAGTTGTAAGTCTACTACTACTACTAAAAATGTATTAAAAATTTATTCGATTTATCAAAAAAGCACTGAAAACGGAACGATAAACAAGTTTTTTTTTAACAATTCGACGATACAAATATTTAGTCTGCATATCAAGATTAATTTATAAATAAAGTTAAGACTATATTGTTCCGTTTTTACCTTTTAAAAAAGTTATTTTTCTAGATTCGAAATTGCAGTCAAATAAAAATCATAAAGGAAAAATTTATTTAATTTTTGTTACAACTGGACAAGACGAGCAGGGGTCTGAATATCAAGATTAATTTATAAATAAACACAAGACTATATTGTTCCGTTTTTACATTTTGAAGAAGTTATTTTTCTAGATTTGAAAGTATACAATTGCTTAAAACGAAAACGTTGCGACCACTTCGAAGAGTTTACGTCATTTGATATTTTAATTCTCTAAATTTTTTCAGTTTTTATCCCTTTTAGTTGCGTGTGCAATATTTTTAAAATGTTATTTATTAAAACCCAGCTGTTGTTACTTCAAAATAGAATTTTGTAATCTATTAAAGCTAAAATATGGTTGATATTTAATTGCTTTAGTAAAAAATTTAGTATTTTTACAACAATTTATTGTTGAAGATAAACACAAAGAGCTTTTGTTAAAAAAAAATAAGCAAAATAAACAGAATTACAGCCAAATAGAAAAAAAATAAATAAACCAAAAGAAAATCCTTAAAAATATAAAATAAATATACAACAACAACTTAAATTGAGTTAAAAACGCAGTCAGCAAATATTAAAAAATGGCGAACTAAATTTGTTAAAAATAAATATATACACTTTTTTTTGTGTATCAAAAATAGATAGATGAGAAAGAAAATTGTAACAAATAGAAACAATTACTATGACAAACAGGAAAACCTTTGACAATCAATGTGAAAAATAAAATTAATAGAACAAAAGAAAAAAGAAAAAGGAAAAGGTAGAACAATTTGTGCAAAGGGCAAGTCTAAAACCAAAAAGTAAATAAAATAAAACGGAAACCAGCAAATCAGTAAGGTCAACAGCAAGAGGTATAACAGTCTGAATGTATTTGTAATACTACGAGTATTTGCGTTATTACACAAAGTTTTTGTTAATAAATATATTTGTTTTCAGGGTTTGACTCTTTATACAACAAGAATACTTGATTATCAGGAAAGTTTATGGGTGGTTTTTCATTATTAATAATTGTTGGAAGACGCTAAGTTTAATTAAGAAAACATTGGGGAAGGTATTGAAATAATTTAGCAAGTAATAAACGGAAATGTCTGTGAAAAATTATATTTAACTTAAGGATAACCAATATAAATACACACACAAACTTTAATACACAACTTTTTCTGTATCTAAATACAATAAAATTTTTAAAAGCTAATAATATAATAAATAATAATAAAATATACATAAAGCAGATAACTCTTTAAAGGATAAAACCAACTTGAACAACTGTGGTTTGTATTTTGTACACATTTTCTGTCTGCTGCATGAAATGTTCATATAAAAACTCATGAACCGCCCATAAGCTGTGAGTTCTAATAAAAGCAACAATACTTGCAAAAAAAAATTACTAAATAGAAAAATTCAAGTAATAAGTACAAATTGAAAGGCAAATCCTTGCAAAACTAAACTAAAGCACATGAAATTAAAGTACAAAAAAATTTAACAGAAAACAAAGACAGCTGCAAAGAGTTAAAACTCCCTTGCACAAGATAAAATGTTTAAAGAACATGTTCTAAAAACGAGTTTGAAAAAAAAATGGTAAAACATACAATTAATGAATATATAACAAACAGTGACAGAACATGAAAGTTTTTTCTTCACCGACTGCAGTCAAGCACAGTAGCTTAAAACACTTCTTAGTTTGGCAATAGTTTTGTAAAACTTTGTAAAAATGAGAATTAAAAATAAAATATTTCCTGCACTGATCATAAAAACTAATCTAGTAAAGACTCAGAGCTTATTTCATCAATTCTTCTTAAATATAAATTCGCTACTTCTAAGTTAGTTTTTCATTGAATATTTATGTATATGAAAAACAACTCTAAAATATGAACTGACTAAATAGCATTGCTGAAATAGGCTCTGAGCTTTTTCTAGAGCAATTAGTCAGCTTTACAAAGTTTCTGGTCGGGGCCAACTAAAGTCGATATCCTTGCGATAGCCAGCAACTGGCACACAGAAAAAAATATTCACCAATAAATATTTTCAATTCAGAATTTAATTGATTCAATTAAATTTTTAATTGTATTAATTAATATGAGTGAAAAAACTTAATTGATAGTATTAAATTATCTTACCACTTACGACTACAATTAATAAGTACAATTTTTTTTAAATAAATTCTAAACTATAGCAAAGAATGAGTAGAAAAGTGTGTGCGAGGTACTTCGAGAAGGTATATATATCTTTTTGATATTGGTGCCTTCTACAGATATGGCAAGAATAGCAAGAAATTCATGGGCTGGGTTTTGTTTTAATCAAACCGAGGGCTTATTTATATTCAATACCCGCAATACACCAATTTTTGGAAAATTACTTTTTGATCGCAAATTGTTCACTGATGCCAGCTTAATATGTGACAAAAATTTCCGAAAAAAATTAATATAAGTCCTTGTTTTTAAATATTTGTTATATCGCTATCAACCGCACGATTTAATGCAATACCCGCCATACGCCATACATTGGGAATACGGAACGAATAAATTTCCAATTTGAATTACCTTTTTTTTAATTATGTCTATTTTTTGTTATTGTTTTGTTATTGAATTCTTTTATGTTAGAAAAACGTTAAACAAATGCTTAATTTAATAAAATTACATATTAGAGCAAAAAAACATATTTTTATTACTGTTATTATTATTTGAAGATTTCATTTGCAATACCCGACATCAACCATATCGCTACGAATAGAGTAAAAAGTTCTATTTTTTTATAAGGGTGACTCAGTAGTCATATTTAAAAAAATATTATAGAAGAAAGAGTAATTCATACCTTAAGAATTCATACCTTAAGAATGAAACAGTTTTTTCTCTCTCCTGAAAAATTGTGTTTTGGCGTATGGCAGGTGTTGAATATAAGCCGTCGAAATACAATTTAATAAGTCTATCTATTTAATTTTTAATTTACTTTAAAGTGCAACCGTCCTTTTTTTTTTTTTTTTGCTTATATTTATTAAATTTTTTTTAATATTGATAAGGGCATATTTTTTTTTAAAATACAACCCAACCGAGGCGTTGCAAAATATTTTATGAAAAGAAAATTATTTCATATAAAAAGCGAAACAGTTTTTCTCATATTTGCTAGAAACATGAAAAATTGGTTAATCAATTATTTATAAAACTTTTCTCATTTCTATATTTTTCAACAGCTACGATTACGCTGGTAAAAAGTTATACCGAAAAAGAGAATGAAGAAATGCAACTACAATTTGAAAATATAGTGAATGTAATAATGTTGTGCTTGAGTTGCCTGCAAAATGCGGTTGAAAGTTCGTAATAACAAAACTCGCAACAATTTAAGCTGAAACTAAAAAAAGCAAATAGCAGAAACAAAATATAAAAAATAAATAAATAAAAATATAATTGAAAAAGAAAGCAGTCAAAAAAATGGCCAACAATAAGAAAGTTAAAGGAGGCTTCTACGAACTGCTGCCAAATGCTCAAGCAACTGCGATAAGAATACCAAAAACCTTGACTACAACGACAATAAAAGGAAACAATATTACGAGTACATGGCATGTTCAACAAAAAAATAAAACTAGAAACCATTGCAGCATTATGAAATATCAAAACAGCAGAACAAATAGTAACAATAGCTGCTGCAGCCAGAAGGACGAGAGAGGCACAAACAGCCTTACTGGCTGTAATAGTTGTACAAGTGGCAGCTCTTGCTGTAGCCAAAGTTTAGGTTTATTTCATTTTAGTTTTTGCAAACCAAACAGTATTATTGCTTTCCCTACAACAACTATACAAGACGTACACAATTTCTTTTGGCGGTTGTGGCACAAACTTAAAACTCCAGCAAAAACTTCTAGTAAATTCTACCCAGCTCCAGCGGCTTCAAATCCTACAACGCCAACACAAAAAAACAGCCAGTTTTTTACATCTTTCAAATGCTATTTCTTCTTATGGATTTTTCTCTCTTTATTGGGTAAGTTTTCTTACTTTTCCTTTCAGCTGCATTCTTGTTGTTATAATTTAGAGATATTTTTTTTTCATTATTATTATGATTAAATGTTTATAAATTATATTGTTTCTTTTTAACTAATGGTGTATAAAAAAGAAACTTAAAATATTGCATAAATTAAAATGTATGCAAGCGCAGTAAAAGGAAAAGTTTTGTTTAGCAATATCTTTGCTATGCAAAGCACGAAAAATTATTATAAAAAAAATTAATAGTAATTATATATTTTTTACAATTTTACTTGTAATTAGTTGGTGAAAGTAGAAACTTGATTAAAACTTTCTTTGTTCACCGGAGCGTATGACAATTTTCTCCCAACTGTGATCTTAAATGTTTGCATGAATCATACGCCTTATGTGTCACCATTAAAAAAGGGGAAATTATTTTGTGGGTATTAGAGGTGGAAAGAAATGTATCGTACAATTTGCATTCACTAACTGCTAGGTCTTGATATGGCTTAAAATTTAGCTGAAACCCTTTCAGCTGGGTTAAATAAATAAAAGGGCTTCAGGACCATACTGAAGATTAACTAACGTGAAGCTTCTTTTCCTTTTAATCTCTTCATTGAATTTTAAAAACTTGATGCTTGTTACTAGTTTGGTACATCCAAAAATCCTGAAGAAGCCACACAAAGAAGTGACAAAACATCGAAATATAAATAATGTTTATTTGATTATAAAAACAAGAGACTTTAAAATTATTTATTTAATTGATGTCTTTCGCTGTTGTTTTCAATAAATTTCACTAACAAATTTGTGTAAAGCTTAGCATAGAGGAAAATATTTTATCTTTAATCTTTCATTTGCAAAAACATTCTAAACACAGGACACAAACCAAATTTCTTGCTAATAATATTGTTTCCTCCACTAAAGTCACGTATTTATAATCAATAAAAATTAATGAATAGAAAAGTTCTTGGAAATCTTTAATAACAACATCAAATATTTATTATTATCAACCACATCGGCAAGCCTATTGTTGATGTTAATTTTAAAGGGAGAAGAAATATTAAGTTACCAAATTCTTATGAATTTTATCGCTACTATAATAAATGTGTTTTATGTAGTACGTGAGAAAGTTTAAAAGCTTTTCAAGAAAAAATGCCACAAGAATTTTATGATAACATCAAAATCTCTATGTAATTAAATATTTTTAAATTATAAGGACAATTATGATTACAATATATTAAAGTATTTAATAAATTAGATATAAACTGCATTAAAACTTCATATCCGGATTTAAATAAAGTCGAGCTTTATTATAAGCATCCAAACAATAAAATTAACATTTATTGCAAAGCTTACAAAAACAAAAGGAAGTTTCGTACCATTAGTTAGCAATTTATTATCTTTATTTCTAAACAAGAATAAAATATGCAAATAAGCGGATATGAACAAATCAAACGAATATTTATTTGCCATACCTAAAAGTATGCAGCGAAATTTATAATTTTTGTGATATCTGTTGTCTAATTCAGAAACTCGCTTTAACGGTCGCATGCGTTATCTAATCGTCTAATGCTGAGTACACATCTGGCATTTTTTGTGTTGTCATTTCGTGGTGTCATTTTCAAAATGTGTGCAACGCCGTTCACATTATGTTTTTTATATGGAAAGCAATGCCGCACAACGAAAAATATGGGAAATGACAAGCGTTGCCTTTACTACATACTATTGCGATATCACAAAATGCCATATGCCAATGTGTACTCGGTATAACTATACAATATATCAAATACAACAATCGTCTAATTAATACAAAGTTGTCGTAGTCGAAGTACGACACTCGTAATTTGGCCCATTGAGTTCTTTAGGGTTGCAAGCATCTGCGGAAATTTTTGTTTAACTTTTTCCGTGTAAACATATTTTAGAGGTGCTAATGATATAAAATAAAAATTAGACCCTTTATGTTCTAGTTTTTGTTTTGCTATGCAAAAGTATATAAATTGTTGTTTTTTAGCCATGTAGGCTTCTCTACTTGAAACAAATTTAAAATATTTTCTTTTCAAGTTGAAAAATTTTTCTTTAAATAAAATGCAACATCGAAAAAACTTAATACAGTTAACAAAGCATATTTCCTTTTAAACTTTAAAGTTTTCTTTAATGTATCTTCCACTTTAACCCTCTTTATTTAATTTGCTCTATTTCTTCTAAACTTCAAATTTGTATTGCAAACAAAAAAATTATTAACTCTTTCTTATGCTTCTAGTGTAGCAGCAACATCCATTTGAATTTTATTTTTCTCTTTTTAATATTATTTTTGCTTTTATTTTCTTTCTTTTAAGTTGATAGTTCATTTAAGTTTAAGCCAGTTAATTTCCTTCAAATATTGTTATATTTTTTTTTGGTACTAAGAGCCAGCCATCCCTTTTTCAGTTTATGTAAATTTTTCCAATAATGTATTTGAAGTTTGAAGATATTATGTCTCAAGATTTTTATTTGC
Source organism: Nowickia ferox (assembly GCA_936439885.1). NCBI lineage: Eukaryota > Metazoa > Arthropoda > Insecta > Diptera > Tachinidae > Nowickia > Nowickia ferox. The sequence goes on from OW387026.1 coordinate 105,864,171, forward strand.
TAGATAGTTGAGTTAAAGCAAATAAAGTAAACTTTTGTATTTATACAACTAAAAATTTGTATTATGCTTCATCGTAATTTTTGCAAAAAAAAAAAAAAAAAATTGAAACGTATGCACAGCAATTTGATATTAAAATAAATTTAAATTCTTTGTGCACTTTAGTAGGCAAAGTATTTTTATTTGGATTGAGAAATATATATAAACTCCTTCAAATCAATAAAACAATCACCAGGCAATGGTGAGTTTTGTGCTTCACTGAAATTACTGTTGCCTAATTGGGTTAAATTGTCACCCCATTTGGTTTATTGGTGCAGTATGAAACAGAAAGTTCTTAACATTTGAGGTATAGGATATTGAATATACCCAACTATATACAAAATATTATGGGGATGACATATTTTACAAAATTGTGGGACAGAAAATTTATTTGAAAATGTCAGCAACTACCGAAGCTTAAATCATTACAAAAACAGTAAGAAGCAGCCAAATTTTCCAATTTATTGTAATGGTTGTATTCGGTTTCACTAACATATAAAATCTCTTTAAGAAAATTACATATTTAGACCAACTAACTTTATAGCTACAGGTCTAAATAAACTCTAAGTAAACTCAATATACTTTAAAGTAATACTTTTTGTTCAGAGAAAAAGTTATTTTCAACTGTGTTCATAGTAAAGAATATTCAAAGTCTAGGCTTATTTTCTAGTATCAGCCAATATTTGAAAAGTTTTAGGTTTGTTACGTTTGTTTCTGCACTTTTCTTAATCGTACAATGTGTCCAAAAGAAATAGTTTATTTCACCGGGCTTATTTCAATGTAAAAAAAATTGCATCCCTCACTCTCTTCTACGCCAACATCTTTCCAGGCAGCTTTAAAAATGTATGAGTTTTTGTATACCAAAAAATTTCGTTTGCCTTGCGCAGTGTTTAATGCTGACAAATTATTGTCTTAACCAACAGCAAAAACAAGCACACAATTAATTTTACTTATTTAAATAAGCACACACATACAAACACGCAGACACAAACACACACACACACACACACACACAACAAACTTTTTTATGACATACCCAATCAGCATTTTTTAAGCTTTTAATCAAATTCATGTCCTTTTCGACTCTTCTGCTCAATTAAAATAAACAGCTGTGCGCTCGCTTTTGAGTCGAAGAATACCGTGTTGTCGGAGGTAAATGGTACCTTAGATGCGTCTCTTCGGGGAGAGTCTTTTGTGACTGGATTTGCTGTGGGAAATATGACTGCCAAGGAACTCTTTAAATAGTCTGCACGATTATTTTATGATTCCGCACATTTTGCAAATTTTCTTTTTGTTCTTTATATAAATCGCTTTCTAAGCATTTGAATGTATACCACAGTGCAACACTAAAAAATATAATGATACACTTATACGTGATAAAAGACCAAAAAAAAAATGACCCGAGGCTCCCAGATTTTCCCCAATTCATGCACTTTTTTTATGGGCCCCCAAAGATTTGGGGCCTTGGTGTCATTTTTGCATTTTCTCCGGCTCACATCTTGCAAACCGTTTGGAATTTTGATTTACTCTTTGAGGCAAAGTTGTATTCCTTGTCACAAGGATCAGAAATTGTGAACTTATAAAGTCAAAAAACTTCATCTTCAAGATCAAAATCGCAAAAAAAAATTTTAAATAAAATTTTTTTTAACTTTTTTGCCCTGTTTAGAGGTCCACAGGCAGCAAACCGTGCAAAATTCAAGCAAGCAATTAGCTACAAAAATGTACCTTAGATTTCAATAAACAACTTTATAGAATATATAAACTTCCTAGGAATGATTCTTAGTACCGTTTTGGTAGCGCTTAGGCAGCCGAAAAAATTAAAAATTTCCTGAAAATTTTTTAATTTCATTTGTTTGGAAAATTTTCACTTTTGCGGCTAAATTTTCTAAATGCTTCCTGGGATAACAACTAATAATAATTTCCTTAATTTACTTATACAAATATGCAAACTCACAAGTATGTTTTATATTCTTGCCTGTTGATTTATGAAAATGCTTTGAGTTTTTTAATGTGTACGAGTATATCTTCACCACTTTAACCACCAACAAAATGCGGTGGCATGAATTACGAGTGTATCATAAATAAATATTCTAATATGCTTATGTATGGCTAAACATTAATAATGCTTGAAATTTAACACAAATTTATGGCTGTTTATTAATTACTTATATACATATATTGGGTGTTTTTTATTGAGGTATAGAACTTTAAGTTGGCATCACTTTTTTAACTGGCGGCCATTTTGTCAGCTGTCAAGTGATTAATATTTAGTTTGGTTTGCCATTTCATCATGAACAGGTTGACAAAAGAACAACGCTTGCAAGCTCCGTCCATTTTATGGTCGACATTTAATTCGGTTAACCATGGATCGTTTTCGCACTGGCCACCAAGATCGTGTGATTTGACACCATTGGATTATTTTCTTTGGGGATATGTGAAGTCGCTCGTCTACGCCAACAAACCAGAAACGTTAGGGGACTTGGAAGCCAACATTCGTGGCCTTATTGCCAACATACGGCCCCATATGCTCGAAAAAGTGGTTGAAAATTGGACCTGTAGAATTGGCTTTATTCGAGCCAGCCGCGGCGGCCACATGCCCGAAATCATATTTAAACGTTAATGGCATAAAATTATCCTTCCAATAAAGCCAAATTGATGGACATTAAAACGATTTTCTTGTGTTTTATTTCAATTTGAAGTTCTATACCTCTAAAAAAACACCCTGTATATAAAAACATTTAGGTCTGAAATAACTAAAACACCCATCATATCTGATTTATGATCATGACGTTTCAATGTCGCGAATAATTTTTTTTTAATGCAGCTGTGGCGAAAAACTTCTTGTTTTACTAAAAAATTTTACGCCTCACGGCTTGTGGAAAGCCAGGCAGTTGACTCATTTAGCAAATTTTTAGGAATCTCACTCACGATTTTTATATAAACGTTCTAGTCAATTTAATTCATTAAGAAATTATGCTAAGAAAAAAATTGCCTTAGAATATTAAATTAAGTACATTTTGGAACTAGTTCTGATTTGTATTGCTGGGACATAACTTTAGTTAGCTGACTAATAAAATAAAATGTAAACATTAAATTTAACTCTTGTTATTTGAACTTGAAATAACTTTGATTCGACATAATTCCTCATGTTATTTCAGTATCAAATTAATGTTGGCTCAACTTGAAATAACTTTGATTCAACATGATTCTGCTTTATGATTTAACAGTACTGGAATATTAAATCAAGATGAAGTAAAATTATTTTAAAAGAAAAAAATTTCTATGGAAATTACTGTAAATCATGTTGAATTAACATGAAATACATAAGAAGCAAAATCAGTACCAAAAAAAAATTTAACTTGTTTTCGTAAATTTTACTATGCAAATGTTCTGTAGGTATGAAAGAAAACACCAGTATCTTCAGTTATTTTTGTGCACAAGTTTTATTCTTTTTATCTCGAAATTGTCCCAACAGCTGAAAATTTGCCACCAAATCTTTAATTGTTGGCCGAGAAATTGATTCAGGATGACCCAAAAGTGCTTACATTTTACAAATGCCCACTCTGCCCATTTGAAGCAAAGGCTCTGTCACCTGTTAATTAATTAAGAGACTTTGTGTAGAAACTCTATAAGAGTAAAACACACGGAAAGTATTTGTCTAAAAATATAACGCTCTAAATGGAAGAATGAGCTATTGAAAAAAAGGAACGAACATTAAAATATGTTTAGTTATAACAAAAAGTTTAATTTGTGTTTATATCATTAGCAGGGCAAGTTTTTTTAGCACATGCCATATTAACTAGCCATTTACTTAATTATTGACATGAAAAGCCATTTTTAGTACACCTTGCCCTGAAATATCTATTTTGCAACATAGAAGAAATTTTTATGTATCAGAGTTTTTTTTTGCCAGACACTTTGAAGCCTTCTTCGCAACAAAAGAAAAACTTACCCTGGACATAATATAGTATACTCGTAGAAAATAATTTAAGTAAATTTAAAAGTTACATTGAAAAAAGTCTAAATTAGTCCATGAAATGTAAAAAAATTTTTGTAAGAAAAAAAAGTATTAATAACTCAAAACTCAAAAAACTAGATTTAGAAGGTTACTCATGAATAGTGCAATTATATCGCTTATCAGGCCAGTTTCTCCTACAAGAAATTAAAATCACAGCTATTAAGATTTTCGTTACTACGCGACAATATTTACTTTAATTATATCGCAATAATAAGTAATTAATTATGTTAAATTGCACAAATGAATGGTAGTAATTAGTTTTTTTTATTTGTTTTCCATACGCACGCAATACACATGTAATTAAAATTAATAAGAGGTCTTTTATTGATTTAACGCTTAACTAGTCAAAGCGAATTTTAATTTTAATAATTATATTATTAGTAATGGAAGCAGCTAACAAAGCTAAAGAATAAAATCTTTTACAAGATATTCCAATAAGACGTTTCAATTTGAATATGTTGCAATTTCAACAGTTGACATGACTAAGCCGGACAAGTGAAAACTTCACTATTAATAAAAATATAACGATATACGCCGCCTTAGCAATGCATTAAATTACTAAAACTCACTACAAAAATTTTCAAAATCTCGCGGTCACGGCTACCAAAACCAAATAATTTTTTGGTCATTGTAAAGCACCTTCTCGGTCAGCAATTGTGAAACTGTTGAAAAAATTTGAGCTTTGGTGACCCGTTGGTGTTACTAAGAATAAAACTCGTGCATGTTCCTCAACAACAACTAAGATTACTATTGGTGTAGCTCATAGTGCTTCGGAAAATCTAAGTTTGTATATCTATCATTGATATTTTAAACCGAGCACTCCACGGACTACAAACCATATTTTGCATTAAAACTTCTGTTCTAAGGCTTTTAAGTTCCACAAGGCAGTTTAATATGCCACACACACACATGCCTAAATATTTCCTGACTGTGTGATTTCTCGGAGAAGTGGCCACAATTGGCCAATGAGACCATGTGATTTCACACCTTTAAACGTTTATCCTTGAAACTAGGAAAAAGATAATGTCTCCGTGAATAGCTTACATTCGATTTAAGATACCAAATACCAAAGGAATTGGTGAAATTATATCGAGAGCATGCAGCCGCCAATGAGAATAACATGGTCCTGGCGGCTACGCTTGCCATTTTGAAGACATTATTTTCCATTATTAATAACAAGTGTTTTACTTGACAGCATAGATGGGGGTATTGCAATAAAAAATTTATTGAAATCAGGTTTGCAATAGCAATCAATATATGTAATTGCAAAACTCTTTATTGCAAATTTTTTTCTACAAATTTATTGATAAAAAATATTATTGCAATCGCAATACAAAATTTTATTAGTATTGCCAGCTTATGCTATATCAATAAACAAATATTGCTCGAAAAAATTCCCAATCAATGAAATTATTGCAAAATTTTAAGGTGCAATCATTCAACTATTGGCAAATTTTAAACAGCAATCAACATTCAAACTAGCTTTCATGAAAGGATTGGAATGAGACTGGAAAAATAAGCATTTTTATAATATATCATCAGATTATGTGACCCACTGAATTGAGAAATTATCTAATATGCAATTAAAAAATATTAAATCTTAATTTAGATTTGTAAAAAAGAGTTCAAATAAAGCAATCAGTGGACTGAACTGCGTTCTATTTAAAAACTTCGTCAGTTTTATAGAAGAGAGAGAGAACACAATGAATTTAAATTTATTTAAAATGTTATCTTATTGTAAAAATTCTATGCTAAAATAAACTGATTGCAAGAAAAAAAACCAATATCTTTAATATTCAATTTTTTACTCCAATAAATAACTTTTACGGAAATATTTTTTAAATCAATAACAATAATGTAGATTTTTGATTGCAATTTTGAAATCACCAATCAAAATTCAAAAAATTATTGCAATCATATTGAAATATCAATCAGTAAATATTGCAGATTGCACAATATTGCAATACACCCATCTATGCTTTACAATTAAATAAGCTTGCTTAAAAAACTACATATCAAAATGAAAACCCTTTACAAATATGTATTGTAAAATATTGTTTTGTGTTTCATTTAACTCTACAAAATACAATTTAGTGTTCTTTATTTACTCAAATTAATTTTATATATCACTTGCTTTTATTAATTAATCTTAGGACAGAAATTAATTTTTGTGATCAAAGATATCTTTTATTTCTTCCCCCAAACGAAAATATTTTATTGTTTTTTCTCTCTTCTTATTTTATTGTATCTGTTATCAATTAAATTAAGTGTTAATGGGCTTTTTCATTATAATGGAAACCATTTGTAGTTTTTTTTCACTTCAGCTTCTAGTATTTTTTTGGTTTTTAGGCTTTCGTGAGACACTCCTGCAAACAAGCTTTTATTTATACTCATATATCAATTATTTTGTTTGTTTTTTTTTAAGAAAAGCACGAACGAAAATTTTTTTTAAAAATTTAAAGCCACAAAAATTATAAATCTATTTCAAAGAGAGGAAAAACTTTTAAATTATTACACAATAGAAACAAGTTTAGGTAAATGCTTTCAAATAAAATTTTGTACGAATAAGATAAAATTAAAATTAAGTATTTATAAACATTTTATTGCAAAAGATACATTTTATATTAGGTCATCAAAGTTATGACAATGTCCACAACAATGACAGATAAAATAAAACCCAAAAAAAATGAACTAAGGCCCAAGAGAAAGCTTATGAAAAAACATTCAATATAAATGAAATAAAGCCCCATTAAAAAAGGCCAATGAAGCCAAACTCAAGATGAAATAAAGCTCAAAATAAATTAAATAAGGTCTAATTAAAAATTTCTTAATTTTATTGGGCCTTATTTCATTTTCTTATTTGGGTGTTGTTTACTTGGGCCTTATTTCATAGCGCCCCATTATGCCCAAGCTGTCCTTGAAAATTTACTAAGAAAACTTTATTTCTACTTGGTTTTTTCCCATATTTTCTTCCTTTTGGCATCTTTACTTCTTATTAAATCTTTTTTTTTTAGTTTCAGTTTCTTTTTTGCAAGCTTATGGAAAAAAATTAATTTAATTCAATTTTCTTGCAACAAACAAATAAAAAATAGTAGAAAACGTAATTGAAAGTATAAAAGATAGCAATTAGTTTAATTTAATTGCAGTGTATGCATAAAAATGCTTTTACATACAGAAGTATCTTTTCTTTATATTTTTTATATTTTTGCTACAAAAGGAAATTATTTATTATGTAATGGTGATGAAATTAAAAAGGTGGAGTTTTCTTATTTGAAAGGAGTGTAAGTTTATAAGTAAAGGAAATGTGTGGGACGATGTATAAAATATTAAATGTTTGTAACAATTACTATTAAGTAATTGTAAATTAGTTGACTTAAAGCATACTTTCTTAAATTAAGAATACTGTATACTGTTGAAGTTTTGTAACACAATGCAAACATAAATTACTTTCAATTAAGTTTAAATTTTTTGTAGGAACTTATTATTTGTTTCCCTGTTTTTGATTTGATTTGGCTAAAGTTTGTATATTTGAAAAACTTAAATTATGAGATAATTTTGAATAAAAAATTACAACAAAGACAAATGGGAATAACATGTTATTTTTCTAAGCCTCTAAGCCTTAATAACCGTAGTTCATGGGTCTAATTGTGAGTGTCGTATTTAGACTACGGCTGCGACGATTTTTTACTAGATTAAAATTTTTATATTTTTTTGCGCAATGTTCTTAGTCTTGTTCGAAATACGACACTCTTTATTAGACCCCATATGTTTGATCAAATTATTGTAAAGTGTAAATTAAATTTTTTTTAGTGAAAATGGAATACGAGAATTATTTGGATTCATCGTATCAATAATGAAAAGCTTAAATTTACCACCACTAATTTAAAACAGTCTTGCCGTTCCTGCGTGTTCTTTATTTATTTATTATGTCTGCTTATTTAGTTTCCTAAAATTCATTTAGAAATTCTTAACCAACAACAAACAAAAACGCTTCATATTAATTTCCAATAACTTTATACATTATTTGAAAAAATATGGTGATAGGTCTATATATACATTTTAATTTTGCAGCATTATAAATAATGCGTAGAATAATCAAAGCATAGCATTAACACAAATATAAAAGTTGTTATGCATTAACAATCAGTTCACATAAACAAACCTGACAGACATATGGTTGCTGCCAGAACAACATACAACAACATAGTTTCAACGATACCCAAGAAAGAGAAATGTCTCACTAACGACTACAACAAATGCTACAACAAAAATACAAATAAAAAACCATAATAAAAATAATACTGAATTCTATATGAAATAGCAAAACTAAATAAAAAAATGTATTTTATGACCCCTTTTTTTTACTCGAAAATGCCGTCACATTTACACTTTGAGAAATGAGTAAACAAGCAACGAAAAACAAAATGAAAAAATAAAAATAAAATATATAAAAATATATTTGCTCACGAGTATATATTATGTGCAGGAATGTATGAAAAGATGAAATGAGCAACAACCGTACCCATACACACACACATGCATGTAAATGTAAATTTTACCATGACATGAAATAGAGCAAAAAAATATACTTCTATTGTGTTGCATACATTACGGCGGATGTGCAGACAACATCACATCGTGCGCAGAAAACAAATTGTATGCTAAATAAGTAAATTATTATTTACAAATTTGCATAAAATATGCACAAGTATCCATATACATACATATATGGAGATCATTAAAGTAGGCCCATAAGATGGTGTAGGAGAGTATATTTCTTTATATTGCCCAGCAGTTGTGAAGGTGACAACGCCGTATGAAGTGAACTGTTTCCCTTATACTCTCAAAATGAGTTTTGATACAGTGTATGGTTTTGCTCCTTTCTATCTTATCAACCTTTCTATTGAAAAAATTATGATTATGAAAATTATGAAATTTAATAGAATTTGTAAGTTTTAAATTTTTGCAATATTGCGAAAGAAATTTATTGGCATATGCAAAATTTTATATTTCTATTATACCAACTATTCCGTACACCAAAAGTGAAAAGAACCCCTATTGTTTTTGCTGTTTTCTAGAGATCCGTGAGAGTTACGGACCTTAAATTTTTACAGAATATGTAGAACCTTACTTGCTACAACATATACGAATGTAACATGTAAAAATTAAGGCGGTTCCAAAGCGGGCAACAAAACTTATTGAAATCCTTATATAATATATACAGATAATTATATATAGACACTTGAAATTTTTAAAATTAGTGTATTTTTGTGCAGACTACAGCAAATAACACTGAAATTTAAAAAAATCGCAATTAAAGGGTATTCCATCAGTAAGTGAAATTTTTACAAATTGCTGTATCTTGGAAACATTAAGAGGCAACCTCTTGAAATTTTCAAAAATGCTAAAACTAAAAAATCCCTAAAATTAAAAAATCGGCAAAACGAAAATTTTTTAAAATATAAAAAAACCGCTTAAATGAAATAAATCACCAAAAATAAAATAAGTTGTTAAAATGGTTGAAGTCGCTTAAAAAAACAAAAAAAAATATCGTCGAAAATCGAAAAAATCACAAAAACGAAAAAAGCGCCAAAATTAAAAAAGCGCCAAAAACTAAAAAAAACGCCAAAACAAGAAGTGCCGAAAATCACCAAAACGAAAAACAAGCGCCATAACTAGAAAAAAATCGCTAAAATTACATTGAATCACAAAAGACTGAAAAAATTTCAAACTTAAAAATCCCAAAATTAAAAAAATGCCGAAACGAAAAATCGCTGAAATGAAAAAAAGTGATGAAAGAAAAAATAACACCAAAAATAAAATAAATCACTTGAATGCAAACAAGATCACCATAGGTAAACTAATCGCCAGAGAAACAATAAAAAATCGCCAAAAACCAAAAATATCGCCAAAACTAAAAAAAAAACACAAAAATTAAAAAAAAATGCTAAAACTTAAATATTTATTGTAAAAAACAAATAAAAAACAACAATAACCGAAAAAATCGCCATAACGAAAAAAGTTAAAAAAATTGCTAAAACTAAAAAAGACGCCAAAAAGAAACAAGGGCCTTACTGAACCTTTCGCATGCGAATCAAAGTCGCACTTTACTGAATTTATTTTTAGTAATCAATGTATTGTAATTATATGATTAGATATTATTTTAAGTATCGAGCAAAGATTATGTCCATAGACGATATTTGTCTTACTTAATAGACGTTATTTCCATTTTTAAAATTTTTAAAATGGACTTAATTTCTTTGGACTTTATTGCATGCCAATAATAACAACAAAAAATCGATTGTTACCAAAACTATTTAAACTTTTTTATAATCACATGTCCTTGCTCTTTACACTACGAAAGAAATTTTAATTTATGGCCTTGCACATTTATTTCTTACATGCTTCTAACAAAATTAAATTCCTTAGCATTTAAATTAAATCACACGTTAAAAAACTTAACAAAATACACAACAATTAAATCAAGCAATTTACAATCAATGCTTATCTTGTTACAAACTAATTTGCTTTGGCATTAAATAATTTGTCTAACGTTTTTCATACTCATGAAGACTTTTTAATGTTTCGCATTTGGCAAAGTTTTATCAGGATATTAATACTTAGCAAAATCCATTATAGACACACACATACTTGTATTCCCACATAATAATGATATTTTTTATAAAGGGGCTTTCACTAATCGCTTTTTAACTTTAAATTTTAAAATAAATAAGAAATATCATCGTTATTCTTGTGAGAGGCCTATTGTGGAGAGCAGCCGAAATATCGAATTTTTTTATAATTCTGAATTTGACTGATTAAATTGGCTGTATTGGCTTTAAGAGCTTCTAAGATTCGTGATTCATTTACCTAAACCTGTATTTTAAAATCACTCACCAGAAAAAGTCTAACGCATGGTCTTGGTGACCAGTTCACATCATGTCATATCATGAGATAATCAGGCCTTCACATCAGGCGTATGTAAGGTCCAATCTGGTATAAGCTGCCTAGCATATAGCACTTCTCGCTTGAAACAACATATCATCTTATGTTGATGAAAATATTGAGCTATATGTAGCTCTAACTTTTGCACTGATTTCCTGGCTAACGTAGTTCTCAAGAAAATATGGACCAATGACGTCGCCAGCCCAAAATATCCAAACTTTTCTGTAATTCGTTGGACGTTATTGGATTCCATGCAGATTTGTATTGTTCCAAATTTGATTATTTGGCTTGTTTACTCACCGTTTCATAGAGAACAAGGCGCAATCGCTTAATGCCCGAACAGGACATCCATTTCGATTAAAAATTTGTATTCTTTGCCTGCTTATTTGGCAAAATAGATTGAATAAATAACAGCCCATTTAACTGATATGACTTCAATAATATAGTTACTATTAGCTGTTAAAGTTTAGAAGTCCCTAATAAAAGACCTTCTACATATATAAAGTACAACGCCGCCTCTAAGACACATAGACAAAAGATAATATAACATTTCGAATATATACTTCGCACTCATATTGCTTCATTTCTACAAACCTGCTCTTCAAATATAAACTTCGTGTTTTCCTTTTGTGCCTTATCGTCATCTGTTTCAATTTTGCTTGTAGTGAAGGACAAAGAAAGAAAGAAACACATATAAAAGAAATGAGGGAAAAAGCGAAAAAGTACGTAAATCAGGACAAATGGTTGCTAGTCATGAATTTACATTTTATGCTTTAACATGTTGGCGCTCGAATGCGTGACTGCAGAGCGAACCCTTTACGTGCTGAACAGCTGCCATGGGGCAAACGGTAAGCACTTAAGGAATAATATACCTAAGTGGAGCATACAAACCGATAAATTGTAAAAATGTTACTTCTACACTAGGCTACACAGTTTAATTTGAGTATTTAACTAAACAAAAAAAAAAATATGGTACTAAGCATTCTTTCACATAACTTTCAATTTATAGACTTACATACATAAAATCGACTCATTTTTTAAAGAAAAAATTAAAAAAATTAAATTGATAAAATTAAATTAAATTTATTTTTTACTTATTTTATAAGTTTTTTATTAGTTTACCCCATGTTTCTACAACCCAAACGGTCAACTGCGGCAGAAAATTTATATGAAATGTAAATAAAATAATTTTTTCTTTAATTTTTAAACTATCCGACGCACAGTGGCTCAGAATCAGAATCAGAGGCTAAAACTCTGTAACTTTTTAAATAAAAAGGAGTTTTTTGTATTTCTTTTTTTAAGGATAAATAACATCATAAGGTTTCATCCAAATTTGGTTTCATTAGAATCAGTACAGTGTTTGTTAAGAAATTTAAATTTAAACTTAAATTTTTATATATTTTTTTAAGTTTGCATAGAAATGCGAGATTTTTATTATTATTATTTTTTATTTTATAATGAAAATTAGATAATTTTCATAAATAAAACAAAGTACATTTTTAAAAATTCAATACTTATGCCTAATTTGTTCAGTCATAAATATATGAATATTTCCAAGAAACTAAATTTAAATAATTCTGCCAAAAAACATATTACAGACTTTCGAAAAAAAAATTAAAGGGACCAAACTGCAATTATATCTTCAAACAAAAAATATTAATTTGAAAATTAGTCTAGAAATGAAAAAGTTATGTGAAGTGGAGGGGGAAAGGAAAGAAAATTTCCCCATCAATTGTTGCAACAAACCCTTTCAAATAAAAAACAGAATTTTGCAAATGCTTTACAAATGCCAGAGTTATTCATGAGCGGAAAAAATTTCCCCTCTCTGATTTCCGAAAAAAATTATGGAATCCAACTGGGAACAAACCCTTTCAACGAAAAAAAGATTTTTCTTTATAAATGCCAGATTTATGCAGAAGGGGAGAAAATTTCCCCCTTTCGATTTCTGAAAAAAAATATGGTACCCTACTGCGGGCACGTATGTTTTAATTTTTTGTTTCTGTTTTGTTGGCCTGTGTAATTTGCATAAAAACATTGAGTAGTTAAACGTAAGACCATAAACTAGAAAATAAATTCCTCCCTTCATAATCATAAAACTGTATCGGCAAAAATTTTATGAAATGCAAAAGTGAAACAAAAACTGTTATTAAAATGTTTGTAGTTATGGCAAGAGAATTATTGCCCGTATGTATTTTTCGGTTGTTGTGTTATACCCTTCAAAAAAAAAAAAAAAAACTGAGAAATTCCTCCCTTCATAATCATAAAACTGTATCGGCAAAAATTTTATGAAATGCAAAAGTGAAACAAAAACTCTAATTAAAATGTTTTAGTTATGGCAAGAGAACTATTGCCCGTATGTATTTTTCGGTTGTTGTGTTATAACCTTCAAAAAAAAACTGAGATTTTATGAGTTATTGGCATACATTTGAATTTCTCTCCTGTTGGCCTACAATACATATTTGTGTTTTTAATTTGAATTGTGTTATTCTGTTAAGCTTTGGTTTGGCAAAGAAAATTTAAAGAATATATAAAAATTCCTATTAAATTTGTTTTATTTTTCTTTCATTTACTTTGAATTTTAATTAATTCATTTAACTTATTTCATTTATTTATTGAGAATGAACTTTAAAAGCAGCTGCATTCGCTAAAGTTTTGTTGTGTATTTTTTTTTTTTTTTAATTTTGCTATAGAACTTTTGCTAATCACGCAAGTTTACCTGACGTTTATTTAAAAAAAATTAATTTTACCAAATTAAGTGTAATTGATAAGGCTAATAAAATAACACCATAATTATTTTTTGTGGTAAATGATGAAAACAAGGATAGTTTACTTTTTACCCTTATCGTATACATAATATGCTTGCAGTTAAAGCTTTTTATAGAGAAATAATTTTAATTTAAATAATTTCTATTGCTAAGCATTCTATTGCTAAACATAAATAAACTTATATGTAGAAACAGGGGGTTCGATTTTTTTAAGGTTATTAGGAAAGTATTTTAAAATCTTTGACAACTTAGTAAATACCTTTCAAATAGTAATTTTTATTATATTTTTTAAATATTTATTTAACATACATACCATACATAAATTTAATTGAACTAGAACGAATTTTAGTCAGGAATAATTTCTTAATCGAGCTTAAGTTTAGAATTTTAAATTCTTATAGAAACAAATATTTTTATAGATGCATAAAACTTTAAGTTGGCAACAATTTTCTAACTGGTGGCCATTTAGTCAGCTGTCAAGTGTTTTATATTAAGTTTGGTTTGGCATTTCAACATGAATAGACTGACTTCTGAACATTGCTTCCAAATTATGCAAATTTATTTTGAAAATCATGGTTCAATTCAAAATACGTATCGTGCATTTTACCATCAACATAATTGTCTATGAGAACAATTAATTCCATTAACTATGAAACGTTTTCACACCTTTTTTACTCTAAATGATAATACGCGTCCACAGAGATGTCGTACAGTGCGTGCAGAAGAAGTCATTGCTGCTGTATAGCGTAGCGTTGAGGGAGACCCGAATCAGTCTGTGTTCCGCTATGGGTCCATGATTATTGACATCTCCGTTCATCAATTGAACAATCACTATGTGCAGGAGCTGTGGTTTAAACAAGACAACGCATCATGACACACAGCTCGTGCTACAATTGATTTATTGCAGGAAACGTTTGGTAACCGCACAATTTTACGTTTCGTCTCCGCAAATTGGACTCCAAGATTGTGAGATTTAACGCCGCTAGACAATTTTCTCTGTTTGGATATGTGAAGTCGCGGCCCATAAACCCGAAACAATTGACCACTTGGAAAACTTTATTATCCACGTTGTTGGCGATATACCGCCACAAATGTTGGAAAAATACTACGTCCGAACCAGCTGTGGGCGACATATGCCAGAAGTCATATTTAAATTATAATGCCAGAATATTATATTTCGAATAAACTAAATTTCATGTCAATTAAGAAAAAAATGCACCTTTGTTTTATTCTATTACAAAGTTCTATACCTCTATAAAAAAACACACACACTTGATAAAAATTTAAAATACTGAACTTACACTTCTGCTTAAAAAATAATTCCTGATTAAAAATTTTTTTTTGGTAATTTCAGTAACTAATAATTGCAACAATTTTGCAATTTAGTTTAACAATTTCCAAAATATTTGCTAAAGATTGCATGACTTAATTTGATGTGAGAACACAAAGTGACATTTAATTGTAAACTCCCAGCAAAAATTACTGCTTACAAGAAGCGTTTTTGTAAGAGAGACAATTTTACAGAATCACTTGCTGTAGCGCATGAATAAGGCATATTTTTTTGTTCGAGATGAGATAGCTAGAAGAAATACATTTAGCTGTCAAAAAGTCACGAATTCTTTTTGCTTTACTAAAGTGCTTCACAGAAGTAATAATATATAATTTTGTGTTAGTGCTTTTCAGAAGCATTTTTCGAAGCTTTTGTTTTCAAGTTCCCTCAGTTGCTAGTGCTTTAAAATCAGAATTTTGTTTGCTGGGCTGTTGAAGAAATCAAACCTTAAATTTGCTCAAACTGCTCACATGCACATCATCTTTAAGTTTGTACATGTCTGTTATCAAACTACTTTATTATTTAAAGTAGATAAGAACAATGAGTAAAAATACCCAAGTCCATATGTGCATGTCTTAGAAATGCAAATGATTTTGTTTAAAGCCTGATATCCGGTCTTTTGTTCTTCAATTTCCCTGTCTATTGCTACAATCTCATGTAAACACATTTACTAACATCGATTTTGCACATGAGTATGTGTTTACTTCTGCTTATGAGTATTTCGTACATGAACGAGTGAGTGAAGTGAATGCAAAGAGTTTCTGCTGAAGCTAAATTAAGTTAAACAACCGAAAGTCTGAGTAGAAAATTTTTTTTCTAAAAATTATACAATATTCACCGGATGTTGGCAATATTTTTAATTTCAATTCAAAAATAATATCCTTCGCGAGCTAGTGTAATATATTGATGATTTTATTTATAATTCTGTGGCAATAAGGAAAAAGTGCTTAAGTCATATTTTACTGTTTTGCAGTAGAGCACTTTTAAACTTTCAAGTCGAGAATTCTGAAATTCTATTTCTTTTATAGTTAAATTAGGAAATTTGGTATTCACTTTAATTTCTTTTAAAAAATTTCATTCCACACTCCATAGATCATACATTTGATTTGTAACGTACCAAATTAAAAAATAAATTAAGCTATTATTCCACATGAGATTATAAAACGAAAAATGATAAGAAGCAAGTCATTGCGCTATAACTTCCTGAAAAAGCTTGCAAAATAAATGAAATTTTGCCCAGAAGTACTTTTAAATATGGAGATTACAGAGATATAGTTAACTTAAAAACAGCTTATCTCCACTTAAAAACATTTTTCTTTTCTCGCACAGAATTCTAACCAATTTATTAATTTATTTACAAATTCTTTTATCTAATTAGTTTAATTGAATTAATTTATTTACATTTGTTATTTTTTGCTTGCCCATATTCAATCAGTCAGTTTCTGCTCTATTATAAAAATTCTAAAATTATTTATAAATACGTGTATTTCCTCTTAGTTAAAAGGGTTGGAGTAGAACGTGCTGTTCTTTGATAAGCTTTAAAACTCCTATTTTTGCCATAACTCTTCTGGCTGTTGCGTTTATTGTCTCATGCATGATGAATAAATACAAAATAATAATAATAATGGTTGAATAAATTACCAGCACTTCTTGTTCTTCTATTGATTATAATTTCATTAACACTTAAACATGTTTCCTTAATTTAAAAGGAGATATGTATGGCAAGTAATTTGTTAAAAGCAGAATGTAAATGCTGACGAAAAGCATATTTGCTTAATAATTAAAAAATAACTTCTTTTATGTATTCAAATATCAAAAAAAAAAAAAAAAACAAGAACTTTTGTTTATGATATTAAAAACAAAAGATGAATGAATATGTGTGTTATATTTACATACATTGAATTAATACTTGGATCCCTAAGGTGTAATTTATTCAAATTACAAATTCTGTTAATACAAAAATTTCCTCTTTTTTTGGTAATGGAATATTCTAATTAAATTCTAAAAAAGGTGTTTTTTATATTGTAATTTTGCTTAAAGCAAGTTTTTCATATTGCGTTTTAATTTTGTATTAAAATCAATATTTATACAAGGAGGGCCGAAAAAAGACATTCGTTGTTTGTTGTTTGGCTCTAATTTTTTCTTCTAAATGAAAAAGTTCGATTCTGTTTTTTGATTATGTTTATTTAAACTTTTAGGATTTTATTGGTCAAGTCGAGAAGATGATATCGGCCATATGGGCGCCGTCACAATTGATTGCTCGTTTTATGGCATTTTTCATCACTTCGGCGAGAACTCGCACTCGAGTTGAATTTTGTTTTTGAGAGCTTCCAAGGTCTCGGGCTTTTTCCCGTAGGCACGGTATATCAAAAAACCCCACAAAAAAAGTCTGGAAAGGTTAAATCTGGCGATCTTGCGGGCCAAAACGAGAGATGAGGCGACCCGGGAACGCCACAACACGATTATAGTGTGTCGCTCCATGGCTTGTTCACTTGTATTCTACATCTGTCTTGTTCACAAATGTCTAAACAGATTTGACACTGGCCGCCATTTGCAAAACTAAGAACATCTTCCAATAAGATTTCTTTTGGCCCACCTTGTATATTTGTGGGATTCAAACGATAGTCATAAAGCTCATATTGTCATAATGTTATAAGTTATTTTCATACATGAAATCAAAAATGTTTTGGGTTGAAGTCTACTGATGAGTTCCAAAAAGCAGGAACGAAATGCATATAGACAATCGCTTAACCATAAAAACAGGCAAACTTTTCAAGTTATAAGTTATTTTAATATTTTTTTAGGATTCATTTCTTTGACGCATTAAAATAATTAACTACTTTCCCAGGACATGTTGGCATGTATTAGCGGTAATGAATTCTAGAATTAAAAATTACAAATGCTGTGGCATAACTTTCTAGTTTTTTACTAAGGGGAACAAGTGAAATATATTTTTCTAATAAAAGTAATTACTTGAACATATTTAATCCATTCGAAATTTAATTAATTCTGCAAACAGTACCAGAAGTTACAATATTGCATTTAACCTAATGACATGCGCTGTATTTCTCCCTATCACCCCTTCATTGTTAACATAAATAAATAATTTTAATACAAGAATAATCAATCAATTGATCAATAAATTAATGTCAATTCATATTATTTTCATATAAATGAAAGAGAATGCCTACAAAGTTTGCGTTTGTATGGCTTAAGTGTGTGAGTATGAAAATATCTCTAAATGTCCACATAAATATGGACATATAAGTAATTAAGTATTCATTTATGATAATAAAGTTGTTGTGCGGTATGCGGTTTAATTAAATTAAAGTCATTAATTAAAACTGTACTTGATATCAATTTCAGTTAATTGGATTTTTATTAATAATTTCTCATTTTATGCTATAAAAAAAATATATACATATTTTTATCATACCTTTGCTAAGTTTGTATGAAATAATGATTTAGAAAATATTTATTAAAAGCAAACTTACACTAAAATAAAGGAATTTTTAAAGTATAAAATTTAGTTTTTTTAGTTTAGTTTTTTAGTTTAGTTTATTTTTTTATTTTTTATGTATACGAAAGTGGAAAGTTGACCAGTTTAAAAGACGACAACTATTTATCAAAAAAGTTAATCGAGATAATTTAAAATATTAAGAAAGCTTGTGAATAGAAGAAAAACTGACATTTGGGAATGATTTCTTAATCAATGGCTTAATATAAAAAAAATGTATGTAATGTACATACTTGCTGGTAGGTTTCACGGTGTTAACGACAAGTCCAAAATTTAACCTTGTAAGATAATCTATTGACGGATAGTGCTCTGTAAAAGAAAATAGAAAACGGCTGGGAGCCATTAATAGCCACTAGCGGACAGTCGGTTGGGGGGTTCTTGTTTTCAAA
This sequence comes from Nowickia ferox, assembly GCA_936439885.1. Taxonomy (NCBI): domain Eukaryota; kingdom Metazoa; phylum Arthropoda; class Insecta; order Diptera; family Tachinidae; genus Nowickia; species Nowickia ferox. Next base: position 105,883,171 of record OW387026.1, read on the forward strand.
ATTTCTCTTGCCAATAATAGCGGGTTACATACATAAATTAATATTATAGACTCCCTGAGGTACCATAATAAAAAAAGGACGAGAAGTTGATTTGCTCATATGCTTTGAGATGTCAATAAAGCCCTAATATCAATCAACTAAAATACTGCAACTTTTAAGGAATCAACTATTACGAAGCTGGAAAACTCTATCCTTGCTGTAAGGGATAGATATGCGTATTTTAGTGTAAAATATCGTAAATTCGAGTTACGCCTTTCCTTTATTAAGCCATCGATATATAAAATCGCAGTGTGTGTTTGTTCGCAACGCATAATCTCTGGAACTAAATTTTCAACAGAAGTTTGGATCCATATCAGATAAGTTTTTGTTTTGTCTTTGACCCAACAATTGACAACAGACTCACAAGAAATAGAGTCATCAGTATCCACGATTCCTTGGATGAGTCCATTTTATTTTTTTTCCAGTTTTCTACAATAATAAGGTCCTAATTACATAAATTTGTTTTTGTTTCTCAAAAAAAAAAAAAAAAAATACTAAAAATTATTAAAAGGTCAATCAAAAATTTTTTATGAAAACCAAAAACAATAATTTTAAAATTTGTTTAAGTTTGTTTTAATATAAATACGATTGTATAACTTATTAGAAGCTAAATAATTCAGCTTCAATTTGAAATGCATTCTTCACTTTTGTTACATAATATATTGACTGCAGTTTGGCTCTAACTTTATAAATATTGAGCTGTGCTCCAAAACAAAAACTGTAGCAGGAAGCTTTTTGAAAAAATTTAAATTTTTGCGAATCAATTTAATTTCTTGCTTAAAATTTAAATACTTAAAATTGAATAACAAGCAATTATTTGAATTATGGTTGTTATTGTTTCTTTTGTTTTTAAATAAATATTTAAACAGCAATAAATGTATAATAATAACATTCCATTAGTCCTATAATCATGCTGTTTCTTATATGTTTTATGAACAAAGCTTGCAAAAATATTAACACACAAGAATGGCTACCCAACAAACGCAAAGTCAGGCGGTTTCTGCATAACGAAATATTTGAAATAAATTTAGTGAAAAGTGCATTTCAATATTGTTTCAAAACGAATTAAAAAAAATTATTTGTTGCTTAGCAGCAGCGAAAGGCAGCCAGAGCTGAGCTGCTAAGCAAACACCAAATACATTTTTTAAATTCAGTGAAAAAATTTAACTGCTGAATTCCGTGAGGCAAATAAATACTGGAAACACAGCTTTCTTAGTTAAGCAAATCAAATTTTTTAAATAATAACCACAGGGCCTTGTGTCTCTTCTTCTCTAATTAGTTTTATTTAGCGAGAAAAGAAGATTTGGCCACTCTATCCCTTGCTTTACAGAATCAATGAGTCATAATTTTTCATTATTTTATATCTTAATAAAATTTTTTTACATTTTCAAAAACTAAATTCTTACATCTTCCAACTGCCACTGATTGAGTTTCTGGTTGTCTTCATTTCCTAACAAGTTTGATTTCAGTTGTAGAAAAGGTTTGCTCATTTCTCTTAAAAACACTTATAAGCCATAACTTTAACGACATACTCCTACATTTTTTTTTAACTCTTTTTATAAAAAAAAAAAAAATTTTATTAAATAAGAAATATAAAAATGACCCCTTATTTCCGCAACACGTACACGATAGACTTGAGTAGAAAGAAAGTTTATATAAAAAGTAGAAATTTTTTTGAGTGATTTTCATAAAAAATTTTGCAGCCTGCCTGACTTGTGGAAACATTGCCTCGTTTTTGCAAGGAATGTGAGAACTTTTCGAGTCGAAAAAATTGTTATCATGCGTAAGAAAAAATAATATTTGTTGATATTTTTTTCAAGTTTATTTAAATTTTTATATGAATAACTATCCCCGTGTAAAATAGGACAGAACATATAATAATTTAATTTTTCTCGATGCGAAAACTTCTCATAAGCTACAGAAACAGGAACACGGTATACATTTCAAGAAATTCAAATAAAAATAAATATTTTTCAATTTCAAGCAAAAAAATTTTTTTAAAACAGTTAAAAAAATCAGAACAGATTTTGATGAAATTAATTTTTTTAATATTAAAAAAAAATATTAAATTATGTTTTGTTAATAAACTAAACGGCCAAGTTCTGAAAACCATTTCGTTTTGGAATCGACAAACTTCGGGAAAAAAATCAACTATAAAGCTAACTTATTGCAGCTTTTTATTTGATTTTAAGGTTTCATATGCTTGAGATATTTTTTCCAAACTTAATTTCAAAGGCGCTAAATTATCTGATAAAGAGAACACCGTTTTCCGTTATTGAAATGGTTTTCAGAACATGACCGTAAAATTATTTTAAAAAAATTTAAAGGTTTTTTAATACTTAATTTTTTAATCAAACCGAAGTGTTTGCTGGGTACGCATATACTTAAATAATTACAAATACTTGCTCGAATATTTGAACTTCTTTGTGTATTAGTGTGTTTACAATCAATAATTCATACAAATATTTGCTGGCATTTAACAAAATATGATTTTGCACACACACACACACAAGTATTCAAATATAATATTTACAGTTAAATACACATTCTCATACACCCATACAAAGATGATTAAACACACTCTCCTTTTACTGCTGTGAAACTTATTTAATTGAATTTAATTGTTAATTAAAATTTATTTGATTGCGTTTTAATTCGCTCAATGTTGACGACAATGATGTTAATGATTTAATATTTTATTAATGTATAATGCAAGCAAATAAACATTATAACGATATTCGTAGATAAACAAATCGCTTACTACATCAGAAAAAGTCACCACTCAAAAAATCCCAGACGTTCAGGACACTAAAGAAATGATGCAAATTTCAAGAAGACTGTATGACAAAAAAAAATTTTTTTGGCGCACATTAGCAACTTGTTCAGTGAATTGGTTTCTGAAAAAACAAACCCATTTTAATCATTTCGAGTTGTGAGCGCTTATGCTTTGGTAAGCGATATGCATCTCATCGTGTATGTAAATCTATATTTACAGACTTGATTGCCGATACAATGGATTAACTTTTTAATTATTAAAAAACCAAAAATATAAATAAAGGCAACATAATTTTTAACAAGAGTTAATAATGGCAATGGAAACAGTTAACACTAAGGTCTCGAGTAGCACCAATAAGAGTGCCTTTTATTTTATGTTTATCTATTAAATGGATTTTGTATTGCACAAAATTATTTTTTAAGATTAGAGCAGAGACTGCAGGGAAGCTTAAAGTAATAAATTGTTTGCTAGAGTAGAATCAAGTAGGATTGATAGATACCAATATTCTTGTTCAAGGTTTAACCTTTGAAAGAAGTCTGGATTTAATACTACATTCACTTATCAGTCGTACTAGATCTAACCTGTTTCGTTAAGATACATGTCTTCTATACGAATCTGTGATACCTGCAGTATGTGTTTTCATACAAATTTTTACCGTATAGTGCACAATGCGGGGCACTCTCAAAGTTGCACAGGAACTCCTTCTTCTTCTTCTGTTTGTCATATTTTCTTTGCGACCCTATACATATTCCTTCAATTCCATTTGATTTCTGCTTTCTGAAAATAGTTTTTAAGGATATTATTTTTATTGATGCCAAATGACATTGCGACTGTCAAGTAGACGTTCAGATCTAATCAAGTTAAATATTCAATATTTTCACCCAAACTATATACATATTAAGAAAGATGTTAGAAAATTTCCAAGATGTATTAAAAATTATTTTGGATACAGAACTTTGTTCATCTTGTATGTGTTTCGAGTTATTATTTCCTTCAAGCCCTATTTTTTTCCTCATAAGCTTAAAAGAACATGGTTCTTCTTTAAAAAATAAAGGCCGTTTTTATTTAAGATTTTTCCCTATTGTTTTCCCATTTGCCTTTTTTGACCTTATTTATTTATTTTCTATGTATTTCTATATACTTTTTTGTATCATGCCTTAATTTCCTTTAACTACAGCTGCCATAAACAAAGAAAATGAGTATTTAAATAAATAAAAAAAAAACCTAAAGATGTTGTTCTTTTCATTTGAAGTTCATTTAAAATGCATAAAATAATATAAAACACAGTCACTCTTGGTAAGAATAACTTGTGTGTATAAATTTGCAGCCTTTTTATAAAAACAAAACAGCAGAAAATAGCGCAAGTAATTTTTTTTATATATACATATACAAAGATATATTTTAACTTAAAAAAAATAAAATTAAATTAAAATAACCCAAATGAAAATTCTTTTACACATCATTTCATTTAAAACTAAATGCACAGTGGTTTGGTAGAAACAAAATATTCTTTAGCTTAGAGATTTGTAACGAAGATTCAAAAAAAATGAATATCTTACAATCTTTTGTAATTACATACTGATGAGTTTTGCTGGCTGAGATATAAAATTGTGTAAAACTGAATTTTTCCAATTTTTTTCAATAAAATTTTTTCTCTATCAAATTTTGTTTAGGTGTAGTTTGATCTCTCTTGAGGTATTAAAACTTTCATCTAGTACTTTTTGTTTACGCTTACTGTTTTTTAAATTTTAAAATTGCTTATTGAAGTTTTTGTAAATATTTTACTGTCCCCTAAATTTTCTACTACTAAATAATTAATGGAAGGGCTGACAAATTTTGTCGCAGGCAATTACACAAACCGCCTTGTAATTTTTAACGGCCATTTCCCTCCTCCTTTACTACCTGAACTTTATTTGTTTGTTTTTAATGCTTGTAAACATAAAGTAACAATATTCTTGGGTCAAAGATATAAAAATAAAACAAGAATTTACAAGGCTATTAACATAAATTCTCATATACGACGTAAAACCATTAGAGAGTGGTGACAAGGCCACACACACCTTTTGCATATCTAAGCACATTTTTACAATGGATTTCAATTAAAGTGACAAAGCACAAAGTCACGAAGCTGAAATTAGTTATTAACACTTAATGCTATTCAAGTTCATTTGTTAAACAAAAAACGTGGAAGCTGTTTGTTATTTAATGCGATTGTTTCTGCTACAAACACAACAACTGAACGTTGTCTTACTACAATAAAATTTTAAATAAATTATAATATTAATGTCAGTGTTAATCACGTTAACTAATCAGATGGAAACTTGCTTTTGTTAAACAAATTTAATTAAGGATTTTGAATAGCATGTTGTTCTTCTCTTTTAGTGCTTTGACAATGGCTTTAATTTAAAGTTTCACCTTGGAGAAAATAGTCCCAGCTAAAACTCAATAAACTCTGCTATTCTTTTAGTTTACTAACATTCCTTTTTCATATCTTTCTTTATTTCCTTTTAGCCCCATGCCTCTGTTTAACGATGACAGAAGTTCGTATACCGAAGCATATAATGCGTCATGAAACTGCTACATTGGGTTGCAAGTATGATTTGGATGGTGAATCGTTATATTCAGTCAAGTGGTATAAAGATGGGTTTGAGTTCTATCGCTATGTGCCCAGAGATATGCCGCCTGGGCAGATGTTTCCGTTGCCAGGTGTAGATGTGGAAGTAAGTAAAAAGAATATTAAAGAAAATTCAATAAAAAAGCTAAAGAAAAATATTGTGATGGCCTCAAAAAACAATGACAGTTATCGTTTAATACCACAAGACAAAAAAAATCAGTTTTCATTATACAGAGAGCCTGTTGCTTTAGCCGTCCAATAACAAACTTAACGACAACATAGCATTGTACATACATACATAAATTTTTCTTTTAAATTTACTTTTTATATACATACATAATTGCTCATACGCACCGCTTATTTAAAAATTCATTAGCAATCCCAAAAAGCATGCTACTATCTTTGAATGGAAATGTGATAATTTAGTGTAAATAAATATTACTCATACGCAATGGAAACACGATTCAAATGCATTCAAAAAAGTATGCAATAGTTTTTGTATGAATATTTCCATATGGTCGGATATTGCTCATACGTATAATTCTTAAGTACGAATTTTATTTATCAAAAAGTAATTTTTTTTTTTAAGAAATTAAAAGAAAATGGGAATAGTCTGCTTATATACTATCAATCAGTTTTCAAGAAATACAATTGTAGGAGTTTTCCCATTTAACGAACATAATGATTGTCAGGCTTGTTCCAGTAGTAAATTAAAAAAGAAAAAAGAGCTCGATTTGCACAACCACCCGATTAGCGCAACAGGTAATTTTTTTACATTACATTCTTTATAAGTGCAACTTTTATTCAAAAAAGAGTCTCGCTAAGCGCAACTTTTTCTCTATTAGTAATTTAAAAACACTTTTCTCTCTGAATTTAATGAATTCAACATGCCTTTGCTCAAACTAGATTGTGTTTATAAGAAAATTTACTTGAGTAGCACTCAAATAGATGAAAGTAAAAAAATATTCTATTCAATTCATGTTTAAAGCATTATTTTATAACTTTTATAATCACATGTATGAATTTTTTATGTTTTTCTATAATAAATAAATTATTTTATGCTAAATTACAGTTTGGTTTATATGAGGTTTTTAGTGGTAGAGTATTGCAATTTTTAGTTAAAAGCAAAAACCTCCATTTCCTTTCGGTTGCGCAAATCGAGCTCGTACTTTATATATAAAAAAATGTATATCTATTATTTGCCACAGTATCATGTGTGAATGGCTGGACCGTACCCTATTCCTATTTTGTTTTGTTTTTTATTGTCTGGAAAAGCAGAATATGAAAGAAAAAATAAAAGAAAGTAGAGCGGAGCAGGGCAAAACGGTAAAAATGTGTGCTGTTGGTATTTTTACTGATAAGATTGGTATAAATATAATTTTAAGTATATTTTATTTCTTTCTGAACGCTAGTTTGAAAGTTATATTTTATTAAAAATATTAAAATTGCATGAAAAAACTTAAATAAAAAATTTATTTCTTTAAAAAAGTGGTTAATTACAGTTTGTTTTCTGTAAGAAAATATATTTTTTCTTACCTTTTTCTGCTTGAAGCAGCTTATATTTTGTATACAAATATATCACTTGCAAACCATTGCAGTGCACATCGACAATTTTAAATTTATTTTCCTTTTTTGTTAGAAATATTTTTATTTTTATTTTACATTTATTCGTTTAACACAGTATAAAAAAATATTTTTGTTTGTTATACTCGTGCCTTACTGCGTAGAAAAAATTTAGGTGTTCGTTATATACGATGTACGTTAAATCAAATATTCCTTAAATCGGAAAACTACTGTATTTCTGCAATTGAAATATTTACACCTCTCCAAAGCATCTTTCTTCCAGAGTGTAGATTACAATATATGACTTTTTTCTCCTTTAATTTTTATGAGAACAACTTCATTTCAACTCTATTTAAACCCTAATGGGCTTACATGAGAATTTTTCTAGTTGGCGTATAAAACATTTTGTAAGGCAAAAATTTCATTTCAGTTTTTTTTATTAAAATAATCCCATGATCTCTTATTTTATACATCTATGCACCATACTCGAACAGTTTATCTTAAAACATTAACTTAAGCATACCATTTTTCTTAAACCAATTTCAATTTCATAATCTTTCAGCTACAAAACTCTACAGACAATGTGGTGGTATTGAATCGTGTCACCTTGCAATCAACAGGTCGTTATCGCTGTGAAGTATCCGGTGAAGCACCATCATTTCAAACTGTTTCCGGTCATGAGGATATGATTGTTGTAGGTAAGCATTCAACTTCAGTCTACAATAGAACTTTAAAGAATATCATAAAATTCTATTGTGCATTTAAATCTGCTTCAAAGCACGCTATTTACAATCGAAAAAAAAACTAAACTCCTTTTCTATGGAAGTGCTGTAGACGCTCTTTTAACTTAAAAGTGTAACAGCCATAAAGCATTTAATAATCACATGTATACATATATCATTATAAAACATTAAATTTCTAGACACGAAATATTTTTTCAACAACAGAAAATATTAAACTCAGCTGCGGTGCAGAGATAAAATAAAAATTCGCGCCTATAAAATGCAGACATGTTCTAAGAACATGAATAGTTCATGTACTGCTGTGTGCTTTTCCATAAATAATATTTTCATAACAAGCATATAATTAATTAAAAATTCAATACATTACCCAGCTCGCATACTTTATTAAGTACAAAAACGTGTTACTAAATTTGCTGTAATTTCTTATTTGAAAAGAGATGGTTAAATTAAGTTTCTAACAAGCTTGTCGTGTTCCGTTGTGTGCTTTGCCAAACAGACCATTTTAATGTAATTTTTTATTTTGCTGCACTTTAAATGACAACACAGTATTTATAAGGTTTGTCGTAAGCAAGTGACATCAAAGGGTGTTTCGAAATACACGAAAACTTCAAGTTGCGTAGCATATATTTTTGACATTTAATTGATTTTTATTTTGAAACATGAAATTTAGAGCATACAATCTTACATAGAATTGTTAAGCTTCTGCAGCATTACAGTCACATATGCATTAGCATTTTTGTTGGAGTTTATAAAATACTTTGGCTTGCCAGTTAACCCTTTACTAAATTACACCACTGCCTACCAGCCAAGAGAGCACTCGACCTTAGAATTAGTGCACTCATATTGATTTCGAAAACATAAAAATATTTTCTATGTGCTATGATAATTAGTTCAATTCATTACTAACTTTAAATGTGTTTTTTTTATCATAATGAGCTTTTTTCCCATTCAATACATTTTCCCATTTTAGCACAAAATATCTATCTTACAAAAAAAAACTTTTTTCCATTGTTATTTATTCATAGAGACATTATTTTGGTCTGCACTCGTGGGATTAAACAAAATTAAATTTAATTAAATGCACATTTTGTGTAACCACACAGATGTATTATGAAATTACCCATCAGAATGCTTAAATAATAGAAAGCAAATAAAATAAAACAATAAGGAATCGAGCACGTATTGGATATAATAACCAGCTGATGTTCAACTCAAACTACATCTAAGCTTTATACATGCAAATATGCAGGCACAAACGTATGCATTTTAAAAGCATAAACCTGCATGATTGCAGGGATAATGGAGCTGCAAAAACACACACTTACTTAAAATACTAAACCAATAGCGGCACTGACCATCAATACACAAATACATACACATACACAAGTACATCTAGCAATACACTCGTAAACTCCCATCTGCTTAATGCATACGTACAAATGTCAACAGACTGCATGTATTATTAACTTAACTCATTATACAGCTGCAACAAAATTTAAACAGAATCTAAACCATCAATGACACAATTTCAAATAAACACATATGCACACATGTATACATACACACACACACACACACACTCATGCACACACCCTAACATACATTTAACTAAAAATATTTGAGAAAAAAAATGTAAAAACATATTTTTCCTCTATTTACAGTTACACCAGTGAAAGGGCCGCAAATTACTGGCGGTCAACCACGTTATTCAATTGGTGAGAAGGTGTCCGTTAATTGTACGTCAGCACCATCAAAGCCCATTTGTCATCTCAGTTGGCTGATTAATGGTGTCCATGCAAATCGTTCGTATCTGCGTTATTATGAACCCAAAATTGTTGGACGTGAAGGCTTAGAGGTGGCCACATTGGGCTTGGAGTTTCGTGTACGTGGGTGACATTTCAAGCATGGCGACATGAAACTGAAGGTAAGCAGTTTTTTAAGGTCAAAGAAATGAAATAATTTTCATAAGCATTTGCTTATTATATGCATATATTTGCAAGGAAAGTCAATTGGTTAAAAATTAAAAAAAAAAATCATAAAAAAAAGAAATTCATGAAAAAATTAAATCGAGTCCACATCGTCCGTTTTTATGCAAAAAATCTTCTGTTTTTCATGCAAAAAACTAAATGGGCTAAGCATCGTTGATTTTTCATGCCAAAAAATTTTTTATGCAAAAAAAATAATGGACTACAATACATCGTCTTTTTTTCATGACGAAACTTTTATATAAAATAAACCATAAAACATGGAAAATAATAAGAATGCCAAAAATTATTTATTAAAATTTAAAAATTATGACTTTAAAATGATTACAAATTTGGAGAACAAGTAGAACTTTGTAAATAGCCCGAGAAGTTATTTTTTACACTCAGGCAATGAATGCCCACTACAATTACTAAGTAGTACCGTCTTTAGGAACGGGAAAGTCATAGAGAAGACAGGTGGTGAAGGAAGAGATAGAGGAAAGCTTTATTATTTTACAACTCTTCCTTTTGCAAATTAAAAAAAAAATGCAGTGGTGCAGCGCCTCTGGTGTCAATGAACCATATTAAATTTTTGAAGCTGTGTTCAGCAGCCATTTTATTGGTAATTTTACTTCAGCGATGGTTCTGCTACACAATACCGACTTAGGAGGGCACTCTGATGTTACATTAGCATTAGCATCTGCTGAAGTCTGTATAGTTCGGTGACTAGTGAGTATGCCTTCATCACTTGAACTCTCTTAAAATAACTGATACAAAGTGACAGGAAAATGCATAATGCAAATATTTAATAACTGTCGGAGACCGCGCTCAAACCCAGATCTTTCGGTTTTTAAGTCAACGTGCTAAACACCTCATCTAACGCCACCCTCTGTTTAATTGTTTTGAAGGAAATAATTAAAAAGTAAAAATTTAAGAAATCAAGAAACACAACTGCGATAAATTTTAAACCTAAATGGGCATTCCAAATTAAAAATCCTAGGATTTATTTGAGCTCACGGTGCGTGCCATGTTTGGTAAAAATATATATATCAGTGAAAAGCAATTTAAGATAAAATTTTAATAGGCGTGGCCCGCCCACTTATAAAAATGCCAGATTGTGTCTTCTTAAGAGCTCAGTATGTGTGCCAAGTTTCGAAAAAAATGATTGAGTAAAAGTACGTGAAATATATTATTTCAATTTAAAAGGCGTTACGCCGCCCACTTTTTTAAATGCACGATTGTGTAGTTTTTTTTTGAGTGCAGGATGTGTGCTATATTTCGTGAAAATTGGTCCAGTAGAAGCATGTGAAATATTATATTAAGTTTTATTGGGCGTGGCTAAGCCCATTTTTTAATCTTCGAGATTGTGTCGTTAAAAGAGCCCAATGTGTTGGGTAAGTTTCATTGCAATGGAACAAGTACAATATTATAAAATAAAATAAACAAAATAGTGGGCGTGTCTCCACCTACTTTTTATAATGGGAGCAAATAGAAGCTATAGGGTCTCAGACAAAAAAAAATTTTTTACAATCATTGTAAAATGTACCAAGTTCTGAAGTAACAGTGCCAAAAAAGAATGCAGACGAATTGATAATCTCCTTCTTTTTTACCCGACTGCGAGATGCAAAGAAGGGTATTGTGTTTATCAGCCTTTGTATATATGTATGTATGTATGTATGTATGTATGTATGTATGTATGTATGTATGTGTGTTCGTTTGCAGCACTCTATAAACCAAACGCGTGGACTGATTTTGATGATTCTTACATCAATTGATTTGTCTTAATCCTGGGAGTGACGCCAGTGAAAACTCGATATTGCGGCCAACAGACGTCATTTTGTAAAAACGAAATAAATAAAAAGTGGTTGAACTATATTAAAATGGGTATCATTCGACAGGTATTTTAAAATAATCTTTATGACTTTTCTTTTTCAATAAAACTTTAGGATATTTAACGGTTCAAAGTTGGTCGCAGTCAAGTTTTTTATTTTTTATTTTTTTAATGACTACTTGTTTAAGGCGGTGAAAAACGGAATAAAAACTAAAGCATTTACATGCAAAAATCTATTTTTATCTTTAACGTACTTAGTTCATTAAGAAAAATTTAATTATATTTTGGCTACCAGAAAGCGTTAAAAAACGTGATTTAAAACAAATTGAGATACGCCTTTTTCTTGTTTAAGCTACCGATATACTCTTAAAAGGTTTTCGATAATATGCAATTTCATATTTGTTTTATTTATACTCGGAATATATTTCCAATCTGAGACATATATAGAATTATGCATACACATATAAACTTTGAAGTTGAGATGACAAATTCTAATATTATAAATAATAAAACTATACAAAAAAAACATCCCTGCACCCACTTACATTGCGGCTAGATTACTATAAATCTAAATGTTACAAAAGCCACATTGAGTCTCATATAAACCGCACAAAATGTTATCAATTCATATAAAAAATAAATAAAACACTGTGTATTGTTTTTCAATTTATTTTTTATTTTCTATTCAATTGTTGTTACTGTGTACACGAGTAGTTGTAGAACATGAACAACACTTAAAGTATAAAGTGTTGAGGTCAATGTGGAGAGTCTAGTTTTTATTCAATTCATTGTTTCAGTGGATAAACAAGAAAAACCTCTGGTTGAAATATAAAAATTAATATCGTGCAAAAAAAAGCCACAGAGATAAATAACTGCATAGATGCTGATATATAAGAAAAAAAAAACAAAATAATTTATACCCAGCAAACATAAAAAATGAAATGAAAAAATGAAAGTTTAACATATTAACTCTGGTTGTTCTAAGAAATTTTTGGGTAAAGGTTCCCTGATGATCTGCATTAGCAAGAGTGAAATGCGCATAGGATCCAGCTAAACCCCTCAATAATCAATTTCAATGTATTTTTATTTAAAAAATATTTTACTTAATAAGTAAAATAATAATTTGAGATTACTAGTGCGTTAAAAATTTTAAAAATAAAAATATTTAATTTAAATAAATTAAAAAAATATTTCTCAAAATATATAAATAAGCACATACGAGTATGTAACAATTAAAATGTTCCTACAATGCCTTTAAAAGTAAATGAGATCTTTTCGGGAGATTATATTTTACTTAGAAATTTTTAAACCAATTTATAAGAGAAGTGCACTTTATATTCTTAATTCTTTATTTCTCGTGTTGCTAAGTACAAATCATTTCCAAGGTCTGATAATTGCTGATCATTACATTAAAAATGCTTTTGAGCAAAACAGTGCTGGGCGCCGTCTACTCTGTAAATCATACAGGGCAGTTATGAATAAAGTCCTGCGAGAAGTTTCTCTCTTTTCCAATTACAATTTTTTGTTTTCCCTATTACTTGCTATTAGTTGAAATTGTTACCCGGGAAAAATTTCTACCGGAATTTTATTCATAATTGCTCTGGTAACTTAAGAAAATCGTTTCGAATTTCCATGTTATTAAACTAAAACTTCAAAAGCATTTTATTATGTTTCGAATCGCAGATTAGACCCCCGGAGTTGAGTTTTCCTAAAACCTATTTGTCTGTGCAGCACTATGAATACCTTGAGCATGTATAAATTGAACTAGATTCTAAATTCAAATAATTTTAAATATGAGATCAAAGCTTTTGGTTTACTGGACAGGAATGCGGTTACATGTGTCGATATGCGTAAGTGCGTTTTATTATATAAAAAAAAAAATACTTAAAAATAAAACACAGCTTGTTAAAACGTGTGTGAAAAAAGTTTTCTCAGCGTGCTACCACTATTGTCTGTTGTTTTTGTTTGCATGTAAACGTGTTTACACATGTATTGATGTCTATTCACACATTTGCGAATATCAACAATACCAACACACACACTTTCAATTCACACAAAATAGACCACTTTCTATTTTTTCCCCCACATTTTCACTATTTTCGTTTTATTGTTTATTCGTGCATACGTGCATGTCTGTCTCTCTTGTTATTTGTGGTATTCGAATGGTATTGTATGGAAGAATGTTTCTATGTCAATGAGAGTGTGGGTGTTAAATGCCTATTGTCAGCTTAGCTGTGTGTGTAAGTGCTTGGGTGTGTGTGTGTATGTAAGGGTTCACGGGATACTTATTTTATACGTGTAAAAGAGTGTCACTGAGAGTACAGTACTAATCAAAAGTATTTACACAATTCATTTCTGCTCAATTTATATTTTTACAAAATTGTTATCAGAATTTACAAAATTGTTCGTAGGAACGCATTCAGAAATTCATTCATGAATATTTAATTTTACTGATTAACTGCCAGTTTATACAAGAAGAGTAAAAATTCTCGCCTGTCTATTTATATTGAAAACAAAAACAAATTTTGAGTGCTTTGCTTTTGTTTTCAATATAAATAGGCAGACGAGAATTTCTAATTGTGTTCTATAAACTGGCAGTAAATGAATTTGGCTACTGAAAATAAAATTTTATTTTTCCTATTTAGTTTTCAAAAAAAAATATTTTGTAAGCTTTTAGTGAATTTCTTTGTTTTAGAACTACTTGAGTTAAAGTAAAATATTTTAGTGTCAAGATGAAAGCTTTTTAAAAAAAAAAACCAACAAACACCTTGATACAAAATACAATTGCACCAGGTCAATGCAATAACATTCAACTAAGGAAGAGAAACTAGCTCTTGTCTTAAGGTTTTAATAAATACCTGTAAGGTCAAGATGTTATATAAGAAAGTTTATTGATTTTTAGGCCTTCATGCTGTTGTTTAAGATTAATACATTTCTTATATAAGAAGCATAACGAATTTCTTTAATAAATGAAATGTCTTACGAAAATTTTTATTCTTTGATAAATGAAATGTTTTAGGAATTTTTTTTTATATTTTTGTCACGACTTTATTTATTTGGGAAATAAAATTATTTTGTTTTTATTTCAGTGTGTTGCCAAAATTTCTTCAGTCTACTGGCAAAGTAATGAGGAAAGCGTTGAGAGTGATAAACATCAAAGAATACCAGTATTAGAATCCAGAGAAACAGTTGTGCCGAAATCCAGATATTTAGATAAATCACTAGAAGGTAAGAATTGCAAACAAAATGCATCTAGACACGCGTTAAATATAAAATAAAATATTGAAATAAAGAAGTATTAAATCTTATGGAAGGCAAACTTCACAAATTTATATAAAAATATATATCGTGCCATAAGCGCCAAAAAAAACTTAAGCGTCATAATTTTTGAACTTGATTCCTTTTTATGAAATCGGATTATTTGCGATCGTAGATAATTTCGTCAAAAACTGAAGTTAAAAAAATAAGTCGCTTAAGCTTTTTTGTGGCGGTTATGTCTCAATATTTTTCTTTTGCAAAATA
Source organism: Nowickia ferox (assembly GCA_936439885.1). Taxonomy (NCBI): domain Eukaryota; kingdom Metazoa; phylum Arthropoda; class Insecta; order Diptera; family Tachinidae; genus Nowickia; species Nowickia ferox. The sequence continues at coordinate 105,898,223 of OW387026.1, forward strand.
CTGCATTTTATTATGTTGCTGCAAAAATCAAGCTAAAAATTAATAGAATAGAAATATTGATTTTAATGAGATTTTTTGTTACGTTTGCCTTAACTCAGAAGCTTGTCTTAAGAAAGCCAGTGATTACTTTCAGTGTTTACTTTCATAGTTGGTTGCCATTATTATAATAAATTTCTTTCAATTTTTCCTAATTATTTTTAGAAAACCAAAATGCTGCTGCAAAAACATCTCCTTCCTTTAAATCATCATCAAGTTTAAATACGTTATCCTGGCTCACAGGCTTAATCTCAATACTGTGCTTATCCTTGTTTAATATAAGCCGCAGTTAACAACCAAATGTGAGTTATATGCTAAAAAAACTTCTAGAATTTATATACTAAATGTAAATAATATTTCATAAGTCTATTATAAAGAAGGGAAAAATAACTCTTAAACATAAGTACGATCAAAAGCTTAAAATTACTGTAAAAACCTTGAGAATAATTTTTTTTCACAAGTCAGGCGGGCGACTGGTTTAGAAACGTCTCTTTTGTGTATATTCTTTAGCTTCTGTTCATACTTTTGCTTCTGAAAATTTGAAGAGTAGCAGTAGAAGTTATTACAATAAATGAATAGCTTTACATAACGAAGAGTTTCAGCTGTCGACATGTTTGAAAAGTTTTCTGTTTGACCGACTGCTGCTTTAAATAAATTCGGAAGTTAACGTAGCAGAGATGTTGTGTGTTTTTTCCTTTTGAATTTGTAGTTCCAACTGCGTATTTAAACGCTTGCTGGAAGAAATCTTGTTGTTCTTTGTTTTACAATTATATTTGTACATACAGGAAAAAAATACTCATACACACACAAAACACATATTCAAACACATACACACAAACATTTCTGCTTCGCTAAGTTCGTATTTCTTTAAAGCAGCAGTCAGTCAAACCGAAAACTGTACGAACATGTCGACAGCTGGAGCTCTTCGTTGTATAGTATGTTGTTTATTTTGTTAACTACGACTACGACTCTTTGAATTTCAGTAGCAGAAGTATGAACAGGTTGTGATTGAACAGTTTAAAATTAAAAAGTCGAAGAAATAGCACAAATTTACGACTTTTGCTATTTCGACTGCAGTTTTTTTAACACTGATGAAAATCGCTTTAAAAAAATGAGTGCTTTTTACATAATTTTCTACTCAAGTCGACCGTCCATGTTGTAGAAGAAAAAGAGGTAAGTTTTATCATAATTTTTATAGCTTTGACTAAAAGAAGAGCAACTGGCAGTCTGTTTAGTTTTAAAATATTTTAAGTATTTTTTACATGAAACAAGTTAAAAAAAATTCTATAAATAAATATGTTAATATTTTTAAACTTTATAAAAATTGGGCATATTTGAGATTGGAAAGTAAATTAGCTGTGTAATGATGAAATG